>CM062819.1:1360923809-1361410170 GCA_031772625.1 Pinus tabuliformis | reverse complement strand
TGAGTGGTAATTTCTTCTAGTGCATTACAAGATATGGTCGGATTCATTTCTTTATGCTCTATGTGATCTTTAACTTCTTGAACAATTTTTTTCTTGATATGTCCTTCTATCTTGATAGTTTGAGGAGTGGTAATTCTGGCCATTGCATTACAAGATATGGTTGGATTCATTTCTTCTTTCTTGATGGGTCTTTCACTTCTTGAACCTTTTTCTTCTTGATATGTCCTTCTATCTTAAGAGTTTGAGGAGTAGTAATTATTTCCAATGCTTTACAAGATGTGGTCGGATTCATTTCTTCTTTCTCCGGGGTGGTTCTTGGTGTATATACTCTTCTTTTGACGTTTCTTGATTCTTTTCTTCCTCCTGTCCACAATCAATGTAAAATAATTTCTTCTCAGCACACTTATGACCTTTAATGTATTTGTTATCACAATTGTAACAAAGCCCATTTTCTCTTTTTTCTTCCAATTGTTGTTGTGTAACCCTTGTAGGTTGTGGAAGGCTAGGAGAAACAACACTTCCATCTTTATAGTTGTGAGGGGTAGACTTCCTTGTTGCCATAATTTTTCTTTCCACTTTGTAACAAAGCCCTTTTGCACTTTTTTCTTCCAATTTTTGTGGTGTTGGTCTAAAGAAGGTGTTGCTCTTTGTATCCTCATAATGTGCTATCATTTCCTCCGTGAAAATTGACCATGTAACAAGTTGTTTACGAGAACAAAGCCCTTTATACCATAAAAATTGATCCGGCTCTAAATATGAAGATGCAATACATACCTTTTGTAATAGTGGTACTCCAATTAGATCAAAATATTGCTCCATCTGTGTTAGGATATTCCGACACATAGGAAATAGTTAAGTATAACTTGGTCTAGTATAGAGTTAGGTAAAGTGTGTTTCTTTACTATGTACATTTTGTAACTTACAATCCGATGGTCACGATATGTAGTGATCCGACGGTTCATTCTCTCCTCGGTAATTACCGACACTTGATCCGTGGCTTAGCACCCGATTGGTCCATGCTCTCTATTTAAAGAGCATGGAGGGTCATTTGTAGGTTAACCATTCATGAGAGAAGCTTATGTAAATTTTCATTCTTTTTATTAATATATTGCATGAAGTGGCCCCGTTGGCTCAGGACGTGGACTGTTTCCCTCTTTGAGGGTTTTAACCACATCAAAATATTGGTGTATTGATCTGTGATCTATGTGTGAGTGGTGTCCTTTGGTGTTTTGTCTGAGGAACTTGCCCTGTAAATTCCTACATGGTATCAGAGCTATTTGAGGGCCGCGTCCGTTGGTGATCCAAATCTGAAGCGGTAGAACTGCATCCGACTACCGTTTCCTAGATCTACTGTTTCTGACTGCTTTTGGGCCGAGAGGACTACTCTGTTGTGTGGGAGCATCTGTTCCAGTGAGGAACCCCTTTCGTTTCACGCGAAAAGGTTTCCGGTAGCCCTAGCTACGTCATTTTTAAGATCTGGAGGTATATAGTGTTTATTTGTAGTTTACAGTTATTTTCTCTCTGTTTATTTCGGTTTCGGTTTATTTAGCCTTTTTTATTACCGGATCTATACCTTTCATTTCTGTGTATGCTCTTTGCCCCGCGACTCTGTGCGATCTGGGCAAATCAGAAACAGAAAGGAAGGATTTTTCTCATGCGTATGCTCTTTTCCGCTGCGCCTTAGTGTGATCTCGGAAAATCAGAAACATTGAGGAAAATATTTAGTTTCCGGCTAAAGCTAACTTCGGCCATAAGGTTCGTTTTTTTTGTATGTCCGTGTTGGGTTTTGTGTTTTTTGTTTTGTAGGGAAAAAGAGCTTTCTCAAGAAAGCACGCAACCCAAAGCTTCAGTGACCAAAAAAGAACCCCCCCCCCCTCTCTCTCTCTCTCTCTCAAACTTTTAGTTTAGCTCACTTGGTCCAAAGCTAATTTATGAGAGTAGAGGTCTTGAGTTCAAGTCTCCTTTTTGTGGGGGCGGATTTTTCATTTCCGCACATTCCCGCACTTCATCGGCATCTTCATCAACTTTTCTTCAAAAATCCATAACTTCTTCATCTGGAAGCCGTTTTCAGAGCCGTTTTTTTTGAACCAGCCTAATTTTTCGAGATCTTTCCATTGGAACACTTAGTTTTAGCATCTATAGATTCAGTTTTCTGTTAAAATGGAAAGTCCATGCCAAGTTATTCTTGACAGCACCAACTACTTCCAATGGTGGTCCTACATTGTGGATTTACTTAGAAGTAAAGGTCTCTACAGAATAGCCTCAGGCCAAGAAACCAAACCGAAAGATGAAGATGTTATGAAACCAGCTCACAAAAAGATAGAAAAGAGAGATCCACGCCTTAGAATTCAGCCTCTTCGAGGGGGCAACCTCCTTTACATTACATAAATGAACAATTCTTGGATGATACAAATGAAAAGACCTCCTTTCTATATATAGGAGTCTAAGGGATCATAACATAATCAGAGTTGACATAACAATAATAATGTAAGGGCACAATAATAACAATAGTGGGCTTCTATGGGGTACATTAGTAACAATATGGGCACTACATGGGTACATCAATATAATAAGTGGGTTTTACTAATAACAATAAGGGGTTACACTAGTAGTATAGGGGCCTAACATGCCCCTCTCCTTCAAAAAGCGTTGTCCTCAACGCTTGAGTAGTTCTTGATGCTTCTGTATAAAATTCTTGTCCTCCCATGTGGAATCTTCAGCGGGTAAGTTCTTCCACTTGATGAGATACTCTGAAATTGATCGATTTCGTAGCTGTCGGGTTCTTGTTTCTATGACTGCTCCAGGGTTCAATATGATTTTTCCTTCCTTTTCAATATCTAGAAATATTGTTTGAATTGGGATCTTTTGCAACTTTTGAATAAGTGGCCATACTTCTTTGTCCTTCTTCCATTGATCCCTTGCTTCGTTTATCCAATCTGTTTGGATAATATAAATAGCACAAAACAATGCTTCCACATCCTCATCCTTGAAGACTCTTCCCATTCGGTAAGGGTCGCCATTTTTTAAGTGCATGTAGTATTGCCAACATTTCCTTCTCATAAATATCTTGCTTGAGATGTAGCAGTAAAAATACCCAATCACCTACATCAAAACATTTTTCACTATGATGTTGATCTACCTGTTGTTTCATTTGATTTTGCACCGAAGTGGCGTTATCCTTTAAAAGTTGGAGAACTTGTTGTTGATGCTCGATGTGATCTTTCACTACTTGAACCTTTTTCTTCTTGATATGTTCTTCTATCTCTAGAGTTTGAGGAGTGGTAATTTCTTCCAATCCTTTACAATATATGGTCGGATTTATTTCTTGATGCTCGATGTGATCTTTCACTTCTTGAACATTTTTCTTCTTGATATGTCCTTCTATCTTGATAGTTTGAGGAGTGGTAATTTGAACAATGAATTACAAGATATGGTTGGATGCATTTCTTCTTTCTCGATGTGATCTTTCACTTCTTGCACCTTTTTCTTCTTGATATGTCCTTGTATCTTGAGAGTTTGAGGAGTGGTAATTCTTGCCAATGCTTTACAAGATATGGTCTAATTCATTTCTTCTTTCTCTGGGGTGGGTCATGGCGTATATCTTCTTCTTTTGATGTTTCTTGATCCTTTTCTTCCTCCTCTTCATATTCTATGTAAAATAATTTCTTCTCAGCACACTTATGACCTTTAGTGCATTTGCTATCACAATTGTAACAAAGCCCTTTTTCTCCTTTTTCTTCCAATTGTTGTGGTGTAACTCTTGTAGGTTGTGGAAGGCTAGGAGAAACAACACTTCCATCTTTATAGTTGTGAGGGGTACGCTTCCTGCTTTCCATAATTTTGATTTCCACTATGTCACAAAGCCCTTTTACTGTTTCCAATTGTTGTGGTGTTGCTCTAAAGAAGGTGTTGCTCTTTGTATCCTCATAATGTGCTATCATTTCCTCCGTGAAAATTGACCACGTAACAAGTTGTTTACGAGAACAAAGCCCTTTGTACCATTAAAATTGATCTGGTTCTAAATATGAATATGCAATACATACCTTTTGTAACAGTTGTACACCATGTAGATCAAAATATTGCTCCATCTGAAGTATCCAATTTACCGGATCCTTGCCATCAAACTTCCTCATCTTGATTTTTCTTGATTTTAGGAGCTCGATCTTGAAACGACTGTAACTTTGTACTTGCGGATATTTAAGTTCTGAAATTGCTACCTGTAGTAGCCCTCTGTGTCCTATTTCCAATGCCACCAGTGTGATCCAAATTGGATTCTCAAAAAAAGAGTTATGCACAATCTCCCAAGATGACCTGATTATAGACCTTTCCAGAAGAGCGAACTTGTATGAAGTGCCATGTGTCAATTTTTCGACCTTTGGCTCTGAAAAAGATATACAAGAAACTACAGTCCGTCCTCTTTCTGTACCTTCTTATGAAATTTCAATCCAATGCTCACAGAGATAAAGTTATGACTATTTTCCCTAGGTCACCTGTTTTGAATGTAATTCAGGAGTCTGCAAAAAAAACCAAATTCCTCAGATCATATCTCCGCAAATATCGCGCGAAAAGCTCTGAAATTCGGACCCAAGGTTCAGCGCGATTTCTTCTCAAATGGTTTTTTTTTGCGACTTCTGAAACGTCACAGAAAAAAAGTATTATAGCGAAAATTCCATGATGACCTGTTTGGAGCAGCGGAACCCTAGAATCCAAAGCTCTGATACCAAATGTTATGAAACCAGCTCACAAAAAGATAGAAAAGAGAGATCCACGCCTTAGAATTCAGCCTCTTCGAGGGGGCAACCTCCTTTACATTACATAAATGAACAATTCTTGGATGATACAAATGAAAAGACCTTCTTTTATATATATAGGAGTCTAAGGGATCATAACATAATCAGAGCCGACATAACAATAATAATGTAAGGGCACAATAATAACAATAGTGGGCTTCTATGGGGTACATTAGTAACAATATGGGCACTACATGGGTACATCAATATAATAAGTGGGTTTTACTAATAACAATAAGGGGTTACACTAGTTGTATAGGGGCCTAACAGAAGATAAGGTAGCTAAATGGGAAAATAGGCAAGATCAAGCACGTGGGTTGATAGGGATGTCTATTTCTCCAGATCTTAGATTCCATATTGCAGAACTTGATACTCCTAAAGAAGCAATGAAACAGATCACTAAAGTTTTTGGAATTAAAAATGAACTTAAAGCCCATCAACTTGAAAATGAGTTGCTTACATTGGACCCCAATAATTTTTCTTGCATTGAAGATTTTTTGTCCAAGTTCAAGACCCTTAGACTTCTCTTGGAAGGTGTTAAGGTTAAGAAAGAAGATAGTAGCCTTATCTACTCCATTCTTACTAAGTTGGGAGCAGCCTATTCTGTGTTTGTTTCCACCTTCCATTCTACAAGAGAAGCCTTCATTTCTCAAGGACAAGCCTACAAGTCCCCTTCCTTTGATTCCTTTTGTGATTCTTTAATAAGAGAACAAGAAAAACTCTTACACCTTGGTCTTCTTAATCTTGGAAACTCTTCTAAGAAAGCGTTAGCCGCCCAGCAGCAACCAAATTCAAAGAATCCTAAGAAGTGTATCCTAAAAGGAATGGTCCTAAACCAAACAAGGGTCCTAAGCAATTTCAGCCTCAAAATGAAAAATCATTTCAACAAAATGATAAGACAAATAAAAACAAAGGGAAGAAGACTGATAGACATTGCAACTTTTGTAATCAAGATGGCCACTTAGAATCCAAATGCTTTAAGAAGATGGAAGCCTTGGAAGCAGCAATGAAGAAGCATAACATCCATTTGGAGCACTCTTCAACTTCAACTTCATCTTCAGGAATAGTACTTTCTGCATGTGGTTGTCAAGCATCTCGGTCTGGCTATGCACTAAATGTATCTTCTTCTTCTCATTCTCATGAGTGGCTCATTGATTCTGGAGCTTCTTATCACATGGCCAAAAACAAAGCCATGTTTTCTTCTTTAAATGATTGTAACACCAAAAATATATATGTTGGTGATGATAGATCTCTTAGTGTTGTAGGGACTGGAACTGTTCATATAGACAATGGTCAATTTAATGATGTATTATGTGTTCCAACCTTATCCTGCAACCTTCTATCTGTATATCAGATAACTCATTCAGGTGAAGGTAAAATCGTTGAATTTTCACCTCACAATGTTGTAATCAAGGACCTAAGAGATCCTAGACAGATTTTAGCTACTGGCATTGCTGATGATTCTACAAGGTTGTATAAGTTTCACAACTTTGGGTCATCAAATCTTCCCTCAGTATTTGTTGCTCATAACGATGAAGTGAGCAAACTTTGGCATGAGCGATGTGGTCAATTAAACTATTGCTCCCTTCAGAATCTATGTAAAGAAAATATGGTGACAGGTCTTCCAATGGTATCTTGCAGAGATGGTGTTTGTTTCGGATGTGTACTCGGAAAACATCATCGGGACAATTTTGAAAAACGTGCCTCTTGGCACACCTCAGCCCCTTTACAGCTTGTGCATAGTGATTTATGTGGTCCACTTCCAGTTGTTTCATTTTCTGGCTACAAGTATTTCTTAACTTTCATTGATGATTTCTCCAGACGCACTTGGGTATACTTCTTAAAACTCAAGAGTGAAGTATTTAACATGTTCTTGGCCTTGAAGGCCTTTGTTGAAAAACAATCTGGACATCAAATTCTTAAGCTAAGATCTGATAATGGCGGAGAATATGTTAACAACAAATTCATCAACTTTTGCACTGAGAATGGAATTCAAATGCAACATACTGTTCCATATACTCCACAACAAAATGGTGTAGCTGAAAGGAAGAATCACACCTTAAAGGAAATGGCTAATTGTATGCTTCAATCTAAAGGACTTAGTCTTAATTATTGGGCAGAAGCAATTAACTGTGCAAATTACATAATAAATCGCACTCCTACTAAGGTTTTAAAGAATATCACTCCAGAAGAAGCATGGAGCTCAATTAAACTAGATGTAAGTCACTTTCGTGTTTTTGGAAGTGAAGCATGGGCCCATATTCCAGATGAGAAACATAAAGCTTTAGAACCTAAGAGTGAAAAATGTATTTTTGTTGGATATTCTGAAGATGTCAAAGGATATAGACTTATTCCACTTAAGTCCAAAATTGTTATCATTAGAAGAGATGTAAAGTTTGCTGAAAATATATCGGCCTACAAGCCTAGTTCGGCGGATGTGCCACCTCTCCCTATCTCTTCTAATTTTGAAAATATTTCTTCTTCAGATGATGAAAGCGAGGATGAAAATCCTCCCCCACCTTCTCAGGATCCTCCTTCAGCTCCTCAACTTCCAAAATGGGTCCGTGCTACTCGGGATGCAGCAGGTGATCTTGCCGGTGATCCTACAGATCAGCGACGTACACGTTCTCAGTTTGATAGAGCCTCTTCTTTACTGGCTCAAGCTTCAGTGAATTATGATCCTGACACCTTTGCAGAAGCTTCAGGCCATCCAGATTGGGAAGCAGCTATGAATGAATAATATCATTCATTATTGGCAAATGATACATGGGATCTTGTTCCTCTACCAAAGGGACGAAAACTTGTTAGATGCAAATGGGTTTACAGAACCAAGTATGGACCAGATGGGAAAGTTGATAAACATAAAGCTCGTCTTGTTGCTAAGGGTTTTTCACAAGTTGAAGGCATTGAATACACTGAAACCTTCTCCCCTGTTGCCAAAATGAACTCTATCCGCCTTGTTCTTTCCCTTGCTGCCTCTTTCAAATGGGAAGTCCATCAGATGGATGTTAAATCTGCCTTCTTGCATGGGGACTTGCATGAAGAAATCTATATGGAACAACCTATTGGCTTTATACAAACAGACTCTAGCCTTGTATGTCGGCTTAAGAAATCCCTTTATGGTCTCAAGCAAGCTCCTTGAGCTTGGTATGCCAAAATGGATAACTTTCTTTTAGAAAATGGCTTTTCTAGGTGTCATTCTGACAATACTGTCTACACCAAGAAAGTGGGAAAGTCTCTTATCATTCTTGTTCTTTATGTTGATGATCTTATCCTGACTAGTAGTGATCCCAACCTTATAAACCATGTGAAGTCTAGCCTTAAAAGGAAGTTTGAAATGACAGACTTAGGACACTTACATTATTTTCTTGGTCTTCAAGTCTTGCAATCCAAGGAAGGTATTTCCCTTTCCTAGTCCAAGTATGCCTGTGATATTCTACGCCATTTTCACATGGAAGACTGTAAGCCAGCCCCTTCTCCCTTTCAGTCTGGAGTCAAACTTTCAGTCACTTGTACTTCTCCTGAAGTTGATGCTACCTTATACTGTCAACTTGTAGGAAAAATTTTGTATCTAACCCATACTCGTCTTGACCTTTCCTTTGCTGTTGGCCTTGTTGCTCGGTTTATGCAAAACCCACATGAAAGTCATTTGAAAGCAACTAAAAGAATACTTCGTTATGTTTGAGGCTCTAGTGCCTCCTTCCTTCTCCTATTGTGTCATATTTGTAAATCCTTCAATCCTATCCCAAGTTGTTCTTAAGGGGGGATGTTAGGATATTCCGACACATAGGAAATAGTTAAGTATAACTTGGTCTAGTATAGAGTTAGGTAAAGTGTGTTTCTTTACTATGTACATTTTGTAACTTACAATCTGACGGTCTGATATGAAGTGATCCGACGATTCATTCTCTCCTCGGTATTACCGACACTTGATCCATGGCTTAACACCCGATTGGTCCATGATCTCTATTTAAAGAGCATGGAGGGTCATTTGTAGGTTAACCGTTCATGAGAGAAGCTTATGTAAATTTTCATTCTTTTTATTAATATATTGCCTGAAGTGGCCGCGTTGGCTCAGGCCGTGGACTGTTTCCCTCTTTGAGGGTTTTAACCACGTCAAAATACTGGTGTATTGATCTGTGATCTGTGTGTGAGCGGTGTCCTTTGGTATTCTGTCTGAGGAACTTACCCTGTAAATTCCTACAATCTGTAGTATCCAATTTACTGGATCCTTGCCATTAAACTTCCTCATATCGCTTTTTCTTGATTTTAGGAGCTCGATCTTGAAACGACTGTAACTCTGTAATTCCAAATCTTCCAGTTTTGAAATCGCGACCTGCAGTAGCCCTCTGTGTCCTCTTTCTAATGCCACTAGTCTGATCAAACTTGGATTCTCCAAGAAAGAGTTATCCACAATCTCCCAAGATGATCTGATTATATACCTTTTCAGAAGAGTGAACTTGTATGAAGTTCCATTTGTTACTATTTTGACCTTTAGATCTGAAAAATATACACAGGAAACTACATTCCATCCTCTTTCTGAAACTTCTTACGAAATTTCAATCTGATGCTCAAGGAAAATGTTATGACGATTTTCCCCAGGTCACCTGTTTGGAATGTAATTCGGGAGTCTTCAAAAACGCCAACTTCCTCAGATCATATCTCCCCGAATATAGCGAGACAAGCTCTGAAAGTCGGATGCGAGGTTCAGACCGATTTCTTCTCAAACGGTTTTTTTTTAGCTTCTGAAACTTCGTAGTGAAATAGTTATAGCTAAAATGCCACAATGACCTGTTTGGAGTAGCGAAACCATAGAATCCACAACTCTGATACCAAATGTTATGAAACCAGCTCACAAAAAGATAGAAAAGATAGATGAACGCCTTAGAAATAAGCCTCTTCGAGGGGGAAAGCTCCTTTACATTACACAAATGAACAATTCTTGGATGATACAAATGAAAAGATTTCCTTTCTATATGTAGGAGTCTAAGGGGTCGTAATATAATCAGAGTCGACATAACAATAATAATGTAAGGGCACAATAATAACAATAGTGGGCTTCTATGGGGCACAATAATAACAATATGGGGACTACATGGGCACAACAATATAATAAGGGGGTTGTACTAATAACAATAAGGGGTTACACTAGTAGTATAGGGACCTAACATGGTTGACATGGCGTCCACTCATACCATAGCGGTTAACAAGGTAGGTTGGCTTGTGGGAGGCATAGCTTTTGCATGCTAACTATGATTAAGGTGATTTTTTCACTATTGGAAAGGTGTGTAGACCAATGTCAAAGGTGTGAGTATAGTTTATGGATATTATACTTAAAAAAATCCCGTCTGATGGCTCAAAATGGTTCCTTAAGGTTCCAAACCCAAATTCTCGAAAATATGACCAACCTCTAAAATGGGCCTACATGCTAATTCCTTCAAATTTCCACCCAAAAGTACTGACATAGATGAAAAATTATGATGATACAATATATGTTAGATACAAATTCATTATTGATGAAGAAACTATAATAATGAAAAAGAATATAAGGATGGGAACTTTAGAGCATATAGACTCTAAAATTTTATTCCCAGAAAATTCCAACTATAAATGACTCAAAAACCCTTCAAGAAATGTAGTAAAATGAAATTTACATAGGATATGAAAAAAACCGTAAATAAAGAGGGAGGAGACAAAGGATTGAACTATAGAAAAATCACAAGTAGGAACAAGGATGAGGACAAGGAAAAAAACACAACCACCAAAAGATGAGGAGAAAGAGGAGGATGAACTAGAAGGGAGATCTTCCACGAGAATTAGAAGAAAGAAATCCAAAACAGTCACAGAAGTTGTTGTTGCTAGGAATATAGATTTGGGAACCTATTCAAGCCTAAACACTAATTTATTTTTAGGTTTTGAGATAAATCAAATTACAAGTGATTCATCGTCGTCTCAAGGTGGTCCTTCAAAATTTCATAATAAATAATGAAAATTATCTCCTAGAATTGTCAAGATTTAGGAGATAAGTTCAAGTATGAAGCATTAAGAGACCTTTTTAGAATATAAAATCCCAAAATTATCTTCCTCTAGGAGATGAAGTTGGATGCTTTAGAAGTTACTATATTTTAAAAAACAATGGTGATTTTATGAAGGTGTTGCTACTAATTAATGAGGAGCCTCATTAGGACCTTGCATTATCTAGAATGACTTTTCTATGAAGGTGGTAAATTCTCTTAGTACTCAAAGTGGATTCTTACTGGTTTTACCCATATTAATTAATCAAGAAATAATTTTCAACTTGGTTAATGTTTACATGTCAATGGTCCATAGAAAAAAAAAAAAAAAATTTGGGACTCTCCTTTTTGTGGGTTGGGGGGGGTGTTATTTGAATGACACTCTGAACAATAAAGAGAGAAGAGGAGGACATATCATTCGAAATACTTTTCAAGGGAGACTAGATAAATAGATGAAGGATTGGGACCTTACGAAGATCAAACCATCCAAAGGTATTTATACCTTGACTAGAAAAAGGATTGGACCAAGGCATATACCGACAAGACTAGACCAGTTTTTTTGCATAGTGATACATCATCACAATGTTTTAATATTTCTTCAAAGATTATTCCTTACACTATCTCAAATTATGATCCAGGTGGATATTGGTGGCCACCTGCCAATTCCACTTGGACCCCCACCATTGCTTCTTTCATTTTTTCAGTTTCCTTAATTGTAGCACAATTTACTATTTTTAGCAGTTTTTCGGGTCCTAAACTTCCGGAGCCATTTTGAGGCCCTAAATGACGTTTTTTTGGAAATCTACCGCCAACGATTTTTTGTCTAAAATCGTCTTTTTCGTCGTATTCCTCGGAGATATCTTTCCAATGGGTTATCATGCGCGTCAAACAGAGATAATATGACCAAGTCATGACCCCGAGAAGTTGGCTGTCCAACTCACCCCAACGGGGCCCATAAACTCTTGGTGTTACATCTCCTCGAGTTAGGGTTTTGGTTGTTTAGGGTTTGCTCTTATTGTTCAATAATAAAAAGGCCCTTGAGCCTCATTGTAGTTCAGTTCAGAGGCATGTAGCTGCCACATCTCTTCTCAGAGATAAGCTACCATCGCCCTAGCTGGTGTATTTCCATTTCTGTTTGTAAGCATATTTCAGTATTTTACATTAATGAAATGAAGTATTATTTCCGCTGCATCTCTGTGTTTATGGTTATCTCTGTAATTTTTTGCGTTCCTGTTTAAATCTGGATCAGTGGTATTAGAGCGGTCTACTTTTTTTCTTTGTTTTTCTTTGCATGTCCCCAACGAGGTCGGGATATAAGGAGTTAGGGCTTGAACTGGCCGAACCTTTGCAAGACTAGCCTCGCAAATCCCGAAAGCTTCCCATGGTGGATGAAAAGAAAGACGAGGGAGCAGGAGATCCTATCAAAATCTTGCTCGAAGAATCCCTCGAGCGACAAAGGAATGCGATGATGGACAAATTTTTCCAGATCCTTCAGTGGCTACCCAGGGGTGACGCATCGGCTTCCAACAGCTACTCTGGAAACGCCACACCGTTTAAGGTACAAGTTAATTTTGAAATCCCCTTATTTGAGGGTCAGATAGATGCAAATTCTGTCGATAAATGGTTAAATCTGCTAGAGGGTTATTTTTATGTTCATGATTTTTCCAGTCGGGAAAAGGTTATTTTCGCTCTTCTCAAAGCAGCCACCCACGTCAAGGACTGGTGGGAAACCTACTGCGAGCAGAAGGATGAAAGTATAGGCTCACTATTTTCAGCTGCACCCACTTAGAACTCATTCCGAGATGCCATCAAGGAGTAGTACTACCCTGTAGGAAGCTATGAGGATCAACACATAAAGTGGACCACGCTGTGGTAGGGAAGGGACCAAGACATGCCAGAGTTTACCGATATTTTCCATACCCTTCGCACAAAGTTTGGTATCAAGGATTTAGAGCAGAATTTGGTACTCAAATACCGCGACTACTTGCACAAGTACATCCAGGAAGAAATAGAATTCCTGAACATCTCCTCGCTCGGCACGACATACCGATATGCCGTCAAGGTCGAGCAAAAGTTTAATAGAAGAAGCGAGACTTTGGATTTGTGAATCCGAAGCAAGGGAAGGTGCCCCCAAACCGTAGAACAAAGGAGAAAGCCAAGGCGAGGCGGCCCAAGACAACCCGTCAAAGATGCAAGCAAAGAACAGTGTCGCGAAGCCGAAAAAGGACATGGGAAAGTGGTATGAGTTCCATAAGATCTCCACTCACAACACAAGTGAGTGTCAGGCCAAGCAGTCACTGGTGGCCGAGCTAAAGGTTTCAGAATCAGATGCATGTTCTGACTCTGAGTCAGAACCTGACAAGGGGAATGACAAAGGGAAGCAGATTATTGATGCGGAGCCCAATGCCACCGTTGCCACCACGAAGATCCAGAAGGAGGAACTCGAAGATCCAGAGGAGGAGGAGCGTCTCTTCCACTCCCAGATGTGGGTAAAGGGCTCCCCGCTATAGTTCATTGTCGACAGTGGGAGCCAAAAGAACCTCATTTCGACAGAGGTTGTGAAGCGGCTGGGCTTACCGACCACAACACATCCACAACCGTACACCATCGGGTGGCTTCACTAAGGACGGGATCTTCGCGTGAGCCAGCAATGTCGCCTTCCATACAACATCAAGCCCTTCACAGATGAGGTATTGTGTGACATTTCTCCCCTTGAAGTTTGTGATGTATTATTAGGAAAACCATACTTGTGGAAGCGACATGCTGTGTATGAATCAAGGCCCCGTGCTGTTATTGTTACTTTGGGAAATAAGTTGTACATGATACCAGAGGTAGCACCGCCTACTGCCATCTCTTTGGTTATTACAAAACAATGCAGTAAGCTCATTTCCAAAATTGGGAAATTTGTTTTCCTGATGATACGCCCTCAAAGAAAGAAGAAGACGGTGGTCACAACCTCCAGACAGGGCCCCTCCGCATGACAACTATAGATGGACGAGGTAGTGGGAGAAGTACGAGGATATCTTCACCTCCCCCGCAGGGGTTCCTTTGCACTGTTAAGTCAAGCAATCCATCAATCTGACCCCAGGTGAACTGCTGCCTGATGGACCAATCTATCGACGCTCTCCGTTCTAGAGAACGATGAAATCAAGAGGCAGATTCAGGAGCTGCTGCAGAAAGGTCACATCCATCCGAGTTCATCACCCTGTGGGAGCCCGATCGTGTTGGTACAGAAGAAGGATGGGACTTGGAGACTCTGTATTGACTATCGGGCGCTGAACAAGATCACTGTTCGTAATAGGTACCCGATCCCACGGATTAATGACCTCCTGGACCAACTGAAGGGGGAAAAATATTTCAGCAAGATCAATTTGAAGTCAGGATATCACTAGGTACCAATCGAACCCTCCGATGTGTGGAAGACTACCTTCAAAGCCAAGGAGGGCCTTTTCGAATGGTTGGTTATGCCTTTCGGATTGACGAATGCTCCTAAAACCTTCATGAGGCTAATGGATAACATCTTGCAGCCATTCACCAACTCATTTGTAGTGGTATACTTGGATGACATCCTAATCTTCAGCCAGAGTTGGGAAGAGCACCTCCACCACATTTGACAGGTTCTCCAAACACTGCGGCAACACAAGTTATGTGCCAATTTGGAGAAATGCACTTTTGGCATGACCCAGGTTCAGTATCTGGGATACATTATTGATGAACAGGGGGTGCATGTGGATCCAACCAAGATCCAATTCATTCGGGATTGGCCATCCCCAACCACTCTGACAGAGCTCCACAACTTTCTAGGTCTTGCCAAATTCTACCACAGGTTCGTGTTGGGATTTTCTCATATTACTTGGCCCTTAAGTCAAGTCACCAAGGGAGGAGAAAATGCAAAATTTTTGGTCTGAATCTCAACGGAAGGCATTCACAGAGTTGAAAGATCGCCTCTGCTCGGCACCAGTTCTCGTGTTACTAGACTTGCAACAACCATTTGAGTCGAGACAGATGCCTCTGACTATGCTATTGGGGCAGTCCTTACTCAACACAAGCATCCAGTGGCATATCACAGTGAGACACTTTCAGACACAGTTCGGAAGTATCCCACTTATGACAAAGAGATGTATTCCATTATGCAGGCCTGCCGACAATGGAAGCATTAAATTTTGGGGAAGGGAAACGATCATCCACACAGACCACCGACCCCTGTAGTTCATACAAACCCAAGGGAAATTGCAGAATGATCGCCATTAGAAGTGGTCACATACCTACAACAGTTCCATTTGAATATCAAGTATAAGAAGGGAAACACCAAAAATGTTGCATATTGCCTCAGTCGACCACCGATCATGGCGTTAACCATCGTGCTCAACTCTTGTGGGCACGAGACTTCTGATTGGCCACTTCTCTACAAAAGCGACCCAAAATTCGGCCACACATCCCAGACACTCTTGGAGGATCAGCATGTTCCATATTTTCACCTCCAGGATGCCCTGTTATGCCACCTGGGTCACCTTTGTGTTCCTTCAAGTGAGCGTGCTAAGATGATTTGGGAAGCACACTACAGTCTTCCTTCTGGTCATTTCAGGGTCGAGAAAATGGTGGCAGTATTGCAGAAGTATTTCTATTGGCTAAATCTTCGACAGGATGTCAGGAAGTACATCAGATCATGCACTGCTTGCGCCATTTCCAAATCGACCATTAAGAAGCAAGGCCTCTATACCCCGTTGCCTACCCCTAGTCGACCTTGGGAATCCATCTCCATGGATTACATTTCAGGCCTTCCTTCCACTAAGCATGGAAACGACTGTGTTTTTGTGGTCGTCGACAGGTTCTCGAAGATGGCCATTATGGAGGCCTGTAAGAAGAATATCACAGCCAAAGCCGCTGCTAAACTCTTCTTTGAACGAGTGTGGGTACACTTTGGGATCCCACAATCTATCATCTCAGAATGAGGCATCAGGTTCCTAAGTACATTTTGGCCCAGTCTCTTGTCGATGTTGGACACCAAACTCACTAAGTCCACAACCTTCCATCCTCAAACTGATGGCCAGACAGAGGTTGTCAATAGGATGATCGTACATATTCTGCGCATGTAAAAATCAAAGCATCCACGCACATGGAACGAGAGCCTCCCCTATGTTCAGCACAGCTACAACCGGCCTCTCCACAGCTCGACTGGCCACAACCCTTTTCAGGTGGGCTTAGGATTCCAACCATGTCCCATTGATGTGGCCATGCCATTTGTAGCTACTCACGCAGATTCGGCTCATGTCCAGTCCGAAACAGATAAGGAAAATAGCTTCATTGAGCACATCCAACATATTCACCAGCAGGTCCATGAAATTCTACAGAAATCAAATGCCAAGTAAAAGCAGCGACATGATCAACATCGGGTGCTACACAAGTTTCAGGTGGGTGACAAAGTCTGGTTGCATTTGCAAAATGAGCGCCTTACCAGAGCCTATCGAAAACTTAGACCACTCCGATATGGTCCTTACACCATTACCAAGGCTATGGGAGACAATGCATTTGAGCTCAGAATTCCCCCATTCCTTTGCCTACACCCAGTGTTCAATGTGGACCACCTTCGGCCATACTTTCCACCATTACTAGACACATCCGACATTGCAGAACAGCTCACACCCACAGAGTTAAATCCAGATTGCATGGAACAAGCTGCAATTGATCGAATCATGGACACACAGATCAAGCACACTTGCTAGCAGAATATCCAACTGTATCGAGTTGTCAAAGCAGGCCAACTCCTTCACCAGGGAAAGTGGCTCACCAGGGACCAAGTTCAGCAGAAGTTTCCTCATCTCATGGAGGAACTCAACGCAATGGGGACCATTGCTTCCTAAGGGGGGAGGAATGATCCAGGTGGATATTGGTGGCCACCTGCCAATTCCACTTGGACCCCCACCATTGTTTCTTTTAGTTTTTCAGTTTCCTTAATTGTAGCACAATTTACTATTTTTAGCAGTTTTTCAGGTCCTAAACTTCCGGAGCCATTTTGAGGCCCTAAACGACGTTTTTTTGGAAATCTACTGCCAACGATTTTCCCTCGAAAATCATATTTTCCTTTGTAGTCCTCGGAGAGATCTTTCCAACGGGTTATCATGCGCATCAAATAGAGATAATATGACCAAGTCATGACCCCGGGAAGTTGGCTGTCCAACTCACCCCAACAGGGCCCATAAACTCTTGGTGTTACATCTCCTCTGGTTAGGGTTTTGGTTGTTTAGGGTTTGCTCTTATTGTTCAATAATAAAAAGGCCCTTGAGCCTCATTGTAGTTCAGTTCAGAGGCATGTAGCCGCCACATCTCTTCTCAGAGATAAGCTACCATCGCCCTAGCTGGTGTATTTCCATTTATGTTTGTAAGCATATTTCAGTATTTTACATTAATGAAATGAAGTATTATTTCCACTGCATCTCTGTGTTTATGGTTATCTCTGTAATTTGTTGTGTTCCTATTTAAACCTGGATCAAATTAAAAACTAGTTCTATTTACTCTATAGGGGCATGACACATGATGATGGACCGCTCCCTTTTAAATTTGACCCTTTGTGGTTGCAGGAGGAAAATGAAATGGATGAAATAACTAGGGCTTAACATATGTTGATTGTGGGATCCCCTGTATGAATGTATGAGTAGATGTTGAAATATGTGAAAATGACCCTTAAATATTGGGTTCATAAGTCTTATATGTCTCCTAATTCATAAAAGGAATATCTTCTATCATTATTTACTATGATGTAGGTACAGATTGAAGAAGAACAAGTGACAAAAGACTTATAATAGAGAGAAAACAAAATTAGCCAAAATATACATAAGGATCTAAGGAAACAAGAAGAAACGTGATAGCTCAAATCAAGGAAACCTTGGTTAAAATTAGGAAATTGTAACATAAAATTCATCCATCACCAACCCAAAGCAAGAAGATAATGGAATAATGTTAGGGAAATCGAGATGGAGGATGGAAACAAGTTACTAAATAATTTTTCCAAAATTTTGTATTCAAGAAAAGAGGAAGTAGACCTTGTTGTTATGGTTAACTAGAAGGAAATATTCCCTCACTACTATCCTCAAAAGATAATTAAAATGTAATGGAACAAAAAGAAGAATTGTAAGTAGTCAAATAAGTTTAGAGTTTAGAACGAGACAAAGTTACAAGACTTGACAACTTCATAGTCCATTTTTATCAATCTTGTTGGGATTTTATAAAAAATTATCTCATTCTAATGGTAATGTATGTTAAAAATCATTCATATTTGGGAAGAACACAAACTCTTCTTTCCTAGCTCCAATTCCAAAGGAATAAAATCCGTCAACTTTCACTAGATTTTGACCCATTTCACTTTACAATACATCCTACAAAATAATAACAAATATCATGGAAAATAGATTAACAAAGGTGCTCTAAAAGATAAGTCTTGAAAATAAGGCGGTTTATAGAGGTAGATAATTGGTTACATTATACCAGTTCAAGAGGTGATCCATACTAGTAGAGAAAACAAGGAGAAATGAGTGATAATCAAAATTTACATGACAAATGCTTTCAATAAGGTGAGACACTTGTTTCTTTTTTATATTATGCACACATTTATCTTCATCCCTTTGGTGGTTAGATGGATTTCTACATGTATCTACACATATTGGATTGACCCTCTACTAAAAGTAGACCAATTCCATTTTTCAAATTACTCGAGGGCTTATGCAATTTTTCCTCATCTCTCCTTTGCTATATATTCTAATGTTTGAAACTATCATTAAAGAGATAGAACACGAAAGAGATATAGAAAATTTACTTGCAACAAATATTGGAAGAGGTGTTAAGATCATAAATCACTCACAATTTTCTAATGACACTTATCTAATTAGGGGGAGCTTCTATTACCATCACTACTAGATTCAAATTGGTGTTGGATGCATTTATTTGCGCCTCAGGAGGAAATTTTAACAAGAAAAAGAGTGAAATACTGGGTTGGAATGCAAGCACTTTTTGTGCATCTCCTATATCATACAATTTCATTATTAGGATCAATGGACTTATTTTAATTTTATTAGCATGCTGATATGTTTAAGAAATCCATTGGCTCAAGGATGGTAAAGCATTATGGATAAAATCAAAGGAAAATTGAATTAGTGGGGCGGGGTGCATAGTGGTTAAATATTGCAAGGAATATCATTCTCATTAAATTTGTCCTCTCCACCCTTCTAGTCTTTCAGTGCTCATCCATGTTAGCATTGATAAGAGTTATGGAAAGAATAATTCAAGATATTTGAAAATGATTATGGAAGCATGGAATAAAAAATCAAGAAATATCACTTAGTTGGAATGTATTATGAAATAGATATAAGATATCCATCTCTACTAAATTTGGTGTTTGTTTTTTTTTGGGGGTGGGGGGGGGGGGGGGTGGGGCGCCTAGGAAAAACTATATGATGATTGATATCTGATCCTAATTGGATCATTATATTGTCTTTCATCCATCTCGATGCATTTGGAGTGGAAAAAGTGGACAGTTTTTACTGGCGAGACCCAGTTTGGCAAAACGGGGTCCAAAACCTTTCAGGAGCATTTTGAGGCATAAAATGACATTTTTTGGGGGCAAAACTTTGCCAATATGCTTCTTCACCTTTCAATTATATTCTACATAGAGATAGCTTACCAACGACACAAGAATCGCGTCAATTGGAGTCTGTATGCAAAGGTTATGCCACTTAGAAGTTGACCTTCCTGTTTTCACACCTATAGTTTGGGAGGATGCCATGTCAGCCCCCATTATTCATGGAAAAGGGATAGCCACATGTTTGTGATGTAAAAGAATCTAGAAGAGTCTATTTTGTAACTCTAGTTAAGAGTTGATGTAGTCAAACTTAACCACTAGTAGGCTATCGAGTTGTGTTATAATCGGGCCACTAGGAGGAAGAGGCATTCCATTCTTTCGAGAGAATTTTGTTCCAGAATTGATAAAATATAGCCAGGAGAGATAGGAGGTAGACCACACATAGAGGATCTATGCACTATATCATCCCACGAGCCACAAACATTACTTCTTTGTATCTATAGCCATATTTCCAGACAGAGAAAGAGAGCAAAGCAGGCTCACCTTCCAGCTGGATTTTTTCCTGAAAGGCTTTCCCAGAGAGCATATATTGTGTCTTATGTGTGTTTGATATTGTTTAATTCATTCTCTACTTTTTTGCATAATTTATATTCACAAGCATGCACTAATTATAGTAAAATCTACAGATCTAAAAATTAAGTAAAACTGTAATAGTGTAGAATCTAAGATCTTTTTAATATAATATTATTAGATCTATTGTGATGAATTGTCCAATGGAGTATCCTTGGAAGTTTACGGATCAATATCTAGAAAATATTATTGGTGAAAGATGGTTATATGGACGAAATACTCCAAGGGGGAAAGGAAAATTGTGCATACAAGGTGAAATAGAAAATCACAGGGGATACGTATATGGTGATTAATCAATTCTTCAATCCTTTTGATTCATACCAAATTGCCGTGGATACCAAGTAATGGAAATGATATAAGAATATGGAAAGACGACATAATGGGACATCAACTAGTGGAGGAATTTCTAGAGATTTTTCCTCTTAAGATCTGGATGAATGAAAGAGACAACAACTCTCTTTATGACATTTCCAATTAGTCCCAAAATTAGGTATATTGGTTGGGATGGAAATATGAAGAATGTCCACCCCACCTATGCTCCCTAGTTTCTTCTTTAATATCTCTTCTAAAATATGTACACCTCAAAAAAAGGGATTTTTTATAAACTTGGATGAGGTCATTTTTGTTTCACTATCAACAATGAATATATACACCAACTCCAGTCACTCCCCTAACCTCAAAGGTATATAAATTCGAACAAGGTTTAGTTTATGATTTGTCTCTGAAAAATTAATATCTTATGTTGGTTACTTGTTCATAAAATAATTCTAATGGTTGATAATATTTAAAAAATATGAATTCAAAGCCCAAACTAGTTTGTGGTGTGTAAAGAAGAGGAAATTGGCAGACACTTGTTTATGGAATTCCTTTTTGCAATATAGGTATGGGATGTAACATTTTTAGATTTAATCCACAAACATCATAAAATAACATGATGGAATGATATTTTCACTCAACGGATCATATTTTATAGAGTTAAAATCAAAGGGAAAAATATTTTCCAATGAATCCAGATAGCCTTGCCAAAATTCATTTTATGGAAAATATGGCTAGCTAGAAACAACATAAAATTGCAACATGTTTGAGAAACCTTGACGTATGTGGGGAAAGATCAAAATATATCATTATGGAAACCATTTTATCAAATAACATGTCCTTATGAAAAAAAAAAAAAAAACCTTTGGATATATAATAAAAGAACTATATAAGACAATGTGGATCAATCCCCAAGGTCACAAAAGTTGAGATGCACAAAGTTATCTCCAATTGGAAATTAAACATGAGAAATGAGATTTTAAAGAATGGAAATCAAAGAGGAGCTCATTTATTCTTCTTTCATATAGAATAAAAAGGCAATCCAAGGGTAGAAAGAGTGGAAGGGTCATCTATTACCTAGAAGGGAAGCATCAATGTGCCTATTCTTGGGGGATAGGAATTGTAGTGGACATCCAAGCTAATGCTTATGCTCTACTCCAAGGACTCTACATCATCACTAGTTTAGTATTGAGAGAATTAGTAGTATTAGGTGATTGAAGGATTGTAATTAAGTCATTAAATCACTAGGAATGTATAAAATGTTTTCAATTAGCTTAAATCCTCTCCATAATCACAAAATTCACATAGAAGTTGTCCAAGATTTCTCTCTACCATGTTCTAAGAAAGCATAATGACAAGGAAAATGGCATCACTAATGAAGCTTAAATATTATCATAATGAATGTTAAAAGAATGGGTTTGTACACCCCTCAAATCCATTTCATAGATATGCCAATTTTATACTTTGAGAAGCATTAAAGACTAGTACGTGTCAAGCCTACAAGATGGAGCCTCAAGTACAAAGCTCTCATGAACTATCCTAAAATTGGTATTGGAGAGACAATATATTTTTCCACTACTTTATTTTCTATTATGCATGGTGGGACTATTTAAACCAAGGTCTGGGAAGATATAATTAAATGTGGGGTGAGTTATGGTGAGTTGGATCTACTTTTTTCCAGTATCCATATGTCTATTTGGGATTTTACTCTATGGTTGGTTGTGTGGAAGGATTGTGATCCTATTCCTAAATGTTTATGGTGATTTTTTTATAGGTAAGCATTCAATCCTCTTAGAGTGAAATCTTATGATGCATCAAAATGTTTTTATTCATCCAAATGCTCTCATGTATCTTCATTTGGTGCAAGTTTGTTGGATGAATATTCTATTCTTGGTGGAAGTGACTTAGTGTCTTTATTTGTTTCAGCATCTTTGTTTTCATCTAGTATTCTAGTATTGTATTTCATGTGTGGTAGTGGTCCTATCATATTAATTTGTTGAGGAATTGTGGGTTTTATAAATCTAGTGCCTCAATCTCTCTGGGGTTTGGGTTTTTGTTTGTCTAGTTCAATCTAGTTAGTGGGGACAGTTCTCTTAGTGTAAAAGAGGATTTCCCTCTTGGTTAATATTTTCATCATGGTGAAGTGGAGTAGAATTAGGTAACCTTTTATGGTTTGAAATATTCACCCTATTTTGGATCAGTACTTTATAACTTCATCAAGAGGGTTGTTGGAGTTTCTTTTATCACATTAGTATTTAGATTCTATAGTAGAAAAAAAAATATTCCTTTTGGAATTGAGAATAAAGGATTGACAAGATATCAAATATGTTTGTAAGGGTTTGAGGAAGTATGAAGAGTCTCTATCCAATAATGAAATTTCTCTCAATTCCATCTTAGTGATTATGCATAATATGGAAAGGAAACAAAAAGAGCAGTATGACAAGATCATGGGAATTCTCAGATAATATGGAGGGAAAAAATAAGAAATTTAAATGGTTTTCTGCAAAATAAAGTACTCCATCCAATATCCAAGAAAATAATTAACTTCATATTTCACATCTATAGGACAAATCATAGCTCAGATAGAGGACAAAGACAAAAATCAGGAATTTGGACAACATCATAAAAAGACAAAGAAGTGGGCTAGCCTCATATCCCTTTGTAGCCAACTCTACAAAATAACTTAGTTAAACATTTTGTAGGCATCTACATTTTGAATGTCCTTTTATAGGGGTTATAAATGGCATTCTAGTATGTAACCACTAAAAATTTGAAAAAGGAATTCTTAGTTAATAGGAAAAATATGAAGGTGTCATTAGATATTATTTTCTTTAGTTACAGGCAATGCTAATACAAAATTATCCAATCTTGGCTAAATAATAATAATAATAATAATTTATAGATATACATTTCCTATATTAGTTAAGTTATAAAGCACATGTATGTTAATTATGAAAAAGTGCATAGGCCTTATTTACTCTCATGAAGTATATTGGTAGTAATATTATTAAATTAATTAGTTACAATATGTAAGTCTTTTCAACCATTTAATAATGATGATGGATAATTTACTATTTATTAAGAATAACAATGGTTTATGGACCTACAAATAAAAGTTAGTTATTTTGTTTTATTATGTTTCTTTTAATTTCAAATAGTCTGGAAATATGATTACCAAATTCACTTGTTCATGAGGCTTTGGAATGACAGTGAATGGGTGAACTATTATGCCACTCCTTGTGATAGGTCACCAATTCAAATCCCTCGTGGGTGTTATCTTACCTAATTTTGTTTCTTACCAAGTTCACTTGATTTTCATGGGTTAACACAATTAATATTAATGGTATTACAAATGTTCTGGAAATAGGATGTAATCTCCATGTAAGTTGCATGTGTTAAGAGAAAATATTTTCCATCTTCTACTTTGTTAGAATTGTAAAGTTTATAAATACTATCAACCTAGGATTCTTTATGTATAATCCGCCTCCCAATTTCACTATAAAGCTTATGGGATTTTGTTCTTACTTTTGCAATATTTATCTTCTTCTTGATGCTAGTAATAATATAGAGATAATTTGATCTTATAACTTAGAATTGATGGCTTCTTTGTAGTAAAATAACTTTTTATTATTATCAATTGTTGGGTGTGGGATCCCTCAAGGGAAGTTTTGGGGCTTAAAGCCCAAATTTTGGTCATAAGTTGTAACTCTGATGTAAATACTCCGAATTTTGTGGGTGCGGAGCACGTAGCTTGTAAATGAGTCATAGGGTTGTCCACCCTTAATTTTGTAATGTAATGTCAGCTATAGAGAGAGCGAGGCTCTAAGTGTAAATCAATAAGGGAAGAAATCTAAGAATCTAAGGATGAAGAATTGAGTCGTATTTGAAGTGTAGGGTCGATTCTTTGGGTCGTAGAGTAGGAGGAGGCTTTGCAGCTAAGTGCGCAGAGGCCTAGTAGTCTGCAGCTGAGTGCGTAGGGCAAGTCAAGTCTGTAACTGTTAAAGCATTAATACAGAGAAGTTTTACCTCAATTCTGTGTATTTATTTCTTGTCGTTTGTATCGAATATATTGGGTATAAATTGCATTTCTGTTGTCTATATGGTGCGTGAACATATATAACCGTGTAGATTAATTGAATGTGAGTTAAAGTATCTGTTTATGCGAAGTTGAATAACATCTATAAGAGGATAAGTAAGATATGCGGTGTAACTTGGGGAAATAGCGCAAATCACTGCCATAGCAGCGTGAAATCACCTCAGCCCCTGGTTAGGGCTGCGCGAAGGACAATTATAGCTGATCACGAAGGTATCACAGGTTAGAATAGTGTGCGAAGTGACCTACGCGAAGGTAGGCACAGTTGGAATAAATCGACCCCTCAGACATCTCGAGGGTGTGGAAACTTGGTTCCAGCATCCCCCCATACTACTTCGGGTGAGACTTCAATTTGCGCTCCGTGGGATGATGCCAAAAGGGTCAGTAGTGTAGGGATTTGTTTGGCTAATTAACTTCGAACCTGGGTCAGGCCCCATCAAGCCAACAAATGGTTTCATTGCCGGGACCGGAATCTGCATAGAGATGTCTGATGTTGTATCATTGGAATCCAACTAAGAAGGAAATTGAAGGTTGGTTGGACAGAAGAATTCACGAGTTTGCGGCATAGGAGAACAAGAACCCATGATTGACAAAAGAAGAGTGGTTAGACTGCTACTTGTACACAGAGATCCATGAAATATTCTTCGCGTCTTTCCCTACTGAGCTGTATGAGTGGATCGTGAAGCTAGCAGATAGCCAAGGAAGGTGGAAACTTGACAATCCTATTGTGTGGACCCCAGAGTTAGTGCGAAGGTTGGAAGCATCAGAGGATAAGATTGCACGCGCCATTGATCATTGGCTCGATCGGATTATAGGAGGATTCATTATTGAGTTCGCGGTCGACACCTCAGTCAGCTACAGTGAGGCAGAGTGACGCTTTCTCAAAGGACCGCGAGGTAAGTACATAAAGTCTTTGAATACTTGGATTAAAATGCTATTGTGCAAAAAGAGGGTTATGCAGTTACCTTGATGTTCAGGGCTATGCGAAGTGGAAAAAATTATAGGAATGAAGGAAATAAGGGACCAGAAACTAGCCCCTTGATTTCACCTTCGCGAGGGGACGAGGAAGAACTCGCGAAGGTCTCACCACGAAGTGCGATCCATCTAATAAGGCAAAGAATTCCGTGAATACCACCCCCACCCACACCGCCACCAGCTTCACCACCATCACCTCCATCTTCACCCATACCACCTCCGCCACCACCGCGATTCAATATGGCAAGCACGATAAAGTTGCCTGTGTTCAAGGGAGTGGGAAATGAGGATCTGGACCAATTTTGGTTTGTTGTAAGAGCTGTATGGGAAGCACAAGGAGTTATAGATGACAATATAAAGAAAGCGACACTGGTTAGTACCCTGCAGGACCGCGCGCTGACCTGGTATATTAAGCACTCCAATGATAATCCAAATGCGGGAATCGCGGATATCCAAGCAGTGCTAAACAGAGAATTTAGCAGGCCAAAGTCTGAAGCACAGTCGATCATTGGATTCAAAGAAATCACGATGCTACCAGGAAAGACTCCTTGGGAGCTGATCAGAGATTGAAATGCATGATTTGCGAAGCTAATATGAATCTAATAGATGGGCAACATTGCGAATGGTTTGTAGCATCGCTAACACCACATTTGAGGAGTGCGCTATCACAGCAGAAATTAATGACTCAGGCAGAGGCCTTAGAGATCGCGATGAGGCTACATGAGACCTCGATGCAGGATCCTAACCTGAGAGTTCAGCAGATCCACGCGTAGCAGAAAAATTTATGCCTTGAGATGCAGAGTCTAAAACAGGACACGACAACTCAACCAGAAGTGCGCGAAGAGGTGTGGTGCGTAAAATGCAAGGGTCAGGGATATGATAAGGACCACTTCCAGGTGTTTGCAAATTACCTCGCGGGAGGAGGATCGATGCTGTTAAGGCTAAAGCGCAAGCAGGACCTAGTGCGATGCTTGCTTTGTGGTGCGTGATTTGTCAAATAGGTGGAAAACATGCTACGGACAATTGCCATTTGTTACAGAAGTATACACAAAATTCACAACAATTGTTTTGTAACTTTTGTAGGTCGGTGGGACACGATGAGCGCACTTGTAGGAGCTATGAGTTGATGATGGATAGAACTCCCACCTACAGAGTTCAGGCCAAATCGTGGCCCCTAGACTAGAATGCAGGAGTGGCGCGAACAGGATTTTAGGGGTGCGAATGAGGCTAAGGTGGAGGAGGACCTGGAAGAGGTCGCAAACAGTTGATATGCTACAATTGCGGAGGGCCAGGACATTATGCCCGTGATTATACAAACCCAATGCTTCCGTCATGTTTGTATTGCAACTTGTTTGATTATGAGACCGAAGATTTTGCTACACTGATAGCCAGGATACGCGACAAAGGAGTGCTACCACCTCCCCTAACTCAGAACCTACAGATGATGAGGTCTGAGATGCATGAGGAAGACCCGAATGTGAACATTGTGCTCTGAAGTGGAATCAGGACGGGAGATGACAAAGGCAAACGGTCGGAAGATAGTACTTGGGTTCGCAAAGCCCCGATGAAAGAAGTGGAGTTTGATTTGGAGCGTGCTTAGAAAACCTTCATGGAAGCCAAGAAGAGCTTCGCGGAGGCCTCCACTTCAGGAAGCAAAGATAGACCGGAGCTGGAGATGGACCCATCCATGATTACAACGTTCCTGGAGACATGTATGAAGCTACTGTGCGACAGTAAGGCGGTAAAAGGGTTACAGGAACTCATTAACAAATGCACTGGGACCGCACCAGGAGAACCGCGTGTAGTAAGGAAGATCAGAAAACATAAGACAAGAATGGGAAGAGAAATGAGACTAACCGCGTAGATTGGAGAATATGAGATGGACCAAGTAATTTTGGATTTAGGATCAGATGCGAATGTTCTACCGAAGCAGACATGGGAGCGAATGGGGAGACCTACGCTACAATGGTCTCCTATTCAGCTGCGAATGGTGAACCAGCAGAAGATAATACCCATGGGGCAATTGCAGGGAATCACTGTGGATATTGAGGGAGCGAGCGTGCTAGCAGAATTTGAAGTGATAGATATTGTTGATGACAGCAATCCCTACCCCGCACTCTTAGGAATTGATTGGGCCACTGACATGAATGGGGTGATTAATCTAAAAAAGCGGAAAATGATTTTTGAAAAGAAGTCACTACGCGTAGTTATACCCCTAGACCCTGCTGAAGGATCGCACTACATAGAGCCGGTGCGCAACTATGAAAGTGATGATGATTTGGACTGCATCTATAAGATAAAAACACGAAACTAGGACTAGGTGAATCCCACCGCGGATGGATGGATTGCATGGGAGCATGAAAGATCCTTTACTTCAGATTTAGATGAGGAGACAGAGCGATGGAAGAATCGCTTAGAGGTAACCACACTAAATTGTAATATGATGACAAGGTCACTGCACTGCGTATCAACAGAAGTAAGAGACCTGCCTACTTATGATGGCCTAAGTGAGGTAGATACCTTCTTGAATAAATGGGAGGTGCTGGAAAAGCAATGCTTCCAGGCCTTGGATTGGGTACTGTGCGCTACGTCCACGAGGTGGTGGGGTACACACAAAGGGAGCTTTGATGACTAGCGCGAGTGTAGGGGAATGATGCGCTTATGATTTGGGAAGCCTAGGGTGCGATTGACAGACAAGTACAATGGACAGGATGATCCACACGTGCATCTGGCCAAATGGACGTAGGCCTATGGGGAAAAGCCACAGCCTGAGTGGGTACACCTGTTTTTTCATACCTTGGATGTTATACCAATGAACTGGTACATAGAAACAGAGCTCCGCCACGGGACAGGTGAATGGGATGTTTTGCACGAAGGGTTCGTGATGACCTTCAATTTTGAGGATGAGTGGGACAACATTGATGAAGCGCTACAAGAGGTAAAAGCAGCCATCTTTAGGATACCACAGGAGCTGGTAGAATCAATTCAGCCTGAATGGGCTACTCAATTGAGCTGTGCGCTGGAATGTTATAATGTAATTGCTGAAGAAGAAGACGAAGATCCGCAGAAAATTAACATTCCAGAGACAGAAGGCCACCGCAAGGTTCAGGGACCATAGATTGAGAACCTTGACATAACCATGCCGGTGAAGACTAAGCAGGTGAATATTGGTACAGAGGTGGAACCTAAAATTGCGAAGATTGGAGACTATTGGGATGACCCGACGGTGGATAAGGTCGCTGAATTACTCCGCAAATATCAGGACTTATTCTCGACCAAGTTTATGGATTTGAAGGGAATAATCGAAGATTTAGGGGTAATGAAGATCATGTTAAAACCCGACGCGAAGCCAGTTAAGTAGAGGTCGTATCACTTAAATCTGAAATACAAGGAGAAGGTCCACGTAGAACTAGACAAGATGCTCGTGGCAGGCATCATCGAGCCTGTGGAGGAATCCGATTGGGTAAGCCTGATGGTGGTATAAGAGAAGAAGTAGTTGGAAGAAATAAGAATATGCGTGGATCTTAGAAATTTGAATGACGCGTGTGTACATGATCCATTCCCAACTCCATTCACAGATGAGGTGTTGGACAATGTAGGCGGTCAGGAAGCATATTCTTTCACTGATGGGTTCTCAAGGTACCACCAGATCAAAATTGCGCCGAAGGATAGGAGCAAGACATCCTTCATGACTGAGTGGGGTTACTTTCAATATACTGTCATGCCATTTGGATTTAAGAATGCCCCAGCTATACTTTCGCGCGTAGTTGTTACGACATTCAGGGAATATATTCATAAATTCTTGGAGGTCTATTTTGATGACTGGACTGTATTTGGGCTAGTTAGGTGCCATGTAGTGAACCTGCGCTTGATGTTGGATACATGCCGAAGATACCAAATCACGCTCAACCTCAAGAAGTGTACGTTTCTCATTCCTTTTGGGAACCTGTTGGGGCATGTGGTTTTTAGACAAGGGCTGATGGTAGACCCCATGAAAATCGCGGTGATTCTGAATTTGCAAGCACTATGGAGTGCGAAACAGCTGCGTGCTACTCTGGGGCATATGGGGTACTATAGGAAGTTCATCAAAAGCTATGCCCAGATCACCGCACCGATGGAAAAGCTGTTGAAAAAGGATGTCACGTTCTGTTGGAATGATGACTGTAAGAAAAGCCTAGATGTATTAAAAGAAAAGATGGTTACTGCACCGATTTTGGTCTTCTCGAACTAGAAGAAAGAGTTTCATGTCCATGTTGACACGTCGAGTATAACGTTGGAGGAAGGACTAACAAAAGAGGGTGGAGAAGGCTTGGATCACCCTATCGCGTTCACAAGTCGCAGATTATCTAAAGCAGAAAAGAATTATTCCACCACTGAACGCGAGGGATTGGCTATGGTGTATGCACTCCAGAAGTATTGACACTACTTGCTAGGGGGACACTTCAAGATGTATACAGATCACTTCGCGCTGAAATACTTGGTCAATAAGCCTGTGTTGGGGGGCGCATATGCAGATGGCTTTTATTGTTCCAAGAATATGATTTTGAAGTTGTTGTGAAGCCTAGACGATTGAACGCGGGACCAGATCACCTATCGCGCATTGAGACAGGAGAGGAACCTACTAGTATGGAGGAAGGATTACCTGATGCACAACTCTTTGCTATACGCGTAGTGGATGGGCATTTTGAAGATACAATTCACTTTCTCATGACTGGAACTGTGTCGAAAGGGTACTTTGTTCAGTAGAAGAAGGAACAAGTGGTGTGCGCGGCATAATTCTGTGTCATTGCAGGGCACCTATATAATATGGGGAATGATGAGATACTACGAAGGTATGTACCTGAATTTGAACGAAGAAATATCCTCGTGGACGCTCATGGGGGCGTTGTGGGAGGACATTATGCAGGGAGAGCGACCACGCAGAAGATTCTCTGCGCAGGGTTGTGGTCACCAACCCTTCATCATGATTCAAAAGCTCATTGCAAGGAATGTGATGTATGTCAAAGAACAGGTAAACCATCATGGAGGGACGATATGCCTTTGAATCTGCAAATGACGTTGCAACCCTTTGAAAAGTGGGCAATCGACTTTGTAGGACCTATCAAACCTCAAGGAAAGACGGGCATGAGATATATCGTCACTGCGATAGAGTACCTGACTCGTTGGGAAGAAGTGCAGCCGGTAAAAGACTGCATGGTTGCGATGATCATGAAGTTTATGTTTGAACACGTATTGACGTGATTCGGATGTCTGAAAATCTTGATGAGCGGTCGTGGTACACATTTCCTGAATGAGATGATCAGTGCGCTTAGAGAAGAGTTTTGGGTGTTTTATCAGAAAAGCACACCGTATCACCCATAAGCTAATGGGACAATAGAAGCATTCAAGAAAGTAATGGAGATTGTGATAACCAAGGTATGCAATGCGCAGTGAAGTGATTGGGACCTGCGCATACCCGCAGTATTATGGGCTTATAGGATGACATGCAAGAAACTAACAGGACAGACACCTTTCCGGCTTGTCTATGGAGTAGAAGCCGTAATGCCTATGGAGTACATCATACCTAGTCTACGCATAGCGGTGCTCACAGGTATGATAGATCACGGAGCCCTGGAGGAGAGGCTCGCGCAGTTGGAAGAGCTCGAAGAAGAACAGTTTTTGGCTGGATTTCACCAGCAAGTATAGAAGCAGCGTGAAAAGGCCTGGCACGATCAACATATTAAGTTGTGCACCTTTAAGGTGAATGATTTGGTGTTGCTATATGATAGTAAGTTTGATCAATTCCTAGGGAAGCTCAGAATGCATTGGTTGGGACTGTATGTTATTAAGGAGATCACAGATGGTGGCGCGGTGTAGTTGGTAAAGTTAAATGGAGAACTCTTCCCAGGAAAAGTCAATGGCAGTCATTTGAAGGCATACATAGGTGGCCCGACCATTTGACTAGCCATAGGAAGCACAATCTTAGCGCTCCAGGCAGCTGAAAGGAGGTGCGGGACTATAAACTACTCTGCCCGGGAGCTGCGTAATGACAGGACTGCGCGCAGTAGCGAAGTGTCACAGGGTCTGCGATAGCGCGAGGGTAGCTGCGCTGCCACGTGGGTTGGTTGGAAAGTGACTGTTACAGTCACTATTCATGATGTGATGCTTGGTTTGAGACCAAATGGAGCGGGCGACAAGCATTTAAGGCAAACTTTATGGGCTAGATTTGGGAAAATCTACCGCCAAGGGAGCATTAATGGACCGAAAGAGGGGGGAACGGTCGAATTCAAATTCAAAAGGTGCTATAAATTACAAGTGGCTGTCTAGCGAACAACACTTTCCATTTTGAGAACTGAGCTGTTGTGCTATCAACTGTGTATGGACCTTTCGAACTTTGAGGCTTTGAGAGCAAGCTCAGTGTTTGAAACATTGCCGAAGGAAACGCAGGACCTTCTAACGAGAATGATGGCAGCGCCTGAGGAAGCTGTGGATACCAGAGCAATGACCACTGAGGAGGCTACACAGGCCATAACGGTAGGAGAAGCCCCATAAAGTGCCGAGATAGTGGCATAAATCCCTAAATTTCCGCGCACGCCGAGACCCAAGAAAGACAAGCAGCATATGGTACAAGTGTGTGTGTCTCCTAGAAACCCACTGAGAATGAGGCTTACTATGGAAGAAAAGGGGAAGGCTATCAACTTGGAAGCTGATGAGGAGGAGGAAGACTTTGAAGAAATCCTGGTAGAGGAGGAAGAGGATGTAGAGATGGAGGTGGAAACCCAGGGTGTGGACCCTCTGACCAGGCTGCTCGCGTATGTTCCTCCGTGGAAGGGGAAAGCAAGGGTGCCCAAGGACCTAGATGAGAGCAAGAGCTCTCTGCAAACCCTGTTGCTCCTTGATGACATCATTTTTGACGGAGCGCACTTGGGGCGAGTGCCGGTATTAAAATTTGAAGACTGGGATCTCACAGACCACGAGAAATTCCCACATTTGGCAACTACGCAACTAATGTGCCAGAAGAAAAACACACTGTCGAGAGTTATAGAGTTGGAGCCGCGCCAGTGGTTGTGAGGTGTAGAGAAAGCAGGATTGTTAAACCTGCTCTGGGTGTCGCATTACCATCGCGCCCCAATGACTATTTTTGTCATCAGGCAGCTGCTCTGCCTGGTGCATGATGGGTGTTTGTGGCTGGAGGAGCCCATCCCCATCACGGATCATCTGATTCATAGAATTACCCGGCTCCCTTGCAAAGGGGAGGATCCAACGAACATATCTGAGGGTAAAAGTGATGATTTGGCCATCGCGGAGGCCATGAAGAAGAAGTTCAAGCTGGAAAAGAAAAAGAGAGGGTACGTGATCTCCAGTATCAATAACACTGTGGTCAAAGTCGCGACACAGATATTGGCCGGGAAAGTTATGCAGAAGTGCCATGCGGATGAGGTGCCCATGCCGGTGGTTGCACTTGCCGCGTAGTGCGCAGAGGGTGTCCAATTTAATTGGGATGATTACTTGTGCAAAGATTTCCTGGAAAAATGTCGCGAGGCGCAGGAGCATAGGAAGACTTTCCATTATGCATGGCTTCTGCTGTCCATAGTGCTGGTGGCTTGGGAATTTCCTGAGGATAGCTAGTTCCCAATGATTGCATAGGATGTTTTGGAAGTAGTGAAGTACACTTCACTATGGGCAACCAGAGATGCGTAGAGGATCAGAGACAACAAGATATTTTGGGTGTTCATGGAGATGAACATCAAAATTGAGATTAACCGCAAGCCGCGGTTATCGCCCATGGTCTATAACAGTCTGCAGAGCTTCGTGGAGTTCAAGGCAAGATTTCATCATGTGTACATAAGGGCGAGGAAGGACCCCGCGAAGACTTGGAACGAGCTCCATTATATGGCGATGGATGATGTCATATTCGCCATCCTTGAGTCGTGGCTGTAGGAGTGGTGCGCTCCCGCCAACTCTGCGGTGGAAGCATAGAAGTCAACTGCACAGAGGAAAAAGGAGGAGGCAAAATTGTGGGTGGTACAGTTGGCAGAGAAGAGAAGGAATGAAGCAGCAGCAACCAAGGCATGGGAGGTGCGGGATGCTGTGAAGGCATCAGAAGAGCAGCAAAAGGCAGTTGAGAAGGAGTGTGAGCGAGAAAAGTCACCTTCACCTGAACATGAGACAAAAATAGAGGAAGGTGGCAGACCCACAGATAGCATCCACACAACTAAAGCAATAGCGCCCGAGAGAGCAGGTGGGGCCGCAGAAGAAGTCGAAGGCCTCAAAGACTTCTTTCGACCCGATCACCCTCACTGAGGGGGATCTCCATGAAATTGGGGAGATGGTGTGCGACGTCACTGCAGAGGCCCTCCAGTAGTTTGCGGAGGACACCAGACAGTGTTGGGGGCCCTTTGAGTGGAGATACAGGAGTTGCAGGTGCGCACTCCACAAGCTGGTACTGTGTCAACCAACCTCGCACTAGGCATGATAGCGACTGAGGAAATGTTGCGCGCCCGCATGACCAACACTATAGTGCTGCCAGAAGGAGCACTGGTTACAGAAAATGAGGCCGACAGGCCTATGGTTAGTGCATTGAAGGGAGTTGGAATAAATATGGCTGCACTCCCTTGGGAGACACTCTATGTTTTGCAGGACAGAGTGACTGCAAAACTGCGAGCTAGGGAGGGTTGTGTGCTCCAAGTCATGAGTGAGCAGCGCATTAACATCGAACAGTTGAGCCTGCAGCGCGACGAGGTAGTGGCATAGAATAGACAACTGGTGGAAGTGGTCAAGGAAGCTTGCCAGATTGTCCTAGAGCTGGCCATCCAAGCAGAGGAACCAACGGAGGCGCGCATCCAGAAACTAGCAGTAGGGTTGCGTGAGGCGAAGGAAGAGATGGTCAAGGTTTAGCTAGAGTTGAACCTTCAGATAACCAAGCTACAATTGAAGGCGCAACATTCAATGCCGCCAAAGGTTAAGGAACAGTGTGCCAGCTTGATTACAATGGCCATAGCAGAGGTCAATAGCGCAGTGAAAGACTGCACCAAGCTATTTGAAGAGTCGTTCGAGGTTCTCACCACTTTGCAGGAGGACCTAAACATACAACGCTTAGAAACAGAGGCACGTGAGCTGCAACAGAAATATGATGAGATAAAAGGGACTGCGCAGACGTTTTCCCTTACACAAAGGCTTGCGCAGATGCAGCAGGCAAAAGCGCTCAAGGAGCAGGTGGATGCTGCTCGAATAAATAAAGCCTTTTTGAAGGCGCGCGTACAACCATGGATTGATGAGGCGTTCGTCATTACAGCCTCTATTGAAGCAAATCTCGCGCAGATGCAGGGCACACAAGAATAGGTTTAGGGAAGTAGTTCAGCTACCGCGGTTTCTGAACAGCGCGTCCAGGAAGTACAACAAGCAATGCTCAGTGCGCTGCCGACCTTGCAACAGTCCAGGTAGAGTTGGGAGGTCTTTGCGCAAAGATCTCCACACCAACAGAGTGACTTGAGGGCGAGTCACAATGTTTGTGTTGGGGGGCCAATGGGCACGAGATCCCCGAAGGGAATTTTTGGGGCTTAAAGCCCAGATTTTGGTCAGAAGTTGTAACTCCGATGTAAAAACTCCGCATTTTGTGGGAGCGGAGCATGTAGCTTGCAAATGAGTCATAGGGTTGTCCACCCTTAATTTTGTAATGTAATGTCGGCTATAGAGATCTACCCATAGTTGGACCATGGGATTGTATAAATAGAGCGAGGCTCTAAGTGTAAATCAATAAGGGAAGAAATCTAAGAATCTAAGGATGAAGAATTGAGTCATATCTGAAGTGTAAGGCTGAGTATTTGGGTCATAGAGTAGGAGAAGGCTCTGTAGCTGAGTGCACAGAGGCCTAGTAGTCCGCAGCTGAGTGCGCAGACCCCTGCAGCTGAGTGCGTAGGGCGAGTCGAGTCTGTAACTGTTGAAGCATTAATAAAGAGAAGTTTTACATCAATTCTGTGTATTTATTTCCTATTTTCTATATCGAATATATTGGGTATAAATTGCATTTCTATTGTCTATATGGTGCGCGAACATATATAACTATGTAGATTAAGTGAATGTGAGTTAAAGTATTTGTTTACGCAAAGTTGACTAACATCTATAAGAGGATAAGTAAGATACGCGATGTAACTTGGGGAAATAGCACAGATTGCTGCCATAATAGCGCGAAATCATCCCAGCCCCTGGTTAGGTTTGCAAGAAGGACAATTATAGCAGATCGTGAAGGTATCACAGGTCAGAACAGTGCATGAAGTGACCTACGCAAAGGTAGGCACAGTTGGACTAAATCGACCCCTCAGACATCTCGAGGGTGTGGAAACTTGGTTCCAACATCCCCCCATACTGCTTTAGGTGAGACTTCAGTCCACACTCCGCGGGCTGATGCTGAAAGGGCCAGTAGTGTAGGGATTTGTTTGTCTAATTAACTCTGAACTTGGGTCAGGCCCCATCAAGCCAACATGAACCTCACTATAACACCATATTTTCTATTTAAATAAGTTAGTTATAATAATACTATATACTTAATGATGTCACTATTATGAATGAATCCTCTTCTAATACCCCACTATAGTAGAACTACGAAATAACATTTATAATCCACCCTCTCTTTATCCTTGAGTGAATTTCACTAGTGTTTAAAGATATCATAGGAAACTTGCTTTTATTCTTACTATCTACCTCAATGTTGCGGAAACCGCCACCCCCCCACACACCAGACACCAGAACCATGTACCGTGTGGAACCACGCTTTCAAAAAATACAACCGCACTTTGGGTTGGATTTACATGGTTCCTAGACTTTTGGAAGCACTACGTGAGGAACCGTGCTTCCTAGAAAATGCCAAGGTGCTCCATTGATGCTCTCTAGATGCTTCCTACATGCTCCCTAGTGGCAATGTTAAGTTATTAAAGTAAAACGATGAAAATGAAAGATAAAGGGAATTCCCCTATATCTTTCATTTTCATCCTTCTAATTAAAATTTTAACATTGCCATGAAATGAATAAAGATGTTTGAGAATGGTTCCAACCTCATTTGACTTCATATGGAGAAAATATAGTTTAATATCCCATTCAAAATTCTATAGACTTAACAATTTTCAAGATTTCAGGATTAATGAGATTGTGGCATTTCATTAGATTATATCACGTATAAGGGTATGTGGTTGGCATTTAATAAAGCGCACCAAGCCCTATATGTTCCCCACTATTGGTTTTGTTAATTGTTGAACTCCATTTCATGGCCTTGGAAAAAATTTACCGTTCACTCAAGTAAAAAATTTTCATTAGGCATGTTAGGCTTTTTCTACAATATTTTAAGGCTTGGATTCTGTTTGGGCAAATTATAGAATTATAATTTGATAGACATAAATGATCAACCAGGGGTAGGTAACCTTGTGAGATGCTGCGCAAAATATATGCAGGCTAATACTTTCAGTGTTTTCCTAAACAAATTCACATACACACACCAACTCTAATGTCCCTTTTCCCCATCAACGCTTAGCAGCAAAGGCTATGGAGCGGATTTAATCATCCCTCGAAAGCTTTGAAAATTGTTGATGTTGATAAAAAAGAGATAATAGATCAATCAAATAACAACTAAATCAATTCAACAAATAGCAACGTAAGATTAAATCCTACTGAATTACTCCAAACATATTCATCACATAAGCTTCACCATTTAATCATCACAAATGTGCTGCTATAACTTAGAAAAGAGGAATCAAAAAATGTGTAAAAACTATATCAATTCATGAAAATAAATAAAATAACATAATCTGTAACTATGGGAGTTGTGAGTAAAGGGGTTCCTCCCTTACTCACAACTCCTTCAACTGCTAAAGGAGTTTACATAACAGGATCAACAGAACATGAACTTTGTATTAATCTAAATAAGTGTTACAGTAGTATTGATGTCTGATATCTATCCCCATGCAAATGAGACATGAAAGTATTTATACAAATACAACAACATAAACTTGCCCGAATTAGGAAAACTGAAATACAACAAATGTTTGATAATAATAACTGGAAAAGATAATAAAAGTAAACATGATGAGTTTGGATCGAGTTTGATCCATGACTGGAAGCATGGATCAAACTGATCTAGTTGGGTTGCTGAGGTTGTTTCCCTCTTCGACCGTCCATGAGAGGTTTGAAGATCTGGGTGGTTTCGATGGCCATTTTGAGGCATCCAATATGACAACATCCATGTAGACAGATTTCTTGACAAAACCCATGTTTTCATTCTCTTCGAGGTTGACCGGAACATACTCAACCATCAAGATCGCTGCAGGAAATCGGAGCGGTTACAGGGAATTGGTGTATCTACAGGAAATCGATGACTCTGCAGGAAATCACAACCTATCGCAGAAAATCGCAGAACTTCTTCGGAATATAAGTGATCTGCATAGGATTCAGTCAGTACCCTTGTAGTTGTAGATAATTTGATTAGGCATCATTTAAATTTAGAAATACTCAAGAATAAAGGGAAATGATAATTTTTAGACTAATTTGCATACCTTAAAGTCCACAACACCCTTTTGGTCAAAACACATAGGATATGGAAAAAAGAGAGTCATGAAGGGTAAAAAATAGTTCGAAATAGGAGGGAGCAAGGCCTTAGAACATTATAAAAAATGGACAAAATCAGGACTTAATACTTCCCCCACACCTAGCTCCTTGCATGTCCCTTATGCAAGAAAAAATGTTGCACATTGGAAGAAAACAATCATTTTGTGCCCTGTGCTGCAGCTACTGCAGCCAGGTGATCCAGTTGTGCCCTGCTGGACTCAGCCTCCTGAGCCCTACCTTGATATTCTTCATTATTTTTCTCCGGGTGCTTGATCTGAGCCTTGTTTTTCTTTGTGACTTGGCATGCCTTTTGATGCTTCACTTTCCACTCCTCTAGTTCTTTCTGCAGATATAGGCTGTTCTCTTTTAGAGTTTCATTTTCCCTCTGAAAAAGCCGCTCAGAAACATCGAGCTCGGTGATAGCTTCCTCGATCTCCTTCAGGGACTGCTTCTTTTTAGAGGTTTCCTCATCCCCATGATGCCCTTAAGAGGACTAGGGCGGACTTGGTTCTTCCCACTCTCTACAAACTTCGACTGTTTTCTCCCCACTTTCCTGTGGGTCTTGGAAAGACGTGGCCTCTAACTCTTCTTGATCAATGAACACAAATGACTAGATCTTTACATGCTTCCCTGTAGACAAGTCTTGGGGCTTCTTATCGTTCTTCTTAATTTTAATTTGTTGCACCTCCTCCTCCAGAGTTTCCTTTATCTCTAGCTTTGTTGCCTGGATCCTCGTAAAATGCCTAGCAGGAGCAGGGGTACCTTTTGACATCTGCAGCTTCTTCCCCTTAGTTTCCCTGATCACCATCACCTCCTCATCTTTCTTAACCTCCTGTGTCGGCTGACAATGGGTCCGGGGTTTCTTTCTCGGCTTCTCCACTGGTTCTACCTCTTTGGTTTCCAGTAAGTTGGGCTCTTTCTCGTCATCCACGAAATAATTTTCTACTAAAAACCCTTCCCACGTTTTATTCTGTTTCTTCAAAACCTTTGTCACGATAATTTTAACAAGATCGTGATGATAGAGGTTCTCCTTTATATGTGATACCCTTTCTTTGTCTGAAGTAACCATCGTCAATAATGACATTCTAAGATAATATGGTAAATTCAAGGGTTTGTCTCGGAAATGGTCAAGGAGATGAATATGAAACAAGAAAGCTAACCCAAAATTACCTTTGTAGGTGATGTACTTCTGTAAGATGAACCAGTACTTCTAAGGTAATCTTGCGGAATCCCCTTGCTCCAGTCCGAGTCTGCATGCTCTTTTCTGAGGAAGGGTGCACACTTATCCTCATTGAATTGTTGGTTTTTAAACCAACACTCCCCTTCTTGTGGAACTCCACAAGCTTGGGCCACCAGCTCCTCTGTCAATATGAACTTAATGTTACCCACCTACGCCCTGTCGCCATTTAGGTTTAAGGAAAAAGACTTCATCACTTCTGAATTATCCCAACTAAACTTTAAGAACAGAGGCAGCCATCCCGCCTTCTCCAACCTCTTCTTACTATGTGGGTAAGTGTCAAGTAATGTTGGACCCTAAGGTTTGAATCTAATGGCGAAATGCATTTTTAGTAGTGGCTAGGAGTGGGAGAGAGCAAAGTTCAATTAGTTCATTGATATGCTCTCTGAGACCATGCGAAATAATCCAAACCCGATAAAAACAAGAATGTTTATTTAGGAAGGGTGTAGGGTAATAAGGCAACATCTAACAACGAGGAACGTGATCATGATTGACATCATGATCCATTCAGCGGGATAAATGTTTGGAAGATAATCAAAATAATAATTGGGAATGGGGGACTCATGTCATGACATAACGGCTCATCACCGCCTTATTCCGCAAGGGTGGCTATTACTTATATTCATGTAAATTCAAAAATTTTCTTACAATTACCTTTTTACCTTAAGTACTCTTACACCAAACGTACCTGCTCGATCTTACCTTACAACGGTCGAGTACCTTGAGTGACAACTGCACTCTCTTTGGAATGATAAACCACCTTCAAAACAATATCATGTGCAAGCTCGTGTAATTACATAGCCTCAACTAATAATGAAGATGATCAGTACTTGCTAGATTCCTTAAAAAAATCTTCTGCTGGAAATTCGTTCTTAAGGAAATAAGTGCTTTGTTGCAGGAAATTCAAATGCTGAACTTTTCTACAGGAAATCCTTCTATAGGAAACCATGTTCTCCCATATTCCTGTACAACTTATTGCACATGAATATGGGTGCTGAGGTCGAATGTGTAGTAATCTCGTTGGATTACCAACCATTAAGGTCAACTGTTAACCAATGAGAGGTCCATCACCATTAATGACAATGAGGACCAAGGTACTTTCGATGCATCCTATTAGGTGTGAATGTATGAGTTGTTGTCGAACCCCTTGTAGGATCCAACAGTCAAGGAGCCATGATGAATCCCCATTGCTGCTAATGAGATAGCCTTTCATTGAGGTATACAAGCTTCAAGGCATCAAAATGTCTCTAATCTCGAACCCAAATAATTTGCTGATGTCGATGGGCCAAGATTGTTGGAAGGAGGGCCTTAAGAGATCCCACATCAATTCAACACGAGCAAACTAAAAATTAATTGAAGACATAATTTATTTTAAGGATCCAGAGAATCTATTGTCCTGTGATTTTAACGAGCCCAGGGTAGTTCATGCTCACCAGATTTGAATTTTAGAGAGTCTGAAATACTGAAAAAGGAGACTCCAAGGGGGCTCCTTTTCCATAATTAGTCTATTGTGGATGGAAAAAGGAATAAACCTATACCCAATAGACTTTCCTTTCATGGTTTACTAAGCACGAGAAGGAACAAAGTAAGCTCAGTTTATTATGGCAGAAAATCAAGAAGAGGTAGTGAAAGGAATGACTTCCTTCTCCACCATTTCCAGCTCCTTCTTCACAATCTCTTCCACAAATTCCTCCTGAGATTGGGGATTCTGATATAGTTTGATTCTGTGCCCATTCACCAAGAAGGTAACATTCCCATCATCACTTTTTTTAACCCGAACAGATCCATTATCAAAAATGTTTTCAATTTCATAGGGGCCAAGCCAATGTGTGTTAAATTTCCCTTTAAAATTCTTAAATTTTGAATCAAATAGCAATGCCCAGTATCCCACTATGAACTTCTTTTTCTTAATGTATCTATCATGCCATCTAGCCCGCTGTTGTTGGATTAGATCAGTATGCTAAAAATAATCTCGCCTAATCTCATCCAACTCATTAAGTTGTAAGATTCTCTGTTGTTGTGCTTCATCAAGGTTTATGCCCAAATCTTTTTCCATCTTAAAAGTTTTGATCTGAAACTCAATTGGTAGTCAGACTTGTTTCCCATACACTAATTCATATGGAGAGAAGCCAATGGTGTTTCTCCATGTGATCCTATATGCCCATATTGCTTCGAAAAGTTGATCAGGCCAATCCTTCTTATGTAATTGCATTGTCTTAGTCAGGATTGTCTCCAACACCTTATTTGTTGATTCCACTTGCCCATTTTCCTGTGCATTGTAAGGGGTGGAATTATGATGAGTAATCTGATATTTCTGTACAATTCCCTGCACAAGATTTGACACAAAATGAGTACCCTGATTAGTAACACTTTCCCTTCGTACTCCAAATCATACAAAAATATCAGAAAAAATAAATTCTACCACTGCCTTCTCTGTTTCTCTTAGTAGTGCCCTTGCTTCCACCCACTTCATAACATAATAAATACAAACTAAAATATACTTCTTACCTTTGGACATAGGATTGATGGGACCTATGAAATCAAGATCCCACCTTGCAAATGGTTCTATGAGAACTTGTGGTTGCAACGACATTTCATCCAATTGAACAGGTTGCCCTATTCTCTGGCAGCTATCACATTTACGAACATACTCCTTTGCATCCTTGAAAAGACTTGACCAGTAGTAACATGAGCAGAGGTTCTTCGCTTATCTGCAAAATTTCCTCCACAGGGTTCATTGTGACAAGCTCCCAAGATATCATATATCTCATCCTCTCTAACACACTTGCAAATAATCAAGTCAGGTTTGGTGCAAAAGAGGTCTCCTTTTATCCAAGAGTAATCAACACTTTTTCTAATAATTCTCTTTTTCTAACTAGATGAGAAGTAGGGTGGTGTTGAAGCCTTGAAAATCGCTGCGACAACATGGGGGAAAACCACCCGGTCTGGACCTTGAATGCAACTCCTTTTCCATTTGGTATAGTGGCTCCGACTGGGGATAATGAGACCAGTTTCCCAGAAAATATTTGATAGTGATGGTTGGATGATATATGATGTAACAGGAAATGATTAATCCAAGTGTAATCTAATCTAACTTCTAAATAAAAGCATATATCCTATTTTAACACTATTTAACTATAAGTATACCCGAGAATCAAATACGATAAGCGATCTAAAATGATGTCTTACAATAATTGATAATAAAGATCATTCAACTCCAACAAGAAATTAAATCATTTAACAATAATCATTTTGGATAAATAGTTAGACAAAACGATTGAGAAAAATATATCACATATAAAATCGTTCATGTATTCACAAAGGAATCAGAGCTAACATCATACAGAAGTGTAATAATGCTAAAACTATAATTCAAACTTTCGTACATAAAACAATTGCAAGAATAAGTATTGCTTGATACATAAATAAAACATGATCATAAGATAAAAGTACCATATAGGATAAGTCCTTTTCATGTGCTTCAGCAATATTGACCCAATTTTAATCAATCCAACACATTCTAAGAGTACAAAAGGGAATTTCAGTAGAGCATGCTAGATATTTAAAGAAAAGAGACCTTGTTCCATTCATTTCATCAAAACCTCCTCAAAATTACATAAGTGCAATGTTTTGAAAAGTGTTTTTGATAAAATTTCTGGACCCCTCTCTAAATGCATGAGAGGGGTTTAAACACTAAACTATATGTCTTAAAATAGATTATTACAAAAATAACTGAGGACGTTTCAAACAACCTTCCTCAGAATATGCAAAAATAAAACTAAAATAAAAATAAATTAATGACTAGCTCCCTTGAACTTGATCTCTAAGGTTGCAAATATCAGTCATTGGCTTGAGCTAAGGTGGTTGGCCAATTGCAGATTTTAATTGCCCAGCAAATAAGGCATCTGTTAGTGATGGCACCATCTTTTGTGTAGATGTTGTTAAACATCTCAGAGTCATCCATTGGCTGTGTGGTTTCACTAAAAAATGCCAGAATGCCTCCCAATTCAACCTGTTTAACTGTTTGATTGCCTCCTCCTTTTCCTACACTTCTTGTTTCCACTGTTGCTCTAGTTTTTTGGCATTAAGAAGAAATCCTGGTACACACTCCTTGACCAGATTGGCGCCATGAAGATCTTCGTTAATGGCTTCTATTATGTTGTTTGCTGCTGTCGTTGCTATCGTTATTTCCCTTTATGCCTGTTTCAACCGAGAATCCAAATCTGTGAATAGAATATTTGTATGAGACTCTTCTAGCTTTGGCAGGTCAGCCTTCCTCCCATCCTCTGATTCTTGCTAGGAGATAAAATCATAAACCCTTTTGAGGATTTCGTCATACTCGAGCCTCATATCAATAACTTGGTTTATTAATTTATCACTGGTCTCGCAATAAGGATTTATCTACGATATTTTCTGGAAAAATACTTCCTTTCGCTGCATTAGTAAGGAATTGAGCCTGAGGGCTTCCTTAATGAATTCACCGATTTTTGGATTGTCTCTAATTTTATCTATCATGGCTTGTATCTGCAAAACTTTTTCTCCTAAGCTATCTTGATGTTGTATTCTCATCTGTTCGAATTCCTTTTGGAGCTGGGCTACTTGTAATTCTGATGCTAATTAGATTTTTCTTGGGCTAATTGTTGTTCTAGCAACAAAATTCTCTATTCCTTTTCCTTGAGCAGCATTTGGACCTTTGTCACCTTGTCAATAGTTGTTGTGGCACAGGCTCCCATGAATTGTGACAACTTTGTAAGATCCTCAGATGGGTCGATAGGCAAGTCCTTACATACGATATCCATTGGTTCATTTTCCGGAGTTGTAACAGCTACAACGTCCAATTTTCTTTTCTTCCTTTGTCTCTTGACTAGAGCTTTGTGGGTAGGGATATAGAATACATCTAGATAAGGTATTTCTTCAATTCTTAAAACAATGTCTAAATTAGGAGTAGCAGGAATGATCTCAATGTCCTGAGTGCCCAAATCTCTTTCCTTTGTTGTTTTTGGATTCGACTTATGCTAGGTTTTCTTGGGAGTTTGTATTCCAGATGTTTACTCAGGGTTTGTATATGTGTGGAGCTTTTTGTTGAACTGTTCCCATTATTTTTCAAGGTCAATGACTGGAGACTTACCTGTCTAAGTTGAAGTAGAATCAACTTCTTCTTTTTTCTTTGCCTTGGCCTGCTCGGCTGTCTCCTTTGTACTTTAAGCTGTCTTTTTCAGATTCTTTATTGGTGTTTCCTCCCCCATTTTGAGACTACCGCTCTGAGTGCTCTGACTCATGCATAGATCTCTCTTGGGTTTCTTCTTTAGAGTTTTCTTTGGAGTCGCCCTCCAATCTTACACTGGGAGTTGGCTCCCTTATTGGTTCAATCTGCAATAGGTCCAATGGGACCTTTAATAATCTCTTTTTCCTGTACACATGGAAATACTTAACATCTTCCGGGGTCAAAAGTAGTGATGCCATATGAAAAACTTGTGAAAATATTCTGCCTGTACGAAGAGGTCATTAAAGGCATCCTCTTCGTGGGTGAACTGTTTTACTTTTACTGTAGTAGTAAATTCTTTAACGGTGCCATTTGGGTCGTACTACCTTCCCGGAAATGTAGCTAATTTTAGAGAATTAATAATCTCTACTTCTTTTAATGCATGTCCATAATCATGTAGTGAAAAAGCACCACATTGTAATGGGAATGTAGGCCAAATGACCTTCTTTTGCTCTTTCAGTCCTCTGCTCATTCCATCCTCCCCTACTGTCTGGTAGGCTATTTCTTTGGCCATTAGTTTTTCGGGGACATAATATGGGAGGGCATGTAGTGAAGCAATGCTCCCAAAAACTCTGATGTAGGTGAATGTTTCTTCCCCAATGTTGGAAATAATACTGAGAGGGGGGGGGGGGTGAATCAGTATTATCACATTAATAAAACTTTTTCATTTCCATAATCAGATTCATATATGCTACTTCCACAACTTCTTATGATTAAGTTAATTGATCTTCAATGAGTGCATTAGAACATTATCAACCATATTATCAGATAACAGATGCCGTAATAGAGAATAGATCATCACACATAAGGCACACACATGAACACCATGATATAAGGTGGAAACCCAATGCGGGAGAAAAACCACCTGCTGCAAGTCGTCTCAATCTTCTTCTTAATAAGAAAATCCTTTTACAATATTTGTACTGGTGCAATCTTATACCAGTATGGGAGCTACAACCCCCTTTGCTCTTGTACTAGCCGATCCATTTACTAGTACGCAGGCTGCTACCTGCTACAATGCTCCAAAGATCTCCCTTAGCTTTTGTACTAGCTTAGATACTAGTACATAGGCGCTGGCCTACAATCTTCTCTCCTCCAGGTACCACGTTTCATCAATTTTCAGACTGGATACACTGAAGCACAACACATAATATGAAAGGCCACTTTTCATCCAATTTTCATATGGTATAGATCTGCGGATATCTGTACTACATCCGCACCTGTGCCTTCTGTGGCGCCGCGACCACCGCACCTGCGCCTTCTGTGGTGCCTCCGCACTGCGCCTTCTGTGGCGCCTCTGTGGCGTCTCCGCACTGCGCCTTCTGTGGCGCCTCCGCACTGCGCCTTCTGTGGCGCCTCTGTGGCGTCTTCGCACTGCACCTTCTGTGGCGCCTCTGCACTGCGCCTTCTGTGTCGCCTCCGCACTGCGCCTTCTGTGGCGCCTCCGCACTGCGCCTTCTGTGGCACCTCCGCACTGCGCCTTCTGTGGCACCTCCGCACTGCGCCTTCTGTGGCGCCTCCGCACTGCGCCTTCTATGGCGCCTCAGCACTGCGCCTTCTGTGGCGCCTCTGTGGCGTCTCCGTACTGTGCCTTCTGTGGCGCCTCCGCACTGCAGCTTCTGTGGCGCCTCCGCACTGCGCCTTCTGTGGCGCCTCTATGGCATCTCCGCACTGCGCCTTTTGTGGCGCCTCTGTGGCGTCTCCGCATTGCGCCTTCTGTGGCGTCTCCGCACTGCGCCTTCTGTGGCACCTCTGTGGCGTCTCCGCACTGCGCCTTCTGTGGTGCCTCCGCACTGCGCCTTCTGTGGCGCCTCCGCACTGCGCCTTCTGTGGCGCCTCCGCACTGCGCCTTCTGTGGCGTCTCCGCACTGCGCCTTCTGTGGCGCCTCCGCACTGCGCCTTCTGTGGCGCCTCTGTGGCGTCTCCGCACTGCACCTTCTGTGGCGTCTCCGCACTGCGCCTTCTGTGGCACCTCCGCACTGCGCCTTCTGTGGCGCCTCCGCACTTCCGCAGCTGCAGCGCTCGAGAGATCACCCTTCACAGATTCGCTTTCAACTTCCCTTTCATAGATCAAAATTTTAAAACAATAACCCAATATTTCAGATCTTAATATATTCGATTTGCAAGAATGAATTAGCCAAGTGATCTCCTTTGCTTTATATAGGCAAGCTTCTTCCTAAAATCATGGATCAATACCATAGATAACCAATACAAGGGGCCCAAAAACATGGGGCTCAATAATACCAAGGACTAACCACCATGGACCAAAGGTAAGTTCTCCAACATATACACACTTTTGACAAGGTACCATGGTCCAAAACCATAGGTTCAAATACCAAGGACTAACTACCATGGACCAAAGGTAAGTTCTCCAACATGAAAGTGCGTGAAATTTTTCTCTACATGAAATAAACTTTTCTCTACATGAAATAAAATTTTCTCTGCATAAAAGTGCGTGAACGTTTCTCTACATGAAATAAACTTTTCTCTGCATATAAGTGCGTGAACTTTTCTCTACATAGAATAAGCTTTTCTCTGCATATAAGTGCGTGAACTTTTCTGCACTATAATTTATCATCTGAGATGAGTGGGTTGCCATCAAGTACAACATATGTATCATAAAGCCATACCAGAATCATAATGCAGACAATCTCCCCCTTTGGACTTGATGGAAACCTCAAAATCTTCAGCTCATTCTCCCCCTTTGACATCAAGGGCAAAGGGTTATGCTCCCCCTAAGAGCATGCTCCCCCTGAATATGAACCAGATCTGTAAATAAGAAACATAATCCACCAAACACCATAAATGAACATGAAAGAGATAGATTGCAGCAATAATCAGACCAGCATCCAAGATCTCCTTCTGTACGTCCTCCATAATGCCAACAATGCATTATAAGCTCCCCCTGAGTACCTGTTGAAATCTCTGAATGAGCTCCCCCTTTGTATATGTCATGGTGCACCAATCTGATCATGCTCTTTCTGAGAACAAGCTGAAATGTCTACTCTGCTATATAGTGTTGTTCATGCTCAGGCTCCCCCTGACTGTAAGCAAGGTCTGCAAAAGGATGTTCTACATCACAAATGACCTTCCTAAAAGATTCAATACATACATCCATCACCCAACCAAGTGGGGATATATCAGAAAAAGGAAAACCAAATACATTACATCTTCATCCCAGGCATAGTGGGGAAACCAACATAGGTCGTTACATGACCTGAAGAGATGACACTATTACATCATGAGTCTTGATATGAAATCACCTAAATAAGATGAACATCAGCAACAACACTTTATGATCTGCTCCATAGTATCTGTCAACAGCAACTAGACCAGCAACTTGTATTAGTGCATGAATCATCAAGGTATGTCCGCATCAACAGAATTTCACATTCTATGTGAGAAACATCATAGCCATCCAGATCTACATGAATCAAGTATCATCAATTGGGAATATCTGCATTAATCAACATATGTATGAAACAATCCTATCATCATATAGATAAGAGCTCATTATCATCATGTCTCCAACAATGCAACTTTGAATAATCATCCCTGTATCCATCCAACAATCCTCATCCATTTGTGCCAAGAATGAAAGGAATCATAACTGTAATATATGATCTTTATGCATATGATGACAACAACATATGAGTGACTCAACATCAAGAAGATGTGAATTCAAGCTAAGTGCTTCCCATGCAAGCATCATTAGAGAATCAACCATAAATCTGATCCAAGAACCATGTGAACAACTCATAACCATAGCAAGATGAATCATTTATCCATATAAGTATCATCACCAAGGACTATTAACCATAATGCCAATAATGCATTAAGTCCATATGCTCCCTCTAAACCTGTGCCATCTGTCTGATCATGCATATCAATAAGAAGTATCAAGACATCATCAATATCAAGTTAGAACCAAAACACTTCTAACCATCATATCCACACATCATTATTATTAACTAGAGCAAAACTGATCCTTCTCTTGAATCTGTCCCTACTGCCTTTCTTCAAACAATCATATACGCGACTGTGCAATAACTAACTCGCGTATATATGCAACTTTCCTTTATGGACTTTGCATATGAGATTCAGGACACTGAAGTTTTGTACTTTCAGCTCCCTCTGATTCTGGTATGTCTGTACGTTGTGCAGTGCCGCCTTTTTCTGACTGTACTTCCTTTTTCCTCCATATCTTCAAGCGAGATGATGACATTTTCTCCTTTTGATATGGTGCCCACACTTTGTTCCTGCATTCCTTAGCTATATGTCCAAGCTTGTTACATGCATAACATCTTACATGTTTCATATTCCTCCTGTAACAATCAGCAGCTTTGTGACCAAACATATTGCAAGCAAAGCAATATCCATAAAAGTACCTTGAATGTGATGATCTTTCTGCATAATGGTCTTGAACCCTTCTTCTTCTACATCTAGCTGCAACATGTCCAAGATTATGACATACATAACATTCAACATTATTCATAGGAGGAGTAAAGTATTTTCTTTGAGGAATCTCTTTTCTTGGTTGATGATGAGATTGATCTTTCATTTCTTCGTTGATCACTTTAGATTTCTCTTTAGAGTTCCTTGCCTCACCTTGTGAACTAGATTCACCTTCAACAGATTCATGGAAACCAAGACCAGTCTTTATAGCAGGAGACCTTTGACTACTAAGAATATCATCCAAGACTTTAGAACTATCTTGAAATCGTAAAAGCTTATCCTTTTCTTCTAGTTTACCTTTCAAGATATTTACCTCAACCTGAAGCTGTTCTTCCTTTTCAAGAGATTGCTTTTTCAAATCTTCTTCAGCTTTCCTTCCTTCTTCCATTTGTTCCCTTAGTTTTAGAATCTCCTTTTCTTGTTCTTCATTCAGATCCTGCTGCATTTGACGAACTCGGAAGGCACATTCTAGTTGAGATTTTAAGCTGGTGACTTCGTTTTCTTGTTTTGCAATAGCTTGGAGTAGATCTGTATTCTGCTTCTTTGATTCTTCAAGATCTCCTTTTAGTGAGAGGATTGTAGCTTCAAGATTTTCATAGTAGCTGGATCTATCTTTGAGTTTCTTGATGGTTGTGCTTCTTTCGTTGACTTCTTTTCTTAATGATGTCACTTCATGCTGCAATTTTTGACATTGGTCTTCCATGTCCTTGAGTAGCTTTCTTACCTTGTTTCCTTCTTCTAGTTGGGCCTTTAGTTTGGTAGCTTCTTCTTTGAAATCACATTCCCTTTTGTTCAATAGATCTTGTTGATCTCTAATTTTGTCTGTCAGCCTTTTAAATTCTGCCTCTATTTGATATCTTTCTTGTTCACCCATAAGAGCAAATTCAGTAGTTTCGCTATCACTTTCATCTCTTCCAAAAGGAAACATAGCTGGAACATCAGAGGATAATATATTCATACCTGATAATGATTCTGAATCTGATTCTGAATCTGAAGAGCTTCTTATACCTAATCCCTAATCGATTCTCCCACTATCATAGTTCTTCTGAGATGACTTCTTTTTCTTAGGTGCTTTCTTCTTAAGCTTCTTTCCCATTGTTCCACGGATCTCCTTCAAGCGATCAAGCTTCTATCAAAGGACCTGCTCTGATACCAATTGTTGGAAATAATACTGAGAGGGGGGGGTGAATCAGTATTATCACATTAATAAAAATTTTTCATTTCCATAATCAGATTCATATATGCTACTTCCACAACTTCTTATGATTAAGTTAATTGATCTTCAATGAGTGCATTAGAACATTATCAACCATATTATCAGATAACAGATGCCGTAATAGAGAATAGATCATCACACATAAGGCACACACATGAACACCATGATATAAGGTGGAAACCCAATGCGGGAGAAAAACCACCTGCTGCAAGTCATCTCAATCTTCTTCTTAATAAGAAAATCCTTTTACAATATTTGTACTGGTGCAGTCTTATACCAGTACGGGAGCTACAACCCCCTTTGCTCTTGTACTAGCCGATCCATTTACTAGTACGCACGCTGCTACCTGCTACAATGCTCCAAAGATCTCCCTTAGCTTTTGTACTAGCTTAGATACTAGTACATAGGCATTGGCCTACAATCTTCTCTCCTCTAGGTACCACGTTTCATCAATTTTCAGACTGGATACACTGAAGCACAACACATAATCTGAAAGGCCACTTTTCATCCAATTTTCATATGGTATAGATTTGCGGATATCTGTACTACATCCGCACCTGCGCCTTCTGTGGCGCCGCGACCACCGCACCTGCGCCTTCTGTGGTGCCTTCGCACTGCGCCTTCTGTGGCGCCTCTGTGGCATCTCCGCACTGCGCCTTTTGTGGCGCCTCCGCACTGCGCCTTCTGTGGCACCTCCGCACTGCGCCTTCTGTGGCGCCTCTGTGGCGTCTCCGCACTGTGCCATCTGTGGCGCCTCTGCACTGCACCTTCTGTGTCGCCTCCGCACTGCGCCTTCTGTGGCGCCTCTGCACTTTGCCTTCTGTGGCGCCTCTGCACTGCGCCTTCTGTGGCGCCTCCGCATTGCGCCTTCTGTGGCGCCTCCGCATTGCGCCTTCTGTGGCGCCTATGTGGCATCTCCGCACTGCGCCTTCTGTGGCGCCTCCGCACTGCGCCTTCTGTGGCGCCTCCGCACTGTGCCTTCTGTGGCGTCTCCGCACTGCGCCTTCTGTGGCGCCTTTGTGGCGTCTCCGCACTGCGCCTTCTGTGGCGGCTCCGCACTTCCGCAGCTGCGGCGCTCGAGAGATCACCCTTCACAGATTCGCTTTCAACTTCCCTTTCATAGATCAAACTTTTAAAACAATAACCCAATATTTCAGATCTTAAGATATTCGATTTGCAAGAATGAATTAGCCAAGTGATCTCCTTTGCTTTATATAGGCAAGCTTCTTCCTAAAATCATGGATCAATACCATAGATAACCAATACAAGGGGCCCAAAAACATGGGGTTCAATAATACCAAGGACTAACCACCATGGACCAAAGGTAAGTTCTCCAACATATACACACTTTTGACGAGGTACCATGGTCCAAAACCATAGGTTCAAATACCAAGGACTAACTACCATGGACCAAAGGTAAGTTCTCCAACATGAAAGTGCGTGAACTTTTTCTCTACATGAAATAAACTTTTCTCTACATGAAATAAACTTTTCTTTGCATAAAAGTGCGTGAACGTTTCTCTACATGAAATAAACTTTTCTCTGCATATAAGTGCGTGAACTTTTCTCTACATAGAATAAGCTTTTCTCTACATATAAGTGCGTGAACTTTTCTGCACTATAATTTATCATCTGAGATGAGTAGGTTGCCATCAAGTACAACATATGTATCATAAAGCCATACCATAATCCTAATGCCAACACCCAAACCATCTGGCTACTGGTAAGATATCTACTTCGGCCTCTTTAGAAAAACTAGGGGCGGTTCTATCATAAACTTCTCTATGAATAGGTAGCATAACCCCTTGACATATCTTATAAAAATGGGGGTGGAATTGAGATTACCACAAAATCTTATGGTATACATGGATGGGAAGTGGGTTCTATACAGTCCACTTCCATCCCATATTGGGAAATTGAGAACAAAAATAGATTGCATCCATAACAAAAGCACTCACGAAAAAAGGGGGATAACCCCTTAAAGAGGAACTTATTTTCCTTCTATATTCTATAATGGCCTTTGCCAAATTATCTGATAAAATTTGAGCCTAGTTCATTATTGTTGCATTCACTGCTGCATCTATTAACGAGATCCAATCCATGGAAAACTTGGTGCTATCGGGTCTACTGAATAACCTACATATCATTGCTGTTGCAAAACTATGGGGTGGATAAATGGATATCGTTGAGTACATACCAGTTTTATCCCACTTGATATTGCCTTCGCTTGATTTTCAGGTCTGCATGACGTCTAACGGGTCCTCATTTTCCTTGGCGAATTTCTCAAGGAACTATTTGTTGTATAAATTTTGTGGCTCAGGTAACTGGTACATTAGTTGTAGGTTGTTTGCTGAGAAAGACCCCATGACCTCTTGCCTGTGATTCTTGAAGGTTTTGTCTGTGATGTCTACCTCATCAATTACCCATTTGACCATGTCTGTGTATGGGATTATTTTTGGTCTTGCAGCTATGCGGTGTAGGAAAGAACATGTTGTTTCGAAATAGGAGGCATCAGATGACTCTTGAGCATCTGTCGTGGCCTTTGTTACCAGTGGCCTGGGCTGATATTCTTCCAACAAGTTGTACATGGCCTCCCATGTCGTATTTCCTCCGTCTCTGTTTCATGTGGTATCAAAAAAAAGAGGCACCATTTCTGATTTCTCAAATGCAGTTCCCTTCCCCTCTTCACCCTTGTTTCCAACAATGTTCTCTTCGGAGTTTTCCTGAAATGGAGCAAAACAGAAGTTATCAGATAAACATGAGCGAGAATTATAGTGAGAATAAATGATAGAGTTAATCCCAAAAATGTGACAAGATAGGAGCTATTGTTCAGAACACAGAAGAAAAGATATCATATCACGTCGAATCGCTTTTTAACATAAATGCCATTAAACTCATTAAATAGCCACTAAGGCTCCTTATTAGTACTTTTATTACTTATTAAATTACCGCATCGCAAACGGGAGGGAAAAACTTTTAAGGTGGTGAGTTCTAACTGCGAGAATGATGATTTTGCGATTGCAATGTAATATCAGAAATCACATTATCATATATTTGATTATGCACTTTCTCAAAGTTCTTTAGAATTCTACGGGATGTGAGATAAGATGGGTATCTTTTACCGTTAGGAACGTAGTTTTCCTGAGGGAGTAATTACTTCATAAAGTTCTTTTCACTACATGGCGGACTTAACTTACAATTTATAGCATTTTCTTTTGTTGAGTCCGGGCTTTATCGCATTTTGGAAGCTTGTGAAGTTCATAAGATTGGACTTTTAAGTAAATTGACGCGATGCAATGAGGTTGAATTGTTCTATTGCAATATGATTTCGCATGTTACAACATGATTTAGCGAGTTGCGTCCTTTGTGAACGCTGATATGCGATTGCGATAAGCGCTTCATTTATAGGAAATTCCTTAACTCTTAGTTTTTTGAATGAAAAGTTTAATGAAGTCTAAGTCAAATGCGATGATTCATTCTGTCACAGTTCACGGATTTCATTTTTTAATTAACCCTTCAATGTTCTTGGTCCAGCGGTATGCGAAAAGGCGGGAATTGCTAGCCTTAGAGGGTTTTGACTTGATAGCTTGATTTATTTCTAAAAGTTCAAAGGAAAGTGCCTAAGTGCTAAATTTTTCTTGGAGGTTTTTTAATAAAGGGTCACCATTTATTAATTAACATATTAACCATCAGATTAATAAATGGGGGGTTGTTGAGTAGCACAACAATTGGTGATTCGCTGGAAGAATCGGTTATCTCTGATAGTGTTTTGAAATTTCTAAAACTTCCAAAATAAAGATAAGTTCAAAAAATAGAAAATACATGAAATATAAGATAGGTAACATTTCTTTGAATAAGAAAACAAAATTCATCTAATTATCATCCTTTTGATTATCCTTTTCAAAATGAAAATTCCTTTTTCTACATCAGTCTTTACTTGGTTTTCAAGATAAGCATGGGGCTCTCGTAGAGTAGCTTTTAGATGTACTCATTTTTCACACGTAGAGTCTTTGTTGCCAGTAGGCATCCATAGCCTCGATAGGGTTACCTTTTAACCAACAATGATTTAGTATCCCATCCAGATAAGAGTGCAATTTTTAGAGATAAATTTAGATTCATATACTTATTTTTCTTTCTTTTCTAAACAATTTATTTTTTTTGTTAAAACTTCATTTTTTCTACTTAAAGGTCATTGTCTTGGTTTGGTTGCCAAAATTGACAATGCCATTCACTGGTTGTAATTCAACTGAACAATCTGGCTCGTGATGAGACCCCTTGTCTTTTGATTAAAATAATCTTAAGCCATTACCCTATTTTGATATGCAGTATTGGTAATGTTAGTTTACTACTTCCCTATGATCATGGTAAGTCGACTCTTGATGAGACCTCTTATCTTTTAAGTTTAAGTATATTTTAGAATTACACTCTAAAAAGAGAAAAATTTACCAGATCGAGAGAATCATTGATTCCTTAAGAGTTTCTGGATGACAATTATAGAGCTAAGGATGCTTTTCTATAGAGAGTCTTTACTTTGCTATAGATATTTTTCTTGAATGATAGTAGAACAAAGGTTCTTTATAAAGTTGAGGTTTTGCAAAGGACAAGTAATTTTGGTGGAAAACAAGCAGATTTCAGAGTAATAGAACTTAGCTTATGTTTCAAATGTGAAAATTATCTTCTCAACAATCTCTACTTATACAAGCAAAAAGTTAAAATATAAAAGAGATAATTATTGTAAAAGGCCAAAAGTAAATGCTATTTAACTTTTATTTTCCCAGAAAAAGTAAAGGCAATAGTGTACAAGGGATAGAAGAGGTTATCTTCTATGAAAAACATTTCTTCAAAATATTCCCATTAACAGGTAGAGAATATCTCTTGCCTAATAAATCCTGCAGTAAAAAGGTGGATGGGCCAATTTGTTCAGCAATCTGAAATGGGCCAAGCCACATTCTTTGGAATTTGGTATGCTTACCTTTTTCTTCATGTGCTTTATCCCAGTTTAATACAAAGTCTCCAAGATAAAAGGATTTAGGACTTACATAATTTGCATCAAATGAAGGTTTAACTAATTGTTGATGATGTGCATGTGTGATCTTGGCTTTGTCTCTTTCTTCTTCAAGTTTGAGGATTTGTGATTGCCTTAATTGCATAGAAGAGGAAGGGGTTTCTTCAATAATTTGAACTAGGGCTAGAGAGGGAATAACTATATTTGTAGGGAGAATAGTTTCTTTCCCATAGACCAAATTAAAAGGAGAAGTGCCTATTGAGGCCTTTTGTGTTATTCAATCTGCCCATAGAGAAAATGTCAAAGATTTGTGCCAATTTTTCTGACTTTGTTCAACGGTTCGTTTGATGATTCTTATGAGATTTTTGTTTGTAGATTCAGGCAACCATTTCCCTGAGGATAATAGTTAGCATAATATTTAAGTTTAAAACCTCTTTTAAGAGAAAATTCTGTCATAGCATTGCTTGTGATATAAGATGCATTGTCAAACATGAGGGTGGTTTGTAGGCCAAATATGGTAATAATAAACTAACCAATAAATTCAATGATGTTTTCAGAATTGGCTACCTTAAGTGGAATCGATTCCACCCATTTTGTGAAGTAATTAGTTGTTGTAAGTATATATTTATGCTGCTTTGAAGAATGAGGAATGATCTCACCTATTATGTCCAATCCCCATTGTTCAAATGGTTGTTCAATGTTGACCGGTTGCAATGGTAATGCAGGTTTCCTCTGTCTTCCAGTAGCTGCTTGAAAATTTTTACATTTCCTTACATATTCATGTGCATCTTTGAATAAGGTTGGCCAATAATATCCAACATGCAGGATTTTATGTGCTATTATGTCTCCTCCAAAATGTCCACCAGTTGGTCCATCATGGAGTTCCTGCAAAACCTTTTCTGCCTTAGATTTTTCAAGACATCTACGAAAAGCAGAATCATAATTTTTCCTAAACAACACATCATTGATGATTTCATATTGCTTAGCTTTTATCCTCAAAGCCATTTTTCTTTTGTAACTAAGTTGCATAGGGGCATATCCATTTTTCAAGTAAAAGATGATATCAACATATTTAGATTCAGTATCGTTGAGGCTTACCTCAAATATTTGTACATCATCACTTGAATCTTGTAGTGCTGGTAAATTGGATGCTCCTGCTAACATTCTACAAAAACCTTGACCTTTAACAATTTTAGTTGGTCTGATCTCAATGTCATATTCTTGCAGTGCTGTTACCCAATTTTCTCTTTTCTCACCCACCTCTCTTTGCATTAGTAAATTTCTTACTGTTTGGAATGAGACTATTACCTTAGTGTGAGTCTTGAGAAGGAAGGGTCTGAAATGATTTATTGGTTTGAAAACAAAAAAAGATTGTTTTTTAACGTCGGTCATCTGGATGTACTAGAATCTGATTATAACCTGAAAATCCATCTAGAAAAGACATCAATTTTGAGCCTGCAACTGATTGCAGTATCTGTTCCATAGGAGGTAATGGGAAGTTGACCTTCTAACAAGCTTTGTTGAGATTGTGAAAGTCTATACATATTCGAATATCACCATTCTTTTTCCTCACTGGGACAAGGTTAGAAACCCACCTTGAATGCCTTACAGGAAAAATTATTTTGGCTTTGAGAAGCTTATTCAATTCAGATTTGATTTGATTTTCAAAGTTCGAATGAATCTTTCTCAACTTCTGTTGCATGAGATTTTCATCGGATATCATGGGAATGGTATGTTGAATGATGGAAGTATCATATGTCTTGAGATATTCATAGTTCCAAGCAAAGACATTTTTGTATTTCTTTAACAACTAAACAAAGGCTAATCTTTCATCTTGTGTAAGACTGAGTCCTAGATTGATATTTTGAGGTTTAAGGTCAGTTCCAAGATTAACTAATTCAAATCTCAAAGTTTAACTTTGAAGTTTTGAGTTAGTGGGCTTCTTGAACCTGTCCTTAAGATCATATAAGTCTTCCAGCTTAACCACACATTTAGGCATGGAATTTACAGTCATTTCTTTCTTAAGCTGGTAGTCATGTTGATCTTCATCTATTATTTGGTCATCGTAAGAGCCTTTAGATGTTATAAAACTTATGATATCTGGACCATTATTAAAGACTCGCAAATTGATGATATTGTCGGGAATAGAGGGCTTAAAAATTAATTCAATAGAAAAGCGATTGGGGCTATAATATCCAGGTGGAATGAGCTTCGATGCAACATTAGCCAAAATATCGACAATTTCATTTTGAAGTCTTAGGATAGGGGAAATGTTAAATGCTGTAAAATGAGAGGTGAGGTCCTAGAATAATGATTGATAATGTTTCAAGTGTCCAGAGAGACAATGCATAGTATTCCTTACCTGCTTAATTACAATTTCCGAATCTCCAAACACTTGAAGATATTTGATATCAAGGCCAATAGCTTTATACAACCCTTGAACTAATGCTTCATATTCGACAGTGTTATTTATGCATTCGAATTCAAGTCTACATGCTAACATAGTTTTTTCGCCCTTTGAGTTAACTAATATGCATCTTGCTCCAACTCCATTGTTAGATCTAGATCCATCAAAATCTAATTTCCAAAATAAAGACTTAACTACAGGTCTATCTACAAAATTTATACATTTAGAAGCATCTGTTTGAGAAAAAATTTCAACTTGTGATATAACAAAATTTTCCAAGAAGGGTGAAGTATTTGCATTAAAATTTCCTAGAAATGATTCAATTGAATAATTTCCAATGATATTGTTGCTGTATGTGACGGGTTCATTTTCTCCTTCCAATTATGTGATGATATACTTTTGATGTTTCTCTCGGTCAACCCTTATTTGATTCAGCTTACGATTATAGGGAAGCCACATGTGGGACTAATAAGTTGCGAAATAGCCATGAAACTTTTCTGACCAGTCTCTGCTAAGGATTAAGCCATAGAACTCCGGGATATCAGCCACAAGGATGTCAATGACTTGACATACTTTCGGGTTTGATGAGAGCCAAATAGTGACTTGATTGAGTTCCCCTATAACTTCCACTTGAGATCGATCTAACTGTACAATGCGAACAACAAATTTTTTGGGCTCCACATTCAATTTTGTACAAACTGTTCTTGGTAGAATGCTGGATGAAGCTCCAAAATCAACTAAACAATTGTGTATATTTTTATTAAAAACTTCAAAAGTCAAAAGAAATTGAGGAGTATGGGATTTAGATCTTCCTCCTATTAGAGCGATATCAGTTAAATTGATTTTATCTAATGAGGTAGTAGGAGGCCTTCCCATTTCTTGAGTTGCCTATGAAATTACAGCAGTGGGGAGAGGAGAAGTAGGGACTGCTTTTAGTTCTTTGAGCAATAACTTCTGTTGATGTTTTAACTTGCTAAGCTCATGGAATGTAATATTCGCCCTAGTATTTTTCATATCTTCAACAATGTTGTATTCCATTTCATCAGAGACTAGCAGGGTTTTAGCTTAAGGTGAAGAATTTGAATGAGGAGTGGTTTGAGTAGATTTGGGGGGAAGATTTATTACCTATTACTTTATCTTTGGGAGTTGGAGTTGATGCTTTCTGTTTTGGATTTGTTTGTGGCAAATCTACAATGTTTCTACTCTTGGTTGCGACAAGTAATGCTTCTTGTGCTTCTTCATTAGGAAGGATAAAATCCCACATTCCTTGTAATTCAACTACTTCTTCCCCATCAGTTTGCTCTTCAACTGTTGATCCGGATTTAAATAGGAACACAACAAATTACAGAGATAACCATAAACACAGAGATGCAACGGAAATAATACTTCATTTCATTAATGTAAAATACTGAAATATGCTTACAAACAAAAATGGAAATAAACCAGCTAGGGCGATGGTAGCTTATCTCTGAGAAGAGATGTGGCGGCTATATGCCTTTGAACTTAGTTACAATGAGGCTCGAAGGCCTATTTATTGTTGAGAAACAATGGACAACCCGAAACATCCAAAAACCTAACCCTAGAAGATGAAACACCAAACTGTGGGCCCCGTTTGGGTAAATTGGTACATCAACTTCCCAGGGTCGTAACTTTGGCATACGATCTCTGTTTGACGCGCACAATATCTCGTTAGAAAGGTCTATTCGAGAACTACAACTTTGATTAGGCAAATATTGGCCCATGGACCCATGTTGCTCCCAATTTTCCCAAAAAACGTCGTTTAGGGCCTCAAAACGGCTCCGGAAGTTCAGGACCCAAAAACTGCTAAAAATAGTAAACTATGCTACAATTAAGGAAACTGAAAAGCTGAAAGAAACAATGGTGGGGGTGAAAGTGGACTTGGTGGGTGGCCACCAATATCCACCTGGATCATTTCTCCCCCCTTAGGAAGCAATGGTCCCCATTGCGTTGAGTTCCTCCATGAGATGAGGAAATTTCTGCTAAACTTGGCCCCTGGTGAGCCACTTGCCCTGGTGAAGTAGTTGGCCTGATTTGACAACTCGATACAGTTGGATACTCTGCTGACGAGTGTGCTTGATCTGTGTGTCGATGATCCGATCAGTTGTAGCTTGTTCCATGCAATCTAGATTTAACTCTGTGGGTGTGAGCTGTTTTGCAATATCAGATGTGTCTAGTAATGGTGGAAAGTATGGCCAAAGGCCGTACAAATTGAACACTGGGTGCAGGCCAAGGAATGGGGGAATGCTGAGCTCAAATGAATTGTCTCCCATAGCCTTGGTAATGGTGTAAGGACCATATCAGAGTGGTCTGAGTTTCCGATAGGCTCTAGTAAGGCGTTCCTTTTGCAAATACAACTATACTTTGTTGCCCACCTGAAACTTGTGTGGCACTCGATGTTGATCATGTCGCTGCTTGTACTTGGCATTTGATTTCTCCAGAACTTCATGGACCTACTGGTGAATATGTTGGATGTGCTCAATGAAGCTGTTTGCCTTATATGTTTCGGACTGGACATGAGCCAAATCTGCGTGAGTAGCTACAAATGGCATGGCCACATCAATGGGACATAGTGGTCGGAATCCCAAGCCCACCTGAAAAGGGGTGTGGCCAGTCGCGTTGTGGAGAACCTGGTTGTAGCTGTGTTGAACATAGGGGAGGCTCTCGTCCCATGTGCGTGGATGCTTTGAGTTGTACATGCACAGAATGTGTACGATCATCCCGTTGACAACCTCTATCTGGCCATCAGTTTGAGGATGGAAGACTATGGACTTAGTGAGTTTGGTGTCCAACATCGAATAGAGACTGGACCAAAATGTACTAAGGAACCTGTTGTCCCGATATGAGATGATAGACTGTGGGATCCCAAAGTGTATCCACACTCGTTCAAAGAATAGTTTAGCAGTGGCTTCTGCTGTGATATTCTTCTTGCAGGCCACCATAATGGCCATCTTCGAGAACCTGTCGACGACCACAAAAACACAGTCATTTCCATGCTTAGTGGAAGGAAGGCCTGACATGTAATCCATGGAGATGGATTCCCAAGGTCGACTAGGGGTAGAAAGCGGGGTATAGAGGCCTTGCTTCTTGATGGTCGATTTGGCAATGGCATAGGTAGTGCATGATCTGATGTACTTCCTGACATCCTGTCGAAGTTTCGGCCAATAGAAATACTTCTGCAGTACTGCCACCTTTTTCTCGACCCCAAAATGCCCAGCAGCCAGACTGTAGTGTGCTTCCAAATCATCTTGGCACGCTCGCTTGAAGGAACAAAAAGGTGACCCAGGTGGCATAACAAGGCATCCTGGAGGTGAAAATCTGGTGGTCGACTGAGGTAATCTGCAATATTATTGGTCCTGCCCTTCTTATACTTGATATTCAAATGGAACTGTTGCAGGTATGTGGACCACTTCTGATGGCGATCATTCTGCAATTTCCCTTGGGTCTGTATGAATTGCGGGGGTCGGTGGTCTGTGTGGATGACTGTTTCCTTCCCCAAAATGTAATGCTTTCATTGTCGGCAGGCTTGCACAATGGAATACATCTCTTTGTCATAAGTGGGATACTTCCGGACCGTGTTTGAAAGTGTCTCATTGTGATATGCCACTGGATGCCCGTGTTGAGTAAGTACTGCCCTAATAGCATAGTCAGAGGCATCTGTCTCGACCTCAAATGGTTGTTGCAAGTCTGGTAATGCGAGCATTGGTGCCAAGCAGAGGCGATATTTCAACTCTGTGAATGCCTTCTGTTGAGATTCAAACCAAAATAATTTTGCTTTCGCTCCTCCCTTGTTGACTTGACTCAAGGGCCAAGTGATATGAGAAAATCCCAACACGAACCTGCGGTAGAAGTTGGCAAGACCTAGAAAGCTGCAGAGCTCTGTCAGAATGCTTGGAGATGGCCAATCTCGAATGACTTGGATCTTGGCTGGATCCACATGCACCCCCTGTTCATCAATAATGTATCCCAGATACTGAACCTGGGTCATGCAAAAAGTGAATTTCTCCAAATTGGCACATAACTTGTGTGGCCGTAGTGTTTGGAGAACTTGTCGGATGTGGTGGAGGTGCTCTTCCCAACTCTGGTTGAAGATCAGGATGTCATTCAAGTATGCCACTACAAATGAGTTGGTGAATGGTTGCAAGATGTCATCCATTAGCCTCATGAACGTTGCAGGAGCATTCGTCAATCCGAAAGGCATAACCAACCATTCGAAAAGGCTCTCCTTGGCTTCGAAGGTAGTCTTCCACACATCGGAGGATTCGATTGGTACCTGGTGATATCCTGACTTCAAATCGATCTTGCTGAAATATTTTTCCCCCTTCAGTTGGTCTAGGAGGTCATCAATCCATGGGATCGGGTACCTATTACGGACAATAATCTTGTTCAATGCCCGATAGTCAATACAGAGTCTTCAAGTCCCATCCTTCTTCTATACCAACTCAATCAGGATCCCACAGGGTGATGAACTCGGATGGATGTGACCTTTCTGCAACAGCTCCTGAATCTACCTCTTGATTTCATCCTTCTCCAGAATGGAGTGCTGATAGATTGGTCCATTGGGCAATGACGCACCTGGGCTCATATCAATGGAGTGCTTGACCTGACAGTGCAGAGGAACCCCTGCGGGGGGGGTGAAGATGTCCTCGTACTCCTCTATGACCTTGTCCATCTGTAGTTGTTGTGCGGAGGGGCCCTGTCTGGAGGTCGTGGCCATCATCTTCTTCTTTCCTTTAGGGTGTATCATCAGGAAAAACAAATTTCCCGATTTTGGAAATGAGCTTACTGCATTGTTTTGCAGTAACCAAAGAGATGACGGTAGGCGGTGCTACCTCCAGTATCTTGTACAACTTATTTCCCAAAGTAACAATAACAACACGGGGCCTTGATTCATACACAACATGTCGCTTCCACAAGTATGGTTGTCCTAATAATACATCACAAACTTGAAGGGGAACAATGTCACACAATACCTCATCTGTGAAGGGCTTGATGTTGTATGAAAGGCGAAATTGCTGGCTCATGCGAAGGTCCCGTCCTTGGTGAAGCCACCCGATGGTGTACAATTGTGGATGTGCTGTGGTTGGTAAGCCCAGCCGCTTCATGACATCTGCCGAAATGAGGTTCTTTTGGCTCCTGCTATTGACAATGAACTGTCGCGGGGAGCCCTTTACCCACATCTGGGAGTGGAAGAGACGCTCCTCCTCATTTGGATCCTTGGGTTCCTCCTTCTGGATCTTTGTGGTGGCAATAGTGGCGTTGGGCTCCGCATCGATAATCTGCTTTCCTATGTCATTCCCCTTGTCAGGTTTTGACTCAGAGTCGGAACATGCATCTGATTCTAAAACCTTTAGCTCGGCCACCAGTGACTACTTGGCCCGACACTCAGTTATGTTGTGAGTGGAGCTCTTATGGAACCCACACCACTTTCCCATGTCCTTTTTCAGCTTCGCGATGCTGTTCTTTGCTTGCAGCTTTGGCGGGTTGTCTTGGGCCGCCCCGCCTTGGCTTTGTCCTTTGTTCTATGGTTTGGGGGCACCTTTCCCTTGCTTCGGATTCGTAGATCCAAAGTCTCGCTTCTTCTGTTTAAACTTTTGCTCGACCTTGACGACATATTGGCATGTCGTGCCGAGCAAGGAGATGTTCAGGAATTCTATTTCTTCCTAGATGTACTTGTGCAAGCAGTCGCGATATTTGAGTACCAAATGCTTCTCTGAATCCTTGATACCCAACTTTGTGCGAAGGGTATGGAATATATTGGTAAACTCCAGCACGTCCCGGTCCCTTCCCTGCCGCAACGTGGTCCACTTTATGTATTGATCCTCATAGCTTCCGACAGGGTAGTACTGCTCCTTGATGGCATCCCGGAATGAATTCCAAGTGGGTGCGGCTGAAAATAGTGAGCCTGTACTTTCATCCTTCTGCTCGCAATAGGTTTCCCACCAGTCCTTGACGTGGGGGGCTGCTTTGAGAAGAGCGAAAATAATCTTTTCCCAACTGGAAAAATCATGAACAGAAAAATAACCCTCTAGTAGATTTAACCATTTATCAACAACATCTGCGTCTATCTGACCCTCGAATATAGGGATTTCAAAATTAACTTGTACCTTAAATGGTGTGGCGTTTCCAGAGTAGCTACTGAAAGCCGATGCGTCGCCCCTGGGTAGTCACTGAAGGATCTGGGCAAAGTTGTCCATCATCGTGTTCCTTTGTCGCTCGAGGGCTTCTTCGAGCAAGATTTTGATAGGATCTCCTCTGCCCCCTTGTCTTTCTTTTCATCCGCCATGGGAGGCTGTTGGGATTTGTGAGGCTGGTCTTGCAAAGGTTCAACTAGTCCAAGCCCTAACTCCTTATATTCTAGCCTCGTTGGGACATGCAAAGAAAAAACAGAGAAAAAGCAGACCGCTCTGATACCACTGATCTGGATTTAAACAGGAACACAACAAATTATAGAGATAACCATAAACACAGAGATGTAGTGGAAATAATACTTCATTTCATTAATGTAAAATACTGAAATATGCTGACAAACAGAAATGGAAATAAGCCATCTAGGGTGATGGTAGCTTACCTCTTAGAAGAGATGTGGCGGCTACATGCCTCTGAACTGAGTTACAATGAGGCTCAAAGGCCTATTTATTGTTGAGAAACAATGGACAACTCTAAACATCCAAAAACCTAACCCTAGAAGATGAAACGCCAAACTGTGGGCCCGTTTGGGTAAATTGGTACATCAACTTCCTGGGGTCGTAACTTTGGGATACGATCTTCCTTTGACGTGCACAATATCTCGTTAGAAAGATATATCTGAGAACTACAACTTTGGGAAGAGCAACATCGGTTCGTGGACCCATGTTGCTCCCAGTTTTCCCAAAAAACGTCGTTCAAGGCCTTAAAATGGCTACGGAAGTTCAGGACCCGAAAAACTGCTAAAAATAGTAAACTGTGCTACAATTAAGGAAACTGAAAACCTGAAAAAAATAATGGTGGGGGTCCAAGTGGACTTGGAAGGTGGCCACCAATATCCACCTGGATCAGTTGTTGAGATTTCCTCTTCCTCTACATCTGATTCAACATTTGATATGGTATTTGGAGGCTTAGGATCAAAGGAAGGGTTTCTTTTGTAATGTTTGTAAACTTTCCTTGAGGAAGTCTCAGCTACCTATTTTTTGATGTCAACCATTTCATTGGACATGGTTTTAAGGACCTTTTTCAATCCTTCAAGATCAAAAGGATCTTTAGGTGTTTTTTCTTGGATTCGTCCCTAAAAGTTACCTTCTTGGATTTTCGTTCTTCTAATGCATTATTTTTCTCTAAAGCTAAAATGTGTTTTTCTACAGCTATGGCTTCTTTCATGTTTTCTGCCAAAGTTGGTTTGGCAGCCCTATCGAAAAAAAATAGCTGCTTTTGAGGGAAGAGAAGAAATGTACCATTCATTTTGGACTTCATCACTGGGCTTGGATGCCGCTGGGATCTTATTCAATAACTTATTAAAATGTGAATTGAAGTCCTTAATTGGTTCTCTAGGTTCAGCTTTCAAGTTAGAGAGATCATTGAGAAGAGTAGTCGTCGATCGTTCATCTCCAAACTTGGTTAAGAACTGCTCCTAAAAGGCATCCCAACTATTAATGGAACCAAATGGTAATGAAAAATACCATGATCCTGCTGATCCTTGTAAAGTATAAGGGAATAATCTTACAAATGCATCTTCTTCTACCACTGCATTTAGATTTATGGACAACATAAAATTGTTTATGTGTTCTTCAGCAGGTAGACCATCATCAGGGTTAAATTTTGGCAACCATTTCATTGGATGCACAAGTAATGGGTGTAATGGTCCTGCCATTTGAACAACTCCTGGATTTGTCCATGGTCTTTGAGCCATAATGGGTATCTGTGTAGAGGAAGATGTTCCAGTAGTTGAAGGTGATTGGGTAGAGAAGGTTTGTGCTCCAGTACCAGTGTAAACCAAGATCTGGAGTTGTGAGGTGGATGATTGATTTTGTAATGAAGTGGATGGAATGAATGAGGGTGTTTTAGGTGATGATGAGAGAAGCTCACTATGAATTTTAGACTATGTTTTCTTAGTTTTCCTTCAGTTTGGTAGGGGGAATTCAAATGGGGGGATCCAAAATTTTTCGCTCTGTGATCTAGTTAGCGTTTGAGAGGAAGGAAACTGAGAAGAAACACTAGCTTAAGATAACTCAGATTCTTCTTGAGATATTGAAATCCCCTGCAGTTTACAGATTAAAGACTGCACTTCAGGAGTTTCTATAGAAGAAGATTGATTTGATTTATTTGGGATCTCAATAGTGGATACTAAGGATTTCTTTACAACTTCTCGCCTAGGATTTGGGGATTTAGAATGTGATCGGGAAGTTGGAGTTGATGGTGAGGGAGTTTTACTCTTAGAATGGCTTACTGATTTAGATTTTCGTGCCATTCATAGTTAGGCCCTCCTTCTAGTGCCAAAATATTGAAGCCTTGAAAATCACTGCGACAACATGGGGGAAAACCACCTGGTCCGGACATTGAAAGAAGCTCCTTTCTGTTTGGTATAGTGGCTCCGATTGGGGATAATGGGACCAGTTTCCCAGAAAAGATTTGATAGTGATGGTGGGATGATATATGATGTAACCGTAAATGATTAAGCGAAGTGTAATATAATCTAACTTCTAAACACAAGCATATATCCTATTTTAACACTATTTAACTATAAGTATACCCTGGAATCAAATAAGATATGTGATCTACAATGATATCTTACAACAATTGATAATAAAGACCATTCAACTGCAACAAGAAATTAAATCGTTTAATAATAATCGTTTTGGATAAATAGTTAGACAAAACGATTGAGAAAAATATATCGCATATAAAATCGTTCATGTATTCACAACGAAATCAGAGCTAACACCATACAGAAGTGCAATAATGCTAAAACTATAATTCAGAGTTTCATACATAAAAAAATTGAAAGAATAAGTATTGCTTGATACATAAATAAAACATGATCATAAGATAAAAGTACCATATATGATAATTCATGCTCAGATGCTTCAACAATATTGACCCAATTTCAATCAATCCAACACATTCTAAGAGTACAAAAGTGAATTTCAGTAGTGCATGCTAGATATTTAAATAAAATAGATCATGTTCCATTCATTTCATCAGAACCTCCTCAAAAGTACAGAAGTTCAATGTTTTAAAAAGTGTTTTTGATAAAAATTTTGGACCCCTCTCTAAATGCATGAGAGGGGTTTAAATACTAAACTATATGTTTTAAAATATATTATTACAAAAATAGCTGAGGAGGTTTCAAACAACCTTCCTCAGATATGCAAAAATAAAACTAAAAGAAAAATAAATTGATGACTAGCTCCCTTGAACTTGATCTCTAAGGTCACAAATATCAGTCGTTGGCTTGAGCTGAGGTGGTTGGTAGATTGCAGATTTTAACTGCCCAGCAAATAATGCATATGTTAGTGCTAGAACCATATTTTGTGTAGATGTTTTTAAACATCTCAGAGTCATCCATTGGCTGTGTGGTTTCACTAAAAACTTCCATTATGCCTCCCAATTCATTGTGTTTAACTATTTGATTGCCTCCTTTTCCTGCGCTACCTGTTTCCACTACTGCTCTAGCTATTTGGCATTAGGAAGAAATCCTGGTACAAACTCCTTGACCAGAATGGCACCATGAATATTTTTGTTAATGGCTTCTATTATTCTGTTTGCTGCTGTCGTTGATATTGTTGTTGCCCTTTCCGCTTGTTTCAACCGAGAATCCCAATTTGTGAACATAATATCTTTATGAGACTCTTCTAGCTTTGGTAGGTCAGCCTTCCTCCCATCCTCTGATTCTTGCCAGGTGATAAACTCAGAAGGCCTTTTGTGGATTTCGTCATACTCGAGCCTCATATCAATAACTTGGTTTTTTAATTTATCATTGGTCTCGCAATAAGGATTTATCTGCGAGATTTTCTAGCAAAATACTTCCTTTTGCTGCATTAGTAAGGAATTGAGGCTGAGTGATTCCTTGATGAATTTGTCGATTTTCGAATTGTCTCTAAGTTTATCTATCATGGCTTGTATCTGCAAATCTTTTTCTGCTAAGCTAGCTTGATGTTGTATTCTCATCTGTTCGAATTCCTTTTGGAGCTGGGCTACTTGTAATTTTGCTTGCTGATTAGATTTTTCTTGGGCTAATTGTTGTTCTAGCAGCAGAATTCTCTGTTCCTTTTCCTTGAGCAGCATTTGGACCTCTGTCACCTTGTCAATAGTTGTTGTGGCATAGGCTCCTGCGAATTGCGATAGCTTTGTGAGATTCTCATATGGGTCAATAGGCAAGTCCTTCCATACAATGTCCATTGGTTCATTTTCCAGAGTCGTAACAGCTACAACGTCCAGTTTTCTTTTCTTCCTTTGTCTCTTGACTACAACTTTGTGGGTAGGGCTATAAAATACATCTAGAGGAGGTATTTCTTCAATTCTTAAAACAATTTCTGAAGTAGGAGTAGTAGGAATGGTCTCAATGTCCTGAGTTCCCATAGCTCTTTCCTCTGTTTTTTATGGATTCTACTTATGTTGGGTTTTCTTGGGAGTTTGTATTCTAGATGTTTGCTCAGGTTTGTATCTATGTGTAGCTTTTTGTTGAACTGTTCCCATTATTTTTCGAGGTCAATGACTAGAGCTTTACCTGACTGAGTTGAAGTAGAAGCAACTTCTGCTTGTTTCTTTGCCTTGGCCCGCTCGATCGTCTCCTCTGTACTTTGAGTTGTGTCTTTTTCAGATTCTTTATTTGTGTTTCCTCCCCCATTTTGAGACTCCCTCTCTGAGTGCTCTGACTCGTGCGTAGATCTCTCTTGGGTTTCTTCTTTAGAGTTTTCTTTGGAGCTGCCCTCCAAGCTTACACTGGGAGTTGGCTCCCTTATTGGTTCAATCTGCAGTAGGTCCAATGGGACCTTTAATAATCTCTTTTTCCTATACACATGGAAATCCTTAACATCTTCTAGGGTCAAAAGTAGTGATGCCATATGAAAAACTTGTGAAAATGTTTCTGCTTGTAGAAAGAGGTCATCAAAGGCGTCCTCTTCGTGGGTGAACTGTTTTACTTTTACTATAGTAGTAAATTCTTTGACGGTGCCATTTGGGCCGTACTACCTTCCTAGAAATGTAGCTAATTTCAGAGACGTAATAATCTCTGCTTCTTTTAATGCATGTCCACAATCATGTAGTGCAAAAGCACCACATTGTAATGGGAATGTAGGCCAAATGGCCTTCTTTTGCTCTTTCAATCCTCTGCTCATTCCACCCTCCCCTACTATCTGGTAGGCTATTTCTCTATCCATTAGTTTGTTGAGGACATAGTATGGGAGGACATGCGGTGAAGCAATGCTCCCAAAAATTCTGATGTAGGTGAATGTTTCTTCCCCAAACCATCTGGCTACTAGGAAGATATCTACTTCGACCTCATTAGAAAACCTAAGGACGGTTCTATCATAAACTTCTCTATGAATAGGTAGCATAACCCCTTGACAGATCTTATAAAAATGGGGGTGGAATTGAGATTCCCACAAAATCTTATGGTATACATGGATGGGAAGTGGGTTTAGTACAGTCCACTTCTATCCCATATTGGGAAGTTAAGAACAAAAATAGATTTCATCCATAACAAAATCACTCATGAAAAAAGGGAGATACACCCTTAAAGAGGAACTTCTTTTCCTTCTATATTCTATAATGGCCATTGCAAAATTATCTGATAAAATTTGAGCCCAGTTCATTATTTTTGCATACAATGCTGCATCTATTAACGGGATCCAATCCATGGAAAACTTGGTGTTATTGGGTCTACCGAATAACCTACATATCATTGAAGCCGCGAAACTATGGGGGGGAGAAATGGATGTCGTTGAGTACATACCAGTTTTATCTCACTTGAGCTTTCCTTCACTTGATTTCTAGGTCTACGTGACGTCTGACGGGTCCTCATTTTCCTTGGTGAATTGCTCAAGGAACTTTTTGTTGTAGAAATTTTACGGCTCAGGTAACTGGTACATTAGTCGTAGGTTGTCCGCTGAGAAAGACCCCATGACCTCTTGCCTGTGATTCTTGAATGTTCTGTCTGTGATGTCTACCTCATCAATTACCCATTTGTCCGTGTCCATGTATGGGATTATTTTTGGTCTTACAACTATATGGTGTAGGAAAGAACATGATGTTTCGAAATAGGAGGCATCAGATGGATCCTGAGCATCTGCCATGGCCTTTGTTACTAGTGGCATGGTCTACTCTTCTTCTAACAAGTTGTACATGGCCTCCCATGTCATAGTTCCTCCATCTCTGCTGCATGTGGTATCAAAGAAAAGAGACACCATTTCTGATTTCTCAGATGCAGTTCCCTTCCCCTTCTTCACCATTGTTTCCAATGATGTTCTCTGCGGAGTTTTCCTGAAATGGACCAAAACGGAAGTTATCGGATAAAAATGAGCGAGAATGATAGTGATAATAAATGATATATTTAATCCCAAAAAGGTGACAAGATAGGAGCTATTATTCAGAACGCAGAAGAAAAGATATAGTATCACGTCGAACCACCTTTTAACATAAATTCCAGTAAACTCATTAAATAGCCACTAAGGCTCCTTATCATTTCTTTTATTACTTATTAAATTACCGCATCGCAAATGGGAGGGAAAAATGTTTAAGGTGGTGAGTTCGAACTGTGAGAATGTCGATTTTGTGATTGCGATGCAATATCACAAATCACATTATTTCATATTTGATTATGAAATTTCTCAAAGTTCTTTAGAATTCTGAGGGATGCGAGATAAGCAGGGTATCCTTTACCGTTTGGAGCATAGTTTTCCTGAGGGAGTAATTACTTCATAAAGTTCTTTTCACTACATGGTGGACTTAACTTACAATTTATAGCATTTTCTTTTGTCAGGTCCGAGCTTTATCGCATTTCGGAAGCTTGTACAGTTCATAAGATTGGACTTTTAAGTAAATTGACGTGATGCGATAAGGTTGACTCATTCTATCCAAATATCGCATTTCGCATGTTACAACATGCTTTAGCGAGTTGCGTCATTTGTGAACGCTGATATGTGATTGCGATAAGCGCTTCATTAATAGGAAATGCCTTAACTCTTAGTTTTTTGAATTAAAAGTTTAATGAAGTCTAAGTCAAATGCGGTGGTTCATTCTATGGCAGTTTGTGGATTTCGTTTATTAATTAACCCTTCAATGCAATTGGTCCAACGGTATGTGAAAAGGCGGGAATTGCTAGTCTAAGAGGGTTTTGACTTGATATCTTGATTTATTTCTAAAAGTAAAGGAAAGCACCTATGTGCTAAATTTTTCTTGGAGGGTTTTTTATAAAGGGTCCCCATTTATTAATTAACATATTAACCATTAGATTAATAAATGGGGGGTTGTTGAGTAGCACAACAAGTGGTAACTTTCTTATAGCAAGGTAATTGACCATGTCTGCAAACCAAGGTGTTTTAATAGAAACAGAAAACAAATTATCATTAGGAAAGTTATCATTAACAGGAATATCCTCACCTGCATGGTTGAGCCTAGATAGGAAATCAACTACCTGATTTTCTTTTCCAAGCTTGTCCAATACCGTGATATCAAATTCCTGCAACAGCAAAAGCCACCTAGTAATCCGGCCATTAGTGACTGGTTTGTTCATGATATATCAAATAGTAGAATGATCATTATGTACAAAAACTTCATAACTAGTGATGTAATGTCTAAACTTATTAATAGCGTAAATTACAGCAAGGAACTCTTTTTCAGTTACAGTGTAATTCAGTTCTGCAAGAGTTAATTTTTTACTAAAAAAATAGATAGCATGGGTTACGATATTTTCCTTTTGGCCCAATACCGCTCCTATAGCTGAATCAGAGGCATCAGTGGAAATATGAAAGGGAAATTTCCAATCTGGACCTCTCAAGATAGGTGTTGAAGAAAGTTTTTCCTTGAGTGTATCAAATGTAGCTTGACACTCATCACTCCAATGAAATTCAGATTCTTTAGTCAATAATTTAAACAATGGCGAGGCTACCTTTTTAAAATTCTCAACAAAACTTCTGTAGTAGCCTGCATGTCCAAGGAAACTTCAAACTCCCTTTTGACTAGTTGGTGGGGGAAACTTTTCAATTAATTTTATCATAGCCGGATCAACTTTAATTCCCGCAGCAGAAACATGATGACCCAAAACAATACCCTTTGTCATAATCATGAAACATTTTTCATTACTTAATGAAATATTAGTTTCTCTACATCTCTGCAAAACACTCCTAAGATTATGTAGAGCTTAATCAAAAGTATCACTCATTACTGTAAAATCTTCCATGTAAACCTCTATGCAATCATGCAAATGATCAGAGTAAATACCAAGTATCGCCTTTTGAAATGTGGTTGGTGCATTGCATAAAAAAAATGGTAGTACCTTATATGCATTGGTTCCGTAGGGACATGTGAATGTCATCTTCTCCTGGTCCTCAGGAGCTATCCTAATTTGGTTGTGCCCACTGAACCCATCTAGGAAAGAAAAATACATCTCCCCTGCTAGAGTGTACAACACTTGGTCTATAAAAGGAAAAGGAAAGTGATATTTTAATGTAGCTTTGTTTAGTTCCATATAATCCACACAAACTCAAAATTTACCATTCTTTTTAGGCATGATAACCATTGGGCATACCCACTGGCTGTCTGAAATAGGATAAATGAACCCTACATTTAACAATTTCTGCAACTCATTTTTTACAACTTCTCTCAAAGCAGGGTTCATTCTCCTTTGCGGTTGTCTCACTGGCTTCACATTTACCTCTATGTAGATATGATGAATGCATGTATCTAGGTGAATACCCCTCATGTCTGTGTATTCCCAAGAAAATGTATCCAAAAAGTCTTTCAATGTCTGAATTAATTTCTCCTCCTATTCAGGAGTCAAGGCAAAATTGATATTTAGGGTTTTTCCAAAAGAAATTTGAATTATCTTACCTTCACATTCAGTCATTGAATAAGCAGGAAATGTAGATAAGAGGGTTGAATGTAATTTAGTTGCTACATCATATTTATAAGAGTTCTGCAGGTTAGTAATGATATCTAGATTAGGACTAGACTGCCCCTCTAAATGCTGTGAAAAATCAGGATTAGAAATTTGACAATTTATCAGATTTTCCTCCTAATTTTCCTTTTGGCTCATGAATTGGGCTATTGTCAATACTGGGTGAGTAGCTTCTAAATTATGTTCTTCATCATCCCAATAGGTATTTTCCAATTTTAGGAGAGGTTTGGCAAGGGGGTATAGGTTGATGTGTTTAGTTTCAGCCCCATGAGTGATGGTCACGTTTCTAGACCTACACCCTATGTAGGCATCAACCATAGCCAACTAAGGTCTCCTCGAGATCAAAGGATTCCCTCCCAAGTTGGTCTTAGGTTGAAGAACATAGAAATTTGCAGGGTACTCCCAGGAATCCAATGAAATGATAATGTCTTCTAATACACACTTTGGCTTTACCTTAGAAATATCTGCCAATTCTAACATGGTAGGAGTAGGAAGTAAGTCACAATATCCTATGTGAGACAATGTATCCATGGTCATCACATTGATATCTGCACCTAAATCAATTAGAGTGTTTCTTTTTGGATACCCTTTGATAAAGGAGGTAACCACAGGGATCCCAAGGTTTGCATATTTCTTAGTAACAAATCCGATCGACATAAGACTTGCAAGTTTTCCACCTACTTGAAATTTAGAAGGTTCCTTCTTTTGTCTCCCTAGTTTCTTAGTACATAGCTCCCTCACTGTTTTGGCATAAATAGGGATATCCTTAATTGTTTGCAGTGACGGGATCTTAATGCATACATTTCTCAGTTCATACACAAGATTGAACTCGGGCTGCTTTTTTTTTCATCTCTAACCTCCCTGGAAAAGGAGGCTAGATAGTATGAGATGAGGAAGGTTCTTGTGACTTTGGAATGGTTTGTTCAGCTGGTTCTGGTGTATTTCCTACTTCAGGTGTATCCAGAGTGCCTTCCTCTATAATCTCTTCAACTTTTCTAGGCCGAGTCACCACTTTTCCTGATCTGAGTTTGATTTCCTGTAGTGACACAATAACATAAATTTCCTGCAGAGGTTGTGGTATAATACAATAGGTATGAAAAGTGGGATAGGTGGCCACTCTAATATTGTGAGTAGATTGGACGAATTTATTGTTAGGATTGGGTACCGGTTGGGATGGAAGTTGTGTGGGTCATGGTTGATTTGGTGGGGCAAGGAACTGAAGTTGCTGTGTTGTGGCTGAACCTTTTGCTATGGCATGGGTTGTGGTGGATACAAGTTTTGAGGGGGGTAATTTAATGCAGCAAGATAAGGAAAATTCCCCTGCAAAGGTTGTTGTGGATGTCAGGGCTTTCAGGGCATTGGAATGTTCCACATATGATTCTGGGCATAAGGAAATTGAGAATGTTGTTGTGGCATACTTGTAGGACGTGGCTTCCATGGTTTTTGAGGTGCTATTGCATAGAGTTCATTGACAGCTTCCTGATTTGCTAGATATGCTGCTTTAATCTATGGAAGAGAAAGACACTGATCAGTAGAATGATTAGCCTAAAAAATCTGGCATACCTCTATACCGTCTGTAGGACATTCCCTCAAGGGATTTTTTTTCCTACACCTGGAACAGAACACAACCAATGCTTTCTCACTTGCCCGTGCTTCTTCTTAGCCTGTAAAACATCTAACTGTGAAGACAAAGTACTAATAATTTCAGTTTTAAAATTTTCAAATAAGTTTCCCATTTCAGCTTTGGTTACCCCATCCCCTGCAATTGATTTAGTGAATCTAGAAGAGATATCTCTTGATCCTTTTCCAACCTTATAATTTTCCCTTGAATATCATCGACACAAATCGCACACATCATCATAACTCAATTTTCATACATCACCTACTCCCATCAAGTTCAAAACCTTGAGAGATTCTGGTCTTATGGCTCTAAGTAAGATTATTCTCAGGGTTTCATTGTTTAATTGGTTCATCTTGGATCTTTGCAAATTATACTGGAATCATTCCAGGAAGTCTTCTAGGATTTCTTCCTCCTTCTCGGTCATGCCAAAGATTTCTTCCTTGATGTCCCTGATCTTACAATAATCTTGGTATTTTTTCAGGAACGCCTTCTTCATGTCATCCCATGTTGAAATGGAATTCATAGTTAGTCCCATTAACCATCTGAGAGTTGCATATTTTAATGTGGTAAGAAACAACTTCAAACTTTTGAGAATTTGAAGGGTAGTCATAGTTCCTGTACAATACATCAAACTCGAATAAGAAAGCATCGGGATCTTCACTAGAGGTACCATGAAAATTAGGCAAAGTAGAGGGAGGAATGTTTTTCATCTAACTAGTCCCAACATAATCTTTGATAGGAAATTTGAATGTAAATGGTTCCCATTCCTTCTCATGATAGTCCCCATCTGTAGTGCTAGTACCCTCTAAATGATCCATATTAAACCAAAAAGGAGTGGGACCCTAGTAAACTACAAATCCTTCAGAGTCAACTACCTGGAACTATGGTTCTTGAATAGGATTGAAGAGGAATTATTCTTCAGGCTGACCACTAAGAAAAGACAATGTCCTCCTAGTAAGAGGAGATTATTGATGAGCAACAACAAAGGATTCTCTGTCAGAAGGATTCTTCTCTGTTGTGGGGGTATTGCTCTGCTTAGGATTAGTTGTCTATCCCTATTCATAACTATCAGTCCTTGGTTCAGATTCCCCCTTGTTCTTTGCAAAATTCTTTTTACCTGCTAGTTTATTAGTGAACAAAGTGGTGCTCACGCCACCACCAAAAATACTTGAAAATTTATATTGGCCCCCATAAGAAAATTCAAAACTTTTGCTTACCAAACAATCAGGACGTGGCTTTGCAAATTATGATCTATGCAAGTCCGTAGGCCTTACCCCACGTCTTACCACTTCGACTCCCCCAATCCTAAAAAACTTAAACAAAAAGAAATCATACTAAAACACTTTTAGTATCATCCCTTAGCACCTCCCCGGCAATGACGCCAAAATGTTTGGGAAAATTATAAACTTATAATTTGATAGACATAAATTATCAACTAGGGGTAGGTAACCTTGTGAGATGCTGCACAAAATATATGCAGGCTAATACTTTCAGTGTTTTCCTAAACAAAATCACATACACACACAACTCTAATGTCCCTTTTCCCCATCAACACTTAGTAGCAAAGGCTATGGAGTGGATTTAATCATCCCTCTAAAGCTCTGAAAATTGCTGATGTCGATCAGAAAAAGATAATAGATCAATCAAACAACAATTAAATCAATTCAACAAATTGCAATGTAAGATTAAAGCCTACTCAATTACTCCAAACATATTCATCACATAAGCTTCACCATTTAATCATCACACATGTGTTGCTATAATTTAGAAAAGAGGAATCAAAATCTATGTAAAAACTATATCAATTCATGAAAATAAATAAAAGAACACAATCTGTAACTATGGGAGTTGTGAGTAAAGGGGGCCCTCCCTTACTCACAACTCCTTCAACTGCTAAAGGAGTTTACACAACATGATCAACAGAACATGAACTTTGCATTAATATGAACAAGTGTTATAGTAGTATCGACGTCTAATATGTATCCCCATATGAGACATGAAAGTATTTATACAAATACAAAGGCATAAACTTTCCCGAATTAGGAAAACTAAAATACTGCAGTTGTTTGATAATAATAACTGGAAAAGATAATAAAATTAAACATGCTGAGTTTGATCCATGACTGCAAGCATGGATCAAACTGATCTCGTTGGGTTGCTGAGGTTATTTCCCTCTTTGGTTGTCCATGAGAGGTTTGAAGATCTGGTGGTTTCGATTGCCATTTTGAGGCAGCCGATAGGACAACATCCATGTAGACGAATTTCTTGACAAAGCCCATGTTTTTGTTCTCTTCGAGGCTGACCGGAACATACTCAACCATCAAGATTGCTGCAGGAAATCAGAGCGTTACAGGAAATTGGCGTATCTAGAGGAAATCAATGACTCTGCTAGAAATCACTGCCTGTCTGTAGGAAATCACGAAACTTCTTCGGAAGATAAGTGATCTGCATAGGATTTGGTTAGTACTCTTTCAGTTGTAGATAATTCAATTAGGTATCATTTAACTTTAGAAATACTCAATAATAAAGGGAAATGATACTTTTTATACTAATTTGCATACCTTAAAGTCCACAACACCCTTTTGGTCAAAACACATAGGATATGGCAAAAAGAGAGTCATGAAGGGTAAAAAATAGTTCGAAATAGGGGGGAGCAAGGCCTTAGAACATTATAAAAAATGGAAAAAATCGGGACTCAACAGATTCTAAGGTAGTTTGATCAAAATTTGGCAATGTTGAATAATGTCCCTAGAGAATTGAGGTAGAGGAAATGGTTAGACAAGAGTGTAGTTGAAATAGGTGAATGAGTTACTGATAAAGAAAGAAAGAAGGCATTTACAGTTATAGATTAACCAAGAAAGAAGGCAACTGACAGGAAAACTGAATGCAAACACACAAGTAATAACACAGGAGTTACATGGTAAAACCTTGACAGGGTGTCAAGGAAACATCCACGGGGCAAGGGATTGGAATCTCTATTCAATCAATAAATGATTCTCCATACAATAGTTCGGGAATTCATCAGTTTTATATGAGCCTCCACAGTTACATAACCGATGTTCCGATATAAAACTAACTTGTTAATAATTAATACATTTTACCTAAATTTACATAATTAGTTGTCAAACTTCCAACAAACTCCACCTTGACAACAATTTTCCTAATCCCTTTCCCATGCCCATTCATCATCTTTTCTGCAAGCCAAGAGAAGCTAAACACCATCGCAGCTTCTCTATTGTAACTAGCTTTGTGAATATGTCTGCACAATTCTCATGCGTATGGACCTTTTGAAGAGCTACTTTTCCACCATCGATCACATGTCTCAGAAAATGATACCTTACATCAATGTGCTTAGTTCTGCTGTGATAAGAAGGATTTGTAGACAAATGAATAACACTTTGATTGTCACAAAGTACATTCACTTTCTCTTGCGTCCTTCCAATCTCCTCAAGTAAACCCTTTAACCAGATTGCTTCTTTATTGGCATCTAAAGCAGCTATATATTCTGCTTCGGTAGTGGACAATGCAATTGTTTCTTGAAGCTTTGACATCCAACTAATTGCTCCACCTGCAAGAGTAAAGACATAACCTGTAGTAGATCTTCTTTTGTCCAAATCCCCTGCATAATCAACATCTACATATCCGCAGACTGATCCTTCACTACCATTAAATATGATGCAATGGTCACTTGTGGCTCTTAGATATCGAAGCACCCATTTCACTGCTTGCCAATGTTCTTCACCTGGATTTGCCATGAACCTGCTGACAACTCCAACTGCATGTGAAATGTCAGGTCTTGTAGATACCATTGCATACATTAAGTTGCCTACAACATTTGCATATGGTACATGACATATACTGCTTTTCTTCATTAGTTCTGACACTCAAAACCGAAGAAAGCTTAAAATGGGAAGCTAATGGAACATTAATAGGTTTCACATTGTTCATACAGAACTTTTCAAGTACTTTCTCCACATACTTCTGCTGTGATAACCAAAGCTTACCATTTTTCCTGTCTCTGTGTATCTCCATGCCCAAGATATGTTTTGCTGCTCCAAGATCCTTCATATCAAACGTCCTAGAGAGATGAGCCTTTAACCTGTTGATCTCTTCCATGATTTTTCTTGTAATAAGCATATCGTCAACATACAAAGCTAAGATAATGAATATGCCATTGAAACTTTTGAAGTATACACAATGATCAAACTCGCTTCTAATAAAGTTTTGGCTCACCGTGAAGGAGTCAAACTTCTTGTACCATTGTCTGGGAGACTGCCTCAGACCATACAATGATTTCCTGAGCTTGCAAACTAATCTTCTGCTATGACCTTGTACAAAAACTTTTGGTTGTTCCATATATAACTCTTCATTCAAATCACCATGTAGAAAAGCTGTTTTAACATCCAACTGTTCTAACTCAAGGTTAAGTAATGCAGTTAGTGCTGACATAGTACGAATAAAAACAAGTTTTACAACTAGTGAAAAAATCTCATGAAAGTCAATACCTTCAACTTGAGAATACCCTTTTGCTACCAGTCTCGCCTTATACCTTTTGATACTTCCATCAACTTTCCATTTCAGTTTGAAGGCCCATTTGCATCCAACAACACTTCTCCCTTCAGAAAGTTTTACAAGATCCTAGATATTGTTCTTGGCTAAGGAATCCATTTCTTCTTCCATAGCCATTTTCCATTTTTCGCTATCTATATCATCTACTGCTTCCTGATAACAAGAAGGTTCCGCATCTTCAGTAATCAAAGCAAAAGATGAAGCAGAATCTTCATACCTTTTGGGAGTTCTTCTTTCCCTTGTAGACCTTCTTAGAGTGACTGGTTGCTGAATTGGTTTAGAAACTTGAACTGGTTTAGAAACTTCAACAGCTTCCTTCGCATCTTCAACAACTTTTTCTCCAAAAGTCTTTTCTTCTTTTTGATTGTCATCAAAAGGTCTAGTCTCCAATTGAATTTGTTGATTTGGCAATACCTGTTCCTGTTCAATTATTTCAACATTTGATTTTAAAATAGAAGATTCATCAAATGTTACATCTCTACTAATGACTATCTTCCGTGATGTAGGATCTCATAACCTGTATCCTTTCACTGCATAGTCATACCCAACAAAGACATAACATTTCGATTTTGGATCTAATTTTGAACGCTGATTTTTAGGAATAAGAGAATAAGCATCACAAACAAATATCCTTAAATGTGAATAATCACAAGAATGACCTGTCCAAACTTCTTCAGGAATTTTACAATTAATTGCTACTGAAGGTGATCTATTAACTAAATAACAAACAGTGGATACTGCTTCTACCCACAACTCCTTTTGCAAGTTAGCATTGCTGATCATGCTTATGGCTCTTTCCATAAGAGTCTGATTCATACATTCAACAACACCATTTTTCCGAGGAGTATAAACAACAGTTTTGTGTCTAATAATTCCTTCATCCTTACAGTATTGTTCAAATTCTATTGAAGTGAATCCCCCACAAATTCATCTCTACAGGAGCTGCCGAGATCCTTGCTTTGGAGCCAATTTGTAAATATTGGAAAGATTTTACTCCCAACCTCCCTGAATTCCATAGGGGTTTTTAGGGTGTTTTTGGCATAGTGCTTGTCTAAATATTCTGCAATTTTATCAGAGTCTTGGATCCATGTTTCCCATCTCTAAAAACGGTATCAGTCCAGAAGGATTAGGATTTTTGACCATGAATCTATACAAAATAGATTAACATATTTTCTGATAGTGAAGGAGATATCAGCATAGCGTTTACCTGTAACAACATATACTATCAAAATAGCGTTTACCTGTAACAATGAAGACGATGGTTCTCGAGCTCTCCGCCCATAACAACCCTCCACCCATAACAGAAATGAAGGCCATGTTCCGCCATGTTCCGTCCGTAACTGAAGGATGAAGGCCATGACGAGTAACTGAAGGAGTAACTGAAGGAGGAAGACCATGATGAATATCAGGAAAATGTGCACAGATGTCAGTAGAGAGCATAAGGGTGGCCCTAAAACACTGTGCACAGATGTCAGACGTACTCTCATCACTGAAGGACGCCAGGTGTCAACCTCAGAAATAAAACATTATGCATAGATGTCAGACTTACTTTCGTCACTGAAAGACGCCAGGTGTCAACCTTTAAAAAAAAATGAAGTCTAAAACTAAACTAAATCTAGAATCTTATAAATAAATCTTTTTTTTTTTATATATTTTTTTGTTTTTCATAAAATTGAAAATATTTAAAATCTAGACAAAATAAAGTCCTAAATAAAAAAAAAAAAAAAAAAAATTTAAAAAATTTTCAAAAAAAAAAAGCATAGAAAATATTGCGGAAATTTTCTTTTGCCATGATCCAGTTGTTTTTCATGTTATATCTTTCACGCTGAGATCTAAAACTTTCAGGTCGAGATACGAACATGATATCTGGTAAATGATTTACGATTCTTGTGGTGATTTTAAGCATTTATCTTCTCAAAATTTTCAGTTGCCGGATATCGTTTTGGTCATGTGATTTAGCTGATGACAAATGATTGTTGTTCACGGTTTATGTTTCTATATCATTTAACAAGTAATCGTTTTAATAACAATCTCTTAAGGCACTGGTCTGCTAAATTAATCAAATCCATCGAGTGCTTTTTATATCGTATCTTGTGTCTCCCAACCAACTGGTCAACAGTTGGTCTTCATCATCTCACAGGGTCTACCCCCCTTAGCCGCGGGAGACAGGCTTAAACGGAGGGATCAGGGATCAGAGTGACAGCCCCCGGTCTGAGCGTTGTCGTGTCAATCCGCGCGACAACATTTTTTGGCGTCTCTACCATTGCTTTAAATTGTTTAAAGACATTGAATACATCAACTTTCTTTTTTAGCATAAAGACCCAAACTTTATGGGAGAAATCATCAATAAACGTTAAAAAATATAGAGCACCTCCATATGATACAACAGGAGATGGTCCCCACAGATCAGAATGAATATAGTCTAAAATATCTTTACTATAATGATTTCCAGTTTTAAATCTTTGTTTACATTGTTTTCCATACACACAATGTTTATATAAATCTAACTTCAAATATTTCAAATCGGGAAGAGATTTACGTTTCATCAGTATCTGAAGACCTTTCTCGCTCATGTGACGCAATCACTGATGCCATAGATGAGTAGTACCTGCTTCTTCTTTTTCTGATGTAATCGCTGCTTCACTGATCTGAGTACTTCCTTTGAGTCTGTAAAGATTTTTGACCTTTTTTGCTTTCATAACAACTAGGGCGCCTTTAAAGACTTTCAGCATGCCATTCTGACTTGTAAACTTATAACCATCCAAATCCAACACTCCCAAAGAAATCAAAATTTTCTTCAAATCAGGTACATGTCTAACACTAGTTAATGTTCTAACTATGTTATCATACATTTTAATCCTGATATTTCCCATCCCAACAGTCTGACATGATACATTATTACCCATAAACACAGAACTACCATTTACATTTTCATATGAAGTAAACCAATTTCTGTGTGGACACATGTGATGAGAAGCACCAGAGTCTAACAGCTAGCTTTCTAAACCCTGAGAGACATTACATTCAGGTGAAGTTTCATCTATCATACATAATTCTTCAGCAGATAAAACTTCGTCTATCATACCTGAATCAACCTGATTTGCTTCCTTCTTTGGGTTATCAGATTCTTTTCGTTTCCAACAGTCTTTCTTCAGGTGTCCAATTTTATTGCACTACCAACATTTTTCCTTACACTTCTTTCCCTTCGATTTAGATCTAGAAGACCCCCTTTTTTTTCTCCTCTTTCCTTTGACTGTCCTCTAGCTATCATGGCTTCTGAGGCAGCTATTTAAGTACTAGATTTCCTTCGTACTTCTTCAAACAAGAGAGCTCCCACAACTGATTCAAATTTCAAAGAATCAACGGTGCTCAAGCTGATTGAAGTTACGAAGTGATCCCATGATTCGGGCAGAGAACACAACAAGGTTATAGCTTTGTCTTCTTCTTGAATTTTAACTTCCATATTTGTTAATTGGCATATAAGTGTATTAAAAACATTCAAATGTTCTGCAACTTTTAAACCCTCATTCATTCGAAGACTGTACAGTTGTCTTTTCAGATAAATTCTATTGGTTAATGACTTTGTCATATATAGTTTTTCTAGTTTTTCCCATAAACCTGAAGCTGTACTCTCTTCAACAATGTTGAAGAGAACTTCATCCGCCAGGCATAACCTGATGGTACTAAGAGCTTGGGCATCCAAGTCCTCCCAGTCCGAGTCAGTCATGGTTGCAAGTTTCTTAGTCGCCGCGTCCAATGCCTTGTGCAACCCTTGTTGCACCAGTAGATCCCTAACTTGCAGTTTCCAAATAGCAAAATTGCTCTTGCCGGTGAATTTCTCTACCTGAATTTTGCATTCGACATCTTGGCCATTTTTTCTCTTAGGGTTTCAGTCTTTCAACTAGGGTTTATATTTTTTTGTTTCCCTTCAAAAAACTCTTTGTATTCAAAAAAAATAATTCTCCCTTTTTCAAACAAAAAAAACAACCCTTCAACAGATTTTTCTTTCAAATTAATGAAAATCCTTTGTTTTTCTTTCCTTCAATTTTAATGAAAAAAAAACCCTTTCTTTCCTTCAATTTGATCAAATCCACCCCTTTAAGGAAAAACCTGATTTTGATTTCAATTTCCTGTTGTTGTTTTTCTCAGAAAAAAACTAATATCTGAAAAAAAAATTCCATTGATTTTTGCCCAAATTAAAAAAAAATTCTGGAAACTTTGATTTTTTTTTCAAATACCCGGATTTAGATATACCTATAATACTTCAGCAATCTCCTTGCAGCAGCATTCAATGACAGCTCTTCCACGCAGAGAGTAACAGTTTGGCAACACAGACCCTTTGGCAACGTAGCTTCCTCGATGGGTTCTAGTTTGGCAGCGCAGACCCTTTGGCAACACAACTTCCTTGATGGGTTCTAGTTTGGCAGCGCAGACCCCACACACGCCTCGGGCAGACGACAGATTTCTTTAACACCAACGTCCTTCCTGCTCCAGCATGCAGAGGTAAAAAAATATGACCACGCTGGGAGAAACCACACTCAGGCTTCACGCAAGCTTGCAAGGCTTCCGGTTCTGCTTGATAAGCAATGAGCCTCCACGCAACCAGTTCTGCCGGACGGCTCTAGGCCACGCCTCTGGGCAAGCCAGTGGTAATACGTAGAGGGCGCACACAGTAGTAGTTTAACACACAGGAAGATGGCAACAGGAGTTGGCAGCATGCTGGACAGAGCATCGACCTCCCTTCATATGCAGGTTCTGGAGAGTACGCAGGTTCCACTCCTCGACATCCGCAGCAGGCCGTTCATAACACACTTCAATGATCCAGCATTCTGACGCGTCTCACCTCCTTCACCAGCGTCTTATGCAGCGTCTCCTCGGCCTTCTGACTTCAAAAAATCACACATGGTTTTACCAGGATTTTACATAGCGCTCTCCAAGACCTCCAACTCAACCCAACTCCTTCGCTCTGATACCATTTGTAGTTTAAACAGGTGAATGAGTTACTGATAAAGAAAGAAAGAAGGCATTTATAGTTATAGATTAACCAAGAAAGAAGGCAAATGACAAGAAAATTGAATGCAAACACACAAGTAATAACACAGGAGTTACGTGGTAAAACCTTGACAGGGTGTCAAGGAAACATCCATGGGGCAAGGGATTGGAATCTCTATTCAATCAATAAATGATTCTCCATACAATAGTTCGGGCATTCATTAGTTTTATATGAGCCTCCTCAGTTACATAACCGATGTTCCGATATAAAACTAACTTGTTAATAATTAATACATTTTAACCAAATTTACATAATTAGTTGTCAAACTTCCAACAAAGAGGAGAAGAATCTAGATTATAGATGGTTGATGCTTGAATATTTAATCACTAATATATTGTGAATTTCATTTCTATATATGTGTACACACACACACACACTTCTAGGACGCTTTTCTTTTGGGGATTTTTGGAAAATGAAGCTTCCACGCTTCACTTCCAAAAAAAGTACCCACTTCATGCAACATTGATCTAACTTATACTTCTATAATAAGTACATTGTAATAGCCATACCCTCCATGGTGAGAGACCAACTTTTAAAAGAAGGATAGGAGGGGTATATGCATTTTAATTTTGACATTATTTCTTTTAAAACACTTTTGGATTTGCTTGATTTTCATCAAATCTCCCTATAAATATTACACCATCGAAATTCAAAACCACATAGAATCAATGGAATAACAAGTGTGTTAAAGAGAAAAATATTTTTTCCCAAAACCATAACTTAGCTACTTTATAATTTTTTTCAAGTAAAAAATTATTTCCAACCAACACTAATATTTAGCTCAAAACTTCAATTTCATTTGATCTTATAATAAATATCAATTCCCACTTACATCAAGGGACTTATTCCAAGTTATGGTTATCATATATAGACTCAGGGCATGTGAAATACCTAGACTTGATCAACATTATTTTATTTTATTAGAATTCACAATCATCCCATACCTAGTATACAAATATTTAAGAATTTTAAACTTCTTTTCAAGGCTTAAAGACTCTCTTGCTAAAAGGAATATGACATTTTCAATAATAAGGAGGAGGATAACTAACCCTATGATGTTTATGCCCACAAACCATGCTTTCTTTGGGAAATGTTCTAAATTATGTATGTAATTTCAAAAGGTAGGGGACAAAGGACATCCTTCCTTGATCCATATATTATAAATTAACTTATTTTTACCAAGCTTCATTACTTATTAATTTGCAATGATTATCATATAACCTTATCACTTCATCTCTCAATGCAAAGTGGACCCCAATATCTTCAAGTCTCATCGAAAGGTTATTATGAAGGGATTATATCAAAATATTTTTTAAGGTCATCAAAGAAACATAGGAGATTGTCTAATTGTTTTGACAGTCTTCAACTATAATCCTAAAAATAATTAAATGATTTAATTCTAACTGGTGGATTCATAAAGTAACCTACTCTTTAGCTTCTCATCATGGTTTTCTAGCCACAAGCCAATATTCTTATCTAAAATTTTTATAATAGAACTAACCATGTTGGTATTATAATTTGAGGGATTATTTTGCCACCAATATAGGGACCATAATATTTTGTTTCCAAATCATAGGATAAATACACTTAATAGCAATATTGGAAAGGTTGTCGATGTGGGGGTGTGAAGTTTGGAGGAGAGGCTTTTCCCTAGAGTAAAATTTGAATGTTCATTTCCCTAGAGCTTTGGCATGGATAATCACAATCAAGCATAAGTATACACCCTTCTTCAAGGTACTAATCTTGCTACAACATTAAATCCACAAAAAATGGTTATTATTGAAGATTTAAAAAACACATACGCCATTTGAAAGTGGATTCCTCCCCATTTGATCCCAAATTGAGTTCTATTTTCAAAATAGTAAGATTGAGTCTTATTTAAATCCCTATTTGGATTTATATCCTGTTCTATGCTGAAATAACACTTCAACCAATCACCTAGAATATAAAGAAATTGGAGAACCAATAGGCACCATATGCCTTAACTCTAGGATATATTGTTAGATCATCCCTTGATCAATTAAATGATGGAACACATTAGTATCTCCTCTTACTAGGTAGAGGAACCATTTGTAATTCAAATGAAGTAGCCACCATGAGCCAAAATATTGGCCATCATGTTGGTTATTATAATCTGGTTAGGAAGTGTGATCTCCACTACAACAAAGGACCTGATTGTGTACCAAATGAATAATGGTGAGTTAAAGATTTTTTTTGTCCTAGTCACCATGATGAAGGATCAATTTCCTTTCATCCTTATGGCATGATAGGGGGGTTTGTAGGTATCTTGCCTCCTTGCAACTTCTACTGGACTTATTTGTCTTCTTTTGGTTGAAAGTTAGACTGTCTCTTATTCATTATCTCCTTTTAATGGCCTCTTGTGCATATCTAGGTCTGCTGAAGTCACTTCATTGATCTGAAATTAAACTTTATGGAATCCAAGACTCTATTCACGACATGAAAATTCAATTTAATATATTTATGTCTCATCTTGTGGTGCTCATTGACATCTTGATCCAAAACCAATATCAATTCTAATAGGAAAAAGATGAATTTGGGTCTCTGTGAAGTCAAATGGAAGAGATTAAGCAAGGAGGTACTCCAGGACCTTGGTCTCCTTCTCCCTTAGTTAATTTAGTCATCTAGACAACTTGACCTTCTATACTTATGCTCTTGGATTTGAAAACATCAATCAAGGAAATGGAACAAGAGGATTTCCTCTAGGTTAGTTGTGATAATACTCTAACCTAATTCAAATGTGTCATTAAGTTTGTCAATTTTTTAGGATTTTCTTTAGGTTATATACAATTAGGAACTATATGATTGTATTTATGCTCATCTTTACTCTAAAATTCCTAGCCTCAAACAAGCATTTTTAGAATCTTGACACTTTTAAATCATTTTAGTTTGATGTATGTTAGCTATAAGCCTAGGTTGCTGATTTTGATTAATAAAATCTCCTAGTCATGGTTACAAACAGAGAGAGAGAGAGAGAGAGAGAGAGAGAGAGAGAGAGAGAGAGAGAGAGAGAGAGAGAGGAGCTCTCAATTTGAAAAATATGAATAGAGTTACCAATCTATCTTTATCTTCTCCATTTATAAGATGGTTAACCTCAAAGTTAATGCGTAAAACATCATATGTTTTTAAAATATTTAATTTTTATTTGAAATATTAAATAATTCATAAAAATATTTAAAATATGAACTTCATTGTTCATTAATAATGCTGAATAGTCTAACTATTCTATGTTTTGGCCCTTTTCGAGCATATCTTCTAGTTAATATTGCCTAAAATCCAGTAGAGAATTATTGAAATTGCAAGTTTACGCTGCCTAGTCTACATAATCTGAGTGCCCTAGGGGTTTTTAGGACATTGAATACATTTTTGAACTTGAAAAAGCAACCTAAACAATGAAAAATCACATTCTCTCCAAAAATTGTATCTCCAAATTAAAATAAAAAATAAAAAATCAAAACATAAAAGAATTAAACTACACCTAATAATTTTACTTTGCTTATTAACTTTCCAAGTTAAAACAAGTTAAAATAGCCCTATTCTACTAATTAACTTTCCAAATTAAAACAATCTTACTCTATTTACTAACTTTTAGAGTTAAAATGAGTTTCTAAATTAAAACAATCTTACTCTATTTACTAACTTTTAGAGTTAAAATGAGTTTCTAAATTATTTTGATGGTTGGGGAAATTTTTTTAAGATGTATAAATTTGAGTAAATTTGAGAAATGAAAGTTAATAAGTTTATTTTTAATAGAATTTATATAATGAATCAATTTTCATCATTCTTTCCATTGGCTCAAGATTACTTTGGTTGGTTTCACACTAAGCTTTCTCCTGACCAATATTGTGGGATTTGAAGGTAATTTCCCTCACTTTTGTGTTCGATCTTAAAGTGTGGTCTTCGACTTGCTTATATTCTTTCAAGTTACATGTTTCTTCTCTGAGTGGGCATAGTTTAGTGGGGAGTTGTTACAGGTCTAGAGCCAATCTAGGCGTCCTCCACATTCTTGGGGTGGTAGATTTATTTCCTTTAATCTTATTCCTCTATAGTTATATCCTCCTTCGAGGGAAGAGGTGAATTTTAATTCAAGAAAGAAAAGGTGGTCTCAGGCTCACTAAGCATTAAGCAATTACATCATTTCACTTCTTTCCCTATCGGTCAACCTTAGTAATCTCTATAACTATCTTATCAGGAATCCATGGTTCTATTCCTTAGAGATCTACCTCTCTCTCTTCAGAGACAATGTTTATTTTCCTCAGTTAGCCAACACACGCCACACTTGATATTTTCTTCATGCCCAAGCAATGAGGAAGAGTTCACATAGGGGTTGCCTCATATCAGGAATGGGTATACCGAGGCAGAACCTGCATGCACTACATAATCTAATCATCCTCCTCTCGCTTTAGAGAGATCACTCCTCCACATGTTCAAGCAAAGCTTTCCAGTATGGAGGTGGAAGCGCCCTCTCACCATCCCTCTTTAAAAAGTTAATATTTTTATGGTATATTGTTAATTTAAGTTTTACAAAATATTTTTTATTTTATTTTATTTATTTTTTATTTTATTTTATTTATTTTATTTTTCGACGATTCACTGAATCATGTCATGTCATTTAAAGCAACATTGACATAAATAATACTTTCCCAAGAAAAATAAACAACATGTGGTGATGAATTATTTCGTTGTGGCTTTAACGTCTTTTAAAAAAAAAGCATCACGACTTATGCCACAACAAACACTTACAGTTACTCTTTCCTCCGTGGAATAGCAAACATGTGATGAGAAATTTTTGTACCTTTATTTACTACTTTCCTCCGTGGAATAACAAACATATGATGAGGAATTTTTGTACCTTTAATATCTTTACAAAAAAAAAAAAATTCTTGTTGGGGCATGGCTATTACTTTTGCCACAACAGATTATATGCCACAATAATAACTCTTTAACAAAAAAAAAAAGTTCGAAGAAAAAATTGACTCTTTAGCAACTATAGCTTTATACAAATGTAGAATATAGCTTTATACAAAAGTAGAATATAAACTATGACCAAAACTAAAGCTAAGTATGGTGTGAAAAAATACATACAAATTACAAGGTTATATTCTTTATGTTATTTTTGTAAGTAATAGGTAAGTTCTTTAATAGATATGAAATTTTAAATTTGCAGAATGGTTTTGTAGCGAAAAAATATTTAAAATAATATAATTTGAAATCTGGGATAAAAAAATATTTTAAAATTTAAAAAATTATAGAAAAAATATTGGATAAAATAATGGATATTGTAATTTATTTCTTTTATTAGGATGGGTTCTTGCAAGTAACATATTGAGTTTGTAAAATGTATAATGTAATGTTTTGAACCTTGTTTATATAGCCTTGGGCTTTAAAGAATTTAGGATTTATCTTAGATACCATTCTCAAAATAAGACGAAGAACCTGAGGAGTTTCTTTGGGATGTATTACTTTGAAGAAAAATGTTAATATTATTTTAAAAAATGATTAAAAAAGTGTTAATGCATATAAATCTATTTATTTGTTATGGATACATATTGTCATAATGAAGGATTGGTATCAAGCATTAGGATCCTCCTCCTTTGGCCATTGTGGTACCCTAATTGAAAATCTCTTATTTTCTTCATTCGAATTTCCCTAGTAGAGTCTGAATTGAATTCTAAGTAAAAAAACAATTACATATGCAAATAAAAGAAAAAAAATATATTGCATAATCATAAATAAACATAGAAACCAAATAAAATCTCAAAGCGATTCTTATGAATAGAAATTGCATAACACATCCTATACTATATGTATAAATCATATCTTAAGCATAATTTAACCATTAAATATAAAAAATACAAAAAGATATGCAAAATAGATCATACAAGCATCTTAACACATTTGGTCCATCATAACTAACTAATGAAAACAACCAACAATCTAGCTATGTATTCTTAATTGAAACTAACATGCATAAACAACAATCTTAAGATAAAATCAATATATATCTAATTGCATATAGATAAGCATACTTACCATTCAAGATATCTATTCTATTATAGAATTCACAAAATCAATAACAACAATATAATATATAGACATTCGTGCAAATATTAAGACAAATACCTTCTTTCTTAGAATGGACCAACAAATTGGTTGCAAATGTGCAATTTTCCACCCAACTATAGACAACCCTCATAAAAAAACACCCCAGGTTGAGACTTTGAGACCATAAGGGAGAAGACATAATCTCAAGCTATAATCACTAATAGCCAACCCATAGACTTAGGAATTCTAGTAGAGCCAAAAACTATTGCAATTCTATCAAATAATATTTGGAAAAACATACCCAACTCTTTAATTAGTTTCCATTCATTTCCCACACATATATACACAACATAGGGGATGAATTCCCTTCTCTTCCACACAAACTCCTAGGTACTAATCCATATCCTTTGATGCTCTAGTGTATACAAGAAATGGAATGTGTTGATTGTCCTCTCAAGACTTAGAATGAAAGTCTATGCTAAACCAAAGATAATTCATGGCACATATATAAGGTTTGTGGGTTACTTAAATTTCCTAAACTCATGCAAAGATGTTTTTTAATTCCTCTTCCTATTTAAAACATAAAACCCCACATGCTCAACCGACTCATAAGTTCATGGGTTTTAGTAGAGAAGCCTGTAAGAAGAGGGTAGCCATGGGATGCATACAAAATTCTCTTGGATTTAAGACAACATTCCTCGAGAAGAGAGAATAATAAATGGGAGAATAATTAATTAGCGAAAAGTAACAAATGAAGAAATTTGCTTGGATTAAATTAGTTGTTGTATACTTTGGACTTGCTTGGACCACACATTCCCTTGAAACATAAAGAACTTTTGGATAAGAACATGTGAGCTAACACTAAGAAAATGTGTCAAGATAACAATTAGGATATGAAACCTCAATTTAAAGGTTAAAATCATATGATCCCTTCTCATCGCCTCTCATGAGTTTTTGGTCCATTTTTTATGCCCCTTTTAAAGCTCTTTTGTGGTTAGAATTATTTTAAGTTTTCTTCTTTAATTGCATACTTTTTCAAGACAATATGAAGTGTGTGATGGTCATCAGGAACATATGAAAACATTATAAAATAAAAAAAATTATAACACATGTTTATCCATTCTTTAACTATGCCTTTACCTTGGGCTCAAAATTAGAAATATATGCAAGAAATTTACATTCCAAAATCAGTAAATCTAGTTCACTTTTCTTTACACATATCACACACATGGACACACCATAAGGGTTAATATTATAGGTATTGCAACCTGCATACATTTCAATACATTAATTTAAAGGTATTATTTGATGTATGCATTTTAGTGTATATTTCTTATTGATTGTTAAGATCCTCGTGCCTTAAAAATGATAAGAAAGAAATAATTACTGTCTTTTCGAGGGGAAAACCTCTTTTTACCATGAATACAATGTACAAGACAATATTTGATGATTCTAAGACTAGATCTCTCTCTCTCTCTCTCTCTCTCTCTATATATATATATATATATATATTAAAGGGGTACAATTATAATAAAATGGGACCATGGGGGGTTCTAGCCTACATAACAATATAAAAATATAAATGTAATCACTCAATGTCTAGGGTTTTAGGGTTAACATGGGAGTTATATAAGGCTTAACATGCCTCTCTAATTCAAACAAACGTTGTTCTTAACACTTGACTAACTACTGGTGATTTTGCAAGAATAAGTCATCTTTCTATTTGATCTCTTCCACTTATAGCTTCTTCTGGTTGATGATGTATTTTAGAATTTTTGGGATACTCAGTTTCTTAATCCTTGTTTCAAGAATTGTTCCTAATTCTAGTGTGATTTTCCCTCTTCATTTATCTCTTGTACACTTCCCGACTGCAAATGAATAGCATGGTCATGATATCAATTAGATGGAAGACCCTTAGACATTAATATGCATATCTGGGGATTATTATTAACAACTTTATGGAGATTCCCTGACACAAATGATATTGACATTTGAACATTTAGTGAACATAGTTGTGTCATTACACCTTGGTACCGCTTTTTGAGTAATTTTGTCAATCCATGAGAGATTAACACTTTAGAGGGTTTCCTTTGGATACCTCTAAGCTCATTTTCGTTTCCTTCTAAGGTGTTGATGGTGCCAGAAATTATACCAACGCAATGGGATCACCCTGGTATAAAGTCCCTAATAGAATTTATACCATTTGAAGTAGGAGTCCCATCCGGAATGATGGCCCAACTACCATTTTAACTTGAATATTTTCCTTGGCTGCAATTAACAACATAAGAGAGCACATATACAAATTTTGAGACAAGCAACCGATGTTAGCTTTGTGAAACACATAATTGTAATGTGCATAATGTACTTTCATGGACAGAGTAAAGAAAATGTTGGAAACCAGGACAATACTGAGAGGGGGGTGAATCAATATTGTAGGAATTTTTACTAAGTGAAAAATTTCTTTTTCTTTGTCCTAGAATATTGAAACACCATTAAATGCTTCAACAATTAAATTAAATAAGCATGACATGAATCAATATCAACAATATCAATGGAACACACAAAGAACAAGTAAATTTCTCTTCAATTCATTCATGGGGAAAGCCACAACTTGTTGTTACAATTCTCTGGCTACAACTAGTAGGAAGCCACAACTCCTCGATTTATCAAGTACAACTAAATGGAGCTACAACCCCAACTGTTTACCATCACCCACGGGAAGGAGCATCGACCCCTAATCTGCAAGATACAACTTGATAGACATTCATTGGTTCATCTTTCATCCATTTTCACACTAGATCCATGAATGCCTTATTTTCTTTCAAAGTAAAATAATTTCCCCTTGATCACCAATACCTTCAATGATCTTTGATTATTGATAACACCAATAACACCTCACTCACAAAATTTTGTTCTCAAAACTCGTCTCAATCACACACAACCTGCTTGCTCAAACTTTCTTATAAAGATTTATATTTTTCTATTTTTGCGTTCGTCTTGTTTAGTTCAGTCATCTAAATGTGTTCATTAAGTTCTCAATCTCCGATCTGTAGTTTTGGGCTCAATCTCTGAGTCAAGTTGTTGTTTTATTACTTATTTTATCATTTTTTTCAGTTAATAGAGTTTAGTTGAGGTTTACTAATTTTAGCAGTAGTTAAATTTGGCTTAACTACTAAGCCATTGCCGACTCATCCATGTTTCTAGAAACTACACGTGGTTTTGTTAAAACTACCTTTTAGTAGGAAGTACCGTTAAAATCAAGATTGTATATTTGCCTCTTAATTGTATGTGTTGCTCTCGGCACTCCAAGTCATTTTTCCTACCAAATCAAGATTCTAACTCGTTCTTCCATGCCAAACCTTAAGGCCTTTTAACCTGTCACTACCGCTAAAAATAACCTTACTGCTAAATAGAGCTTCTCCGAGCCTTTTTCTTTTATAATGTGAATGCTAAAAAAAAATAGCCAATTAAAGCATTTAGCCCGTTTAGCCTTAAGTGTTGATGGTTTTTCTCATGTGACCGGGTCCTGTGACCGACAGAGTAATGAGGGAAAGTGGCGATTGAGGGTCCCGCATAATACCATGGTGGTATCGAAAACCACCCTCAGGACTACCCTCGGTAGTTCTTGAACTCGAGGAGAGTACTCCCAGAATAACTATGAGTCATAGATTTGTGAAACCACCTTGTTCGTTAACGTTTGACAAACTTCATGTTGCTACTCACCGTTGGATATGTTGGAGCTGATCTACACTGTTAATTGTGATTGATTGTCATGCATCCATGGGATTATGATACTCCAGGGTATGTTGTCGGGGTGATGTCATGATGATGTCATCCATGTCATGTGTCAATCTATGATTAGTCGATGTTTCACCCATATATGGGTCTTTTAGGTACCCAAAAACACCAAAACAGCTTGTCACATGTCCACCTCCCAATGGGAGGTTGTTGATGTCACCTGTGACCAATAACATGCTAACACATGTCTTGTTGGAGGAGAGAGAAATGGTTCCTTGATCCTTGGTTTTGCAGGAAATTTTACTTTTTGAATGGTTCTATGCGCCCGTGACCTACTGCTAACTCTAATTCTTGAAGCCCTCAATCCCTGTGCTTTCCAATAATTCCAATTCTAAAAAGTTATATGATTCCAGGGTTTCGGGCTTCCGAGTTCTGAGATTCTGGGCCTGCTACCTTGGCTTAATGTTATTTCAATCTTTCAGGATTACGGGCTTCTGGTATTTTGACTTTTGTAGGCCCAACTTTGACCGCATCTATCTCTCACTCCAGGAAGCCATTTGAAGACTTCTTTATACCATTGGAAATATCTTTCAGAGAAATTGCCACTTGAGTGGGTCTGATGTAGTCTTTAAGCTCATATGTTGCTTGAAATATGGCTTCAAATTATCTATTATTCTTTTCACCTTGACCATTCTTATTGTGCCTAGAACCTGCTCTTTTGAGACACATGTGCACCTGTTGACACCATTTTCAACCATATGCTTAATGGACACCCTATTGACATCATGGATTATCCTGTTGACATAAACGACAACATATTTCCAACATTCTCCCCCTTTGGCATTGATGGAAACACCAAGATCAAATAAAACATCATTCAGGAGATATGATTGTCTCTTTTGAGTGTTTCTTCCCCTGAGATGTACTTCTCTTATTCTTTGTTGCTTCTTTTGTTATTGCTCATGTTTCTCCTTAAGTCGTGGATGGATCACTAACACTTCTCCTTGTACTCCTTTATCTGAGCATTACTATCGCTCCCCTTAGTTGTTTGTTTGATCACCATTGTCACTCCCCCTTTAACATCAATGGAAAAGACACCAACATGCTCCCCCTATCGCCATGATCCTTTTGGAAACAATAATTCTCTTTCATGTGGATCATGTGGACTTGGAAGCTTCATCATAATATGCTAAAATAAAACAACTTCCAAGTTTCTTCCACTTGAGGGAAGAGTTAGTGTATGAAGGCAAGAGGAACAACACCCAATCTTTGCCTCAAATACCCAAACTGTTCTCTAGGTAGTGGCTTGGTAAAAATATCAGGGACTTGTTCTTTTGTAGGAACATACTCCAGCTTCACAACTTGATTTTCAGCTTGCTATCTCAAGAAGTGATACTTGATTGGAATATGCTTTGCCTTGGAGTGAAAAATTTGATTTTTGTACATGCTTATTACACTTGTGTTGTCACAAATAATGGGAATTGGTTGATCATAAAACAATTGTACATCCTACAAGGTGCTTCATCCACAAAAGTTGAGTGCAACAATATTTTTTTTCAATATATTATGCTTCAGCTGTAGATAAGGAAATGGAAGATTGCTTCTTACTCAACCATGAGACTAGACATGCTCCAAGAAAGAAAGCACCACCACTTGTGCTTTTTTAATAATCTACATCACCTTCCCAATCAACATCAATATAAATAGTTAATGAGAGATATTTACCTTTGGGGTACCAAAGTCCATAGTCCTCTATTGCTCTTAGATATTTAAGAATCATCTTGGTTGCTAATAGACAATTTTTTCTGGGAGATGCATGAAATCTTCCAACTATAGCAATGACCTGCATGATGTCTAGACTTGATGTTGGCAAATACAAGAGACCTCCAATGATGGATATATATAAAGTCTGGTCCACTGCTGGAGATTCATCCATCACTAATTTTGCAACATGTCACTAAGGAGCATTCTTCCATGCCAAATTTATTCAACACTTCTTTGAGATACTTGCTTTGAGAGATAAACTTTCCTTTGGGTTTTATGCAATATGCAATCCAAGGAAATAGGAAAGCTCTGTAAGCATTGACATCTCAAAATCAACCTTCATATCAACTACAAATTCATTGGTAAATAAATATGAATCATTGGAAAATATGATATCATCAACATATACAACCACCACAATGAGTTTGCTATCTTTTTCTTTGACATATAAGTTTTTGTCAGCTATACCTATTTTGAATCCACACTTGAGAAGTTAGTTGTCTAGCTTGGAATACCAAGCTCTAGGGGCTTGCTTGAGACCATACAAATCCTTCTTAAGTTTGCAAACATAATTTGGTTTCTTTGTCAGTTTGAAAACCTTCTAGTTTCTCTATGTAGACTTCCTAATGTAGTTCTCCATTGAGAAAAGCATATTTGACATCCATTTGATAGATTTTGAATTTCTTAAAGCAAGAAAATGCCAAAAACATTCTTATTGCTTCTAATCTAGCAACAAGAGCAAAAGTTTCATTAAAATCCAAGCCTTTTATTTGAGCATAGCCTTTTCATACCAACCTAGCTTTGTTTCTTACCACTTCTCCACGGTCATTTAATTTATTCTTGAAAACCCACTTTGTGCCAATGACATTCTTGTTAGCAGGCCTTGGAACAAGTTCCCATGTCTTATTTTTCTCTATTTTATCCAATTCTTCATTCATTTCTTTTAACCAATGTTGATCTTAACTAGATTGAACATCTTTTGGTTCTTCCATGGACAGTCAGGAAACATGTGCATGCATGAGGGAATCTAACAACTTCCTTCTTATTTTCACTCCAGAATTTAATTCACCAATGATCTAACTAGCTGGGTGGTGTTTTTGTACATACCTTGAAGGATATTTAGCTTGAGGAATAGAGGGTTATTCAACACTTTCTTTTGTAGTTGCCTCATCATGCTCCTCAGTAATGCTCACTAGTTAATCAATGTTAGTTTTTGCGGGTTCATTCTCTTCTTGATAAGCATGCTTTATTGGTGGAAAAATTTGAAGTGATAGTGACCTAGGTTTAGCCTGAGTTACCAACAAAAGAGGTTGCCATAGTCTAGATTTTAGCCGACATTTTCACTCCCTTTTTACAAAGGAGCATCTCACCTGAGGCAAGCCAGAACCATTAAATTATTAAGGGATCCAGATTAGTACCAAAATGTTATTTTCATTATAACCTTTTATGATCTACACAACTATATTACAACTGAGACATGCATTCATCACATAATAACCAGAGATGTGATTTGTATAAAATTTTTTTTTTTTTAAATGGGGCTACATATTCATTGGATCAACAACACAAGAATTCCCAAACTCCATTTTATAAATATTTCTAGCCATTACAACCTAGATCAAACAAATTTGTGTGATTATCTCAACCAAAACATTACATTGAACTTTATAGTGCATAGATTAAAACTTATGCGCATACATAGAGTTTTGCGACACCCAATTTCAATAAACACTTTAGAAAAAAAGCTCAGTATATATAAAAGATGTTCGATACATCCCTTAATGCTTATTTTTATAATATCACTCACTTAATCTGGTCCTCGTAGAGATTGCTTGATCCCACATTTTATTTGGTCCTTTTTGATGAAATCCTGGAGTCATTTCCCTTTTCCCTGTTGATTCTTTCAAAATTGACCCCATTTTCCTATTTTTATGGTTTGTGCAGTTCCCAATGTTTTAATTCTCTAGCACGCTTAAACTTCCGGTGACCTGCTTCCGATATCTTTAGCCATTTAACTTCTACAATTATTTTTAATCATATTTTTCTGAAAAAAAAGAAGGACCCAACATGCCCTGACCATAATCCATTGACTTTCCCTTGAGTCAATGTAATGTTGGTGCATATGGATCTTGGTTTTCTTGTGTTTCACTGGTTGTAGCTGTTTCAACTTCAAATCAAGGACCCAACTCTGGCAGTGCCTACAACATGTTATCCTTAAAGCTAGTATATGTAGAAACAACATCATTCCATGTGTCCAATAGTGCAAAAACTTGTCCCGCAAACTGTGCATAGGTATCGATAGTAAACTCAGTGGGTTGGGACTAGATGGGCTTCTAAAGTTTTTCATCAGCACTGGTAGTGAGAGTGCTCAACGTGATGAAGTGGGACTGTGCAGCTGGACGAAGTTCATGGAGCACACACTTGGTGGCTTGTGAGGGATCCTCTATCTGATTAATCTGGTGTCAAGTGTATCACACTGGGCCAATAGTTTTTCTTCTGCTCCAAATATCAAGTGCTCATTCTTGTGCAAAGAGTTGCTTCACATTCTCCTGAAGTGGATAGATGAGCATATTTTTCTTGGTAATAACACTGCTCAAGTTAGGGACCTGACTAAAAATATCATGGGAGTCCTACATAAGTTGGGGAAGAGTCTCCTTGACTTCTGACATGGCTGTGATTTATTGATAAACCTACTCTCGGTACTGGGAAAATGGGTATGGGATTACCTGAGAAAGTGTATTCATAGTAGCCTGCAACTCTTGATTCTATGCAACTAACTTTAAACACGTCGCTTCAACAAACTAATATTATTTTGTGGGGGAACAAGCAACAATGTCATCAGGTCACTCATCAACAAACACAACAAAAACCAACCACATAAACTAAAATTTTGGTACTTAATTTCAAGAGTTGTTGCTCTAGTTGGGCTTTGTCCATGTAGAGTTGATCATGCTCGCTTGTAACCAAGGCAAGTTGTTCTTGATGTCAATCACATGTTGTTGATATATATGTACATTAGGATTCTGTCTTAACTAGGTGGTTTTCAATGTCTGTAGAATAATCATGAATAAATTGGAAAAGATATGGGGTAAACCATGCACTAATCACGTCTACCAAAAGGGTATTTGACATTGGGAACCTTTCTTGTAGTGGTTGGCCACATGCAACTGATTTCAATGATAGGAGTAGCAGGTGCAGGAGTGGCAGGATGTTCATCGGTAATATTGATGATGCTAGAGGAAGTGGAGGTAGGATTTTGATGGTTTTGGCAAGGGGGAAATGAAGTGGTGGTGGCCATAGCTAGCGGAAGAGTGGAAGCAACAGTGGGTTGTGCAATAGACATAGGTATAATAAAATGAATAGTTGTGGCTTGATGAACCAAAGAATCTACCTATGCTCAATTTGTATATACAACAGTAATTTGTTCTTGCGCTTTCTTCAAAAGTGGCTGGGGGCCTTCTTCTATGTCAGTTAGATTCTCAAGAGACAAAGATGGAGTATCTTTAGCAGAGTCTCTAGGGTGCATAACATCAAAATAATAAGGATATTTACCATCTTGCTTCATATCAATTATGTCGGTCCATGATAGAACCTCGTTGTGGAACACATTCTCGTTGAGATAGAATGACGACTTGCACTTGGAGAAAGTTGTTGGATTAACAAGAAGAGGTCGAATGCAGTAATTGTTGTGACCAATTCCGTACCAAATTTGGTGAGATTAGTGATTTAGTAGTGAAAGATGTATTCGTGAGACATTACGAGTAACATAAACCATCTTGTCATACCAATTTCCAAAAGAGAGGTCATTATAGTCGTGATTGGTTGTATCCTCAGTGCTACACCATGGGGCATATGCAAAAACAAGCGACTCATCATCAGAGATAGGTGCTAGGTATCTTCCTTCAGGTGGAAACCATTTATACCTTGTGAGACGAATACGTAAATACCCAGAAATGAAATATGTGGACCTGGCATGAACATCTTCAGTGACTTCAAATAACTCATTAAGCAGGTATCTGGACCAATTGAGATGGTCCCCTCGAACACTGGCCTCTGCAAACAAAATTGTGTCAAGAGAAGACTCCCCTCTGGTGAAATGTCACATGAGCTTGCTAGAAATAATAGTGCAAGTGACCATGATAGGATGATTGTTGATCATATCAATGATTTCTCCTCATCCCTTCCTCTCGGTGCCATACTTTTTATACAAGTTATTCTCATCCTTCTTCTTACCCCACTTTGAAACCTTCTGGAATGTCGTATTAACATCAAAGCCATATGAAGTGAGTCCTATGAGCCTATGAATATATTAGACATGGATCAGATATTCCAGATCCAGCCACAATGAACCACCATGTAGTCTGCTGATTAAAAACTTAGTACACTTCATGATCTCCCCCATGGTACCAAAGACGAGAAATTCTCACAGAATCAACAAATAAGACTATTTTAATGGGAGGAAGTTGACTTTGGTCTTGAGAGTATAGTGGGCACTGTGTCTAACATTCGAATCCATGAAAACTTTAGTGCAAAGGGAAGGGAAAAGGTCATGGTTTGAGAGGTCATTATCAACCAGGGTAGCTTTGTCATATTTTCCAAGGATGTCATCATGGGAATGAATATGGGAGTCAATGGAGAAGAGATATACAATAGTTTTAATTGTGTGACCCATGGTAATAGAGCAGTGACTGTAAACAAGGTGAATAGAGTGACAACAACGAAGCAAAGATTCAACAGAGTGCGACACAAAAGTTAGGGTGAATAACTTGAGAAAACTCTAGGTGGAATGACATGTGAAGTACAACGAACAAGGGTTATATAGAAATGTACAATAAAATTTCGAAGTGACTTGACCATTTCATTATGGATATACACCGAACCCGAAACTCCTCATGATGATGAAAAACCCCTAGACTTTCTATAACAATTTAAGTGAATGACAATATGAATTAAGGAGCAGCGGGAAAATATTATTGAAATGCGAGAAAATCAGATCTTGAAATAAGTAATACAAGAATAAACTTAATGGCTAAAAGGATAAGTATTAAAGGTGAATGACAAGACATGATGTGACAAAAACCTCCGTGACCATAATCTCTTGTGGTGTGTCACAACTAGAAATGAATTATCGACATGACAATGAAAATATATCGACTCTAGATAAGATTTACATAACTATTAAAAGGAACATACTCTAAGTAAAAATCATGTGACTATCCTAAAACCTAACTAATACTCCCTTTGTAGAGAGAAATTTAACCAGAATTTGATGAACCAAAATAGGGTTTAAGACCAGTGCCATTCACCCAACCAAGCAAAAGAATGCCATCCAACTGCGCAAGTTTAATAGCTCTAGAGTCTCCAATTTCCGCAACATAAAATGGACCAAGCCAATGCATTTGGAGCTTACCAGGATGCTTCAGATACTTACTATCATAAAGTAACACACGATCTCCAACAGAAAATGACTTCTTCTTAATATGTCGATCATGCCAAGCCTTTTTCCTTTCTTTCTCAACAATTTGATGGAAACCTACAAGGAAGCACTTCTCATCTAATTTCCATAACTCCTGCAACCTTTCTGGGATACATTCATCTTCTGAATACTAGTAAGAGGTTAGGGATTACAAATTCTTCTCGAACCACTGCTTCTCTTCCATAAACCAACTGGAAAGGGGTATGTTTGGTCAATTTAGTGTGTCCTAAATTGTTATTTAAAATGTCAATCCGAGAGTCGTAAACTGCTGAAGTGAAGTGCGCTGTATATGCAAGATAACCGATTTCTTAATTCTTTGTCGTTTTTTATTTTTTTGGTTTGATTTTGGGTTTATCTTTTGTTGATTCCCTAATGTGAGATGGAAAAATTGAAAGTCAAGTATGGATGGCAATGGTGACTTCTACAGTGATTTCCAAACTTGAAAGTTCTCAAAAAGGTTTTAAAACTTGTAGTGATGAAATCAATTCCTAAGAGAAAATAAAAATGTATCAAACAGTGAGCTAGTGAAAATGAAGCCCAATATCCTTGCTGCTGTATAAAAAGAGAAAAAGCTGAAATCAAAGCAATTCAAAAACTGTAAGCAAGGTAATTTGATATCTAAATTGCATAAAATGAAACTAAGATCAAATTACACATTCATACTTCCAATCCCTCACCATTTGACTTGCTCAGGCTATAGGAGGTAACTGAAAATGACATGAGTAATCTAATCACTAACTTGCAGAAAAGTAAACTGAATCACACTACATCAACTCATATTCTAACCCCTCACCATTCGAGTCGCTCTGGCTATAGGAGGTAATCATAAACAAATTGAGTAATATGATATCTAAATTGCATGAAAGTAAATGAGAAAAACAAAACTGAAAGAAATAACAATGCTGGAATTAAAACTCAGAAAATAAATCAGCAGAAGGACAAGATGATTTCATGTCAATAGTCATTAAAACTATGTGAAATTGCCCAGGCTATCTACAAGAACCTGAAAGAAAAACACTGATCAGTTAGCAATCATGAGAAAGCATAAAAGAAAATATGGACAACAGTTAACATGAATATCAGAACAGTGTAATATATACAAGAAAACGATTATGGAAACAATAACATAATGAAGGAAAGCAAGAAACTATACAATAGTTACAGAGCCTTGGTGTACAGGGGCCCTGTGCAACCCCGGCCAATGAACAATCAGTCACAAACTGAACTTTAAGAACACTGTCTTCTCATATATTAGAATGCAGTCAAAACATGAAGATAGAGCACGGCACAGTGGCCTCGTAAAATAGTCAAGATTACATAGATAAAAAGCTAACTAACAAGCATATGATAACGCGTTATTTATAACTGAGGATGCTACAACTAATTCCTAAATTTTGCGCTGCTAAACAGACAAGTGAATAACCACGTCCTGAGATCTAGCAGTATGGTAGCCATGACAATTAAATCTAAGGAGTGGTGGCTGTTCAATTTGGTTCATGGAGCGGTCCACAGGTGTTAGCACACCTCCAGAGATTGAGGAATTTGCCACGCAGGTCTTCACGTGGTGAAAAACAGAGTCGTGCCACTGCAAAACTCTTAGGTTGACCACTGCTTTGACTGTCCTTGACCATGGCCTTTTGTGAGTGATTCGGCTAAACCAAGGGGACACGTTCCATGTACACATCATTTGCAGCTTGCCCATGCGGCCGGATTCTCCAGTAGACACCTGTAACATAGACTTCAACAAAATGGCTGTTGAAAGTTGAGCTGGCTGCGGAAACTGACAAGATTCCGCAGCTGACTGAGCAAAAATCTAGATCAAACAACAGTCACAAGACATAGTTAGGAAACCATTTTATAAGCTCTTTTTTAAACTAATATGCAATGATTTGACAGCTTGTTGGGTCAAGTAACTGGAAAAGAAGGCTAAAGAGGTGTATAGGGATGATGCAAGTTTGGGACTTAACATACCGCCACTGTGAAGGTGTTGCATGTCCTCATGCAACCAAAATTTTAGTCATTCCCCTTTAATCCATATGTTCTGAAGCCTCTACTAGTACATCCAGTCCTCTTTTCTTCTTTCTTGGTGCTACCACCATTCTGGGTTTCCTTATTAAACATCTGAATTTGAGATTGATCAATTCCCTGCTCAACTTTCTGCACTTTTTCTTTAGTTTCTTGTTCTTCTTTTTCCATAGACCCAAATGAAGCATAGTATTATCATGAATGATTTTGTCCAATTTGCTCTGCTCCTTAAGTGCTTCATTTTCTTGCTTAATATGCCTGTTTATAACCTCTAATTCAAACACTTCTTGCTTTAAGGATTGGACTTGTGCATCTTGTGTCATGTGGGGCAAAGTGGACGATGTACTCGGGCCTGCAGCTGTCTTTTCTAAAGATTCAAGGTAATCATACACCTCTTGTTGACTTGGATCTATTTCGGGTGTTTTTCTTGGACTGACTTCAAAGTCTTATTGAGGAGGAGGACTGCTTTCTAATTTCGGCCAAGAAGGGCTTACATCAACATCTAGAGGACTAGTTTCAATAGTTGGCTGAGGATGAGGTGGACTACGGCTAGCTGGAGGTTTCTCGGGTGTTTCCCCACCCAAGTCGATGAAGTGGGGTCGTTTTACTTGTGTTTTCCTCCCCTTTCCTCTAAGCCTGCTGCTTCTTCTTAAATACTGTGGGCTAGTACTCCCTTCTTCTATGCTCTGTTTTCCTTTTTCCTTCTTCTTTGCTGTAGCAGCTTGTTTTTGAAGATGCACTAGTCTCTCAGACAATGTTTTATAGTCTTCCTCTATAGATGGCTCTAGTGATTGGTAGACTTCTTCTATGTTCCTTTTACCTTTCAATTTTCTCTGTTTTCTGTCCTTAGTTCTTTTCTCCTTTTCTTTTTGACCAACTTCTTGAGTTTTGGTAATAGGAGAGTCTTGGATTATGGCACTCTTTTATTTTCTCCTACTCCTTCTTGGTGCCTTAGGTGTATTGCTTTCAGGAGCCTCAGATGGCTCTTGAAAGTAGTTTCTTACTAAGAACCATTCCTAGGTATCTTTGTTTTTCTTCAGTTGGTCTTCATTGAGAATCCTTATAAGTCCATGGTGATATAAATGAGGTTCTATATTTCCTATGTTCTTTTGGACTGTGGTACTCATTTTTTTCAAACTCAACAATAAGAAATAAGGCAGATTAAGAGTTTGACTCTCTAAGAAGTTCATCAATAACCTAGCATGATACATGTACATTGCTCCAAAGCATCCTTCGCAAGTGATAAACTTTTGGATGATTAACAGTAAGCTGACCCATTCTTCTTTCAATGCATGAACAGGAATTCCTTTTGTAAACATAGTAACATCCATACCTGGGTTACGTAACATAATTCTCCATGCCTGCTCGTCCACACTTTTGTTTTTAAACCAACGCTCACCTTCCTGGGGCAAGTCTGTGGCAGTTGCTATTGTTGCTTCAGTGACTGTGAACTTCAAGTCTCCAATTTCCACCATCTGGCCGTCGAAAGACCGTGCAAAGGCTTTTGTTACCTCCTTATTATGGCCCTTAAATTTTTAAATGAAGCGTAGCCATTTTACTTTCTTCAGCAAATCTTTTACTTGAGAGTAACCTTTTAAGTACTTAGGTCCTTCCGGTTCTGCCCTTAATAATCGTCCCATCCTTTCCTTTGTTTGAAATTCAACTGAAAATTCAACTGCGTGTGAGGGTTTAACAGAGGTAAGATGGCTAGGTTGCAGGGTTTATGGTAAAAATAGTGGCTGCAATTGGTAGATGGATAATAGGTAACGAAGTGTTCCGGAACTGCAAGCAGAAACAGAGGATGAGCAGCCGAGGTGAGTTCACAAAATGAAGTGCAGATGTATGTGAAGGGGGTGGTTTTAATAGAATGGTAAGGAAATGGAGTGAAGTCGGGATTTTGAATTGAACGGCTACATGCGAAATGTTACACGTTTAATGAATGGCTGCGGAAAATGTGGTGGAGAGGAGTCGTAATGGAATAGGTCACATCTCATGATTACAAGTGGAGTATGAAAGTGCAGTCGACTATGAGTTAAACCTGAAAATCAATCATGAGACCGTTAAGGAGTAAATGCATGGTTTATGGAATAATGTCGTGGATTGGTAATGGGTAATGGAGCTATCGTGGTAATCATTGCACATAGTAGAGCTTTTATGGTTTAATAACTATGCAAAATTGTGTCTTTAATTGCTATTTGAAAGAAATTTTTGCTCGTACCTTGGAATCCTTGTCATTTGTGGTCCATTAGCCTTTACTCAACTGCTCCTTATTGATGTTTGTAGATGCTCCATGTCTCCATAGCATATGCTCAGTCACACCTGCATTTTCATGATTATTGTACTAACATTTTGATTGTAAATTTGAAAAACGGAGTGGTGGCTGCGGAAACTGCTTCTGGCTGCGGAAACTGCTTCTAGCTGCGGAAACTGACACAACACCCCTTTGGCTAAATAAAGATAGTTAGAAAATAACTAACTAAGTGGAAATGGTCGAGAAAGAGACATTTATTGATGAAATGGAATGAAATGAATGAGATGGAGTGAGATGAAGTGGAGTGAAGTGAAATGAAAATGAAATGGAGATGGAGTGGGATGGCAAATGAAGTGGAGTGAAAATGAGAAAGAAGGAGAGAATTTTTTTTTTTGGAAAATATAGAGTGTCAGGTGTCCCTGATTTTCACTCTACATTTTTTGTATAAGACCGCCAATCAGTGATTGGTTTTCAGGCTTATACAATTTTTCTTCTTTTTCTTCTTTTTTTTTTGAACTTGAAAGAAACAAAGGCTAGGCTGGTGGGGAAGAAGGATTCTTCTTCACCAACCTTATTGCAGAATTCTCTTGAAACATTTTGACAAATTCCTCTTTTGAGAGTGGCTTATGATAAATTTTCAATCTGTGGCCATTCACAATAAGAGGAGTTTGAAATTCATCAATGGTCTTGATTCTTACCGCTCCATTGCTAAATACTTTGTCAATCTCATATGGCCCAAGCCAATGAGTCTCAAATTTACCTTTGAAGTCTTTAAACTTGGAATCAAACAGTAGTGCCCAATCTCCCTCTTGAAACTTTTTCTCTTTGATGTATCTGTCATGCCACTTAGCTCTTTGATGTTGAACTAGATCAGTTCTTAGAATTGCTTCTTGTCTGATCTCATCTAGCTCATTCAGCTGCTCCATTCTGTGCTTTTGGGCTTCTGATAGATCCATCCCCAACTGAACTTCCATCTTAAAAGTTTTGACTTGAAACTCAATGGGGAGCAGGACTTCTTTCCCATAAACAAGTTCATAAGGAGAATGTCCTGTTGTATTCCTCCATGTAGTTCTGTAGGCCCACAAGGCTTCAAGAAGCCTTTCTGCCCAATCTCTTCTGTATAGATGAACAGTTTTGGTGATGATGCTTTCAATAATCTTGTTTGTAGACTCCACTTGACCATTTGCTTGCGGATGGTAAGGAGTAGATTTTCTGTGTTTGATTTTGTATTCTTCCATCAACTTATCCATCATGTTGGATGTAAATTGACTTCCCTGATCTATCACAATTTCTTTTGGGACACCAAAACAAGTAAAAATATCCTCATAAAGAAAATTAACAATTGAATTTTCAGTAGCAGAAAGTAATGCTTTGGCTTCTACCCATTTTGTGACATAATCAGTGCATACCAATATATACTTCTTCTGTTTAGATGGTGGATTAATGGGTCCAATGAAATCTAAAGCCCATCTTTCAAAGGGTTCGATGAGTACCTGTGGTTGTAATGGCATTTCATTTGGAAGAGTCGGTTTCCCTACTCTTTGGCAGCTGTCACACCTTTTGACATATTGTTTTGTATCTTTGAAGAGGGAAGGCCAATAATATCCTAAAGAAAGGATTTTATAGGCCGTCCTTTTGTCAGCAAAGTGTCCACCGCATGGTTCATCATGACATGCCTTGAGGATGTTAGGCATTTCATCTTCCCGAACACATCTTCTGATCACACAATCTAGCCCTGTTTTAAACAATTCGTTAGAAATCCATAAATATTTTGAACTCTCCTGAATAATTCTTCTTTTCTCACTAGGAAATAAATGTGGAGGTAGCTTCCCTGTAACCAAATAGTTAGCAATATCTGCATACCAAGGAGTCTTAGTAGTTACTACAAATAAATATTCATTTGGAAACTTATCCTCTACAGGAGAATCTTCGTTAGTATTTTGGATCCTAGACAAGAAATCAGCTACTGTATTTTGTTTCCATGGTCTATCCAACACAGTAATATTGAATTCTTGTAAAAGTAAGAGCCACCTTGTAACTCTACCATTAGTAACAGGTTTTTTCATTAGATATCTAATTGCAGAATGATCAGTATGGACAAAAGTTTCATAGCCTGTTATATAATGTCTAAACTTATTGATTGCATGAACAACAACTAAGAACTCTTTTTCAGTCACAGTATAATTCAACTCAGTGGGAGTCAAATTTTTACTGGTATAGTAAATGGCATAAGGAACTAAATCCTTTTAACCCAACACAGCTCCTAAAGCTGTATCTGAAGCATCTGTAGAAATATGGAAAGGAAGTTTCCAATTTGGTCCTCTCAAAATGGGTGCCTCAGATATTCTTGTTTTCAAAGTTTCAAATGCTGATTGAAAATCAGAATCCCATTTGAATTCTTAGTCTTTTGTAAGTAATTTGAAGAGTGGAGATGCTATTTTGGTGAAGTTTTCTATAAATCTTCTATAGTACCCAGTAAATCCCAGAAAACTTCTAACATCTTTTTGACAATTTGGAATAGGCAACTTGGAGATGACTTCAACTTTTGATCTATCAACTTTAATCCCATCCCCTGAAATATGATGTCCCAAAACAATACCTTCAGTAAACATCATAAAGCATTTTTCATGACTCAATGAAAGGTTTGTTTCTTTACATCTTATAAGGACTTTTTCCAAATTCTCTAATGCCTCTTCAAATGAATCACCATAAACTGTAAAATCATCCATATAAACCTCTACACAATCATGGATTAGATCAGAAAAGATTCCTAGTACTGCTCTTTGAAATGTTGCGGGTGCATTACATAATCCAAAAGGAAGCACTCGGTAGGCAAAAGTTCCCCATGGACAGGTAAATGTGGTCTTATCTTGATCTTCAGGTGCTACCTGAATCTGATTATAGCCACTAAAACCATCCAAAAATGAAAAGTACTTTTTGCCTGCTAGAGTATCTAATACCTGATCGATAAAGGGTAAAGGAAAGTGATCCTTCAAAGTTGCTTTGTTCAATTCCCTGTAATCAATGCATACCCTCCATTTACCATTCTTTTTAGGTACTATAACCAAAGGAAAAACCCATCGGCTATCTAAAATTGGATAAATGAAGTTTACATTGAGTAGTTTTTGGAGCTCTTCTTTCACTATCTCCCTAAGGTTTGGATTCATCCTTCTCTGAGGTTGTCTAATTGGTCTACTGTTTTCCTCAATGTAGATGTGATGAATGCAAGTCTTAGGGTCAATACCTTTCATATCAGTATATTCCCATGCAAATGTAGTAGAATGTTTTTGCAAGATTTTGGTTAACTCTCCCTGTTGTGATTTTTCCAAATTTCTGTTGATATTCAATGTTTTACCTGGAAAGATCTCAATAGCGGAACTACCAAACTCTTCCATAGAGTAAAGAGACATTTGTCTAGATGATAAATACTCAATGTCAGAATCTAACTGAAATTGTGTGTGGTCATATTTTGAAGATGTTCCAAATTTTTTTAATGTGTTCAGAATTTGACTATCTTCACTGATTTCAGAAATGGTAAAGACAGGTTGTATAGTATCCTCATCATCGATCCATTCATTATCTCCTACTTTTGTAATTGCTTTTGCTGGAGGATACAGATTGAATTTCTTTGTTGAATTACCATCAGAAATATACATATCCCCAGATCTGCAACTGATAAAAGCATCAGCTGTGGCTAGCCAAGGTCTTCCTAAGATGAGTGGGTGCCCTCCTAGATTACTCTTGGGAGTTAAAATCATGAAATCTACTGGATATTCCCAAGAATCTAAGGAGACCAAAATGTCTTCTAATACACCATCTGGTTTGATAATTGATCGATCTGCAAGTTGCAGTAAAGTAGGTGTAAAAAGAAGATTAGGAAGTTTTAGCTGTTCCATAGTCTGTCTACTCATAATGTTGATAGCAGCCCCTAAATCAATCAAAGTATTTGGAATTTCTACCCCATTGATATGTGTTTTGACAATTGGACTACCGGGATCTACATACTTCTACATGGTAATTTTTCCCATCATGATATCTGCAATTTTTCCTACCAGGTGGATTCTTCTTGTATCTCTTGGTTTCCTTCCTGGTCTTTTGAGACTCAACTCCTTTATTGTTTTTGCTAGAATAGGAATTTCTCTAATGGCTTGTAACAAGGGAATCTTGATACAGACATTTTTTAATTCATCTAGAAAATCATAGTTAGGCAACAAGATTTGTTTTTCCACCCCTTTGTCAATTTGTAATCTTTCAGGAAAAGGAGGTGTAGATGAAGATGTAGGTTGCTCAACTATAGGAGTTGTGGGGGTTGACTCTTTTTCTTTTTCTTTTTGAGTGCTTTGGTTTTGAAGAGATGCTTTAGAACCTTTATTGGCTTCAAGAGAATCTTCCTCAGAAATGCTTTGCTTTTGAGCATCTATAGAAGGCTTGTCTAAAACTCTACCAGATCTGAGTTGTACATCATTGAGAGGAACAATCATATAAGTAGGAAATTGTTGTCCTTCTATCATGTAAGCATTTTGAGGATTTTTATTATTGGGGTTTGGCAATGGCTGGGAAGGTAGTTGATTTGTCTTCTGTTGGAATGGAAGCAAGAGTTGGGAATTTGGATTTTGTTGAGAAGGTTGTTGTTGTTGTGGGAATGATAATGAAAGTTGTGGATTTTGATTTGGAAGTTGTGGAGCTTGTTGATTTTGAAAAGATGGAGGATATTGATAGAATTGAGAAAATCTTCCATAAGGATTTTGCATACCTTGTACCCATTATTGAAATGGATTTTGAGGTTGGGACCAAGGTTGTTGCCAAGGATTCCAATTTGGTGGGGGTTGAAAGTTCATAGGGTTGTTAAACCCTTGATTTTTTTGCCCCTGCCAAGGTCTCCTTGAAACAAAACAGAGAGACTCAATTGAATTTGGATCTTCTTGAAAGACAGCTTTGAGCCCAGGAATTGAAGGACAATCCTTGGTCTCATGGTTTTCTGAACAAATCACACATGTTTCTACAACTTTTGCATCCAAGGGACATTCCCTTAGAGCATGTTTCTTCCTACATTTCGGAAAAAAGATGGCCAAAGCTTCAGCTTCTGCTTTCTGCTTGTTTTGTATCTTAAGGGTGTCTAGTTGCTCACTCAGACCTCCTAAAATATCAGTTTTGAACTCATCAAGCATGTTGCCAATCTCAGCCCTACTTACTGATCCAGTTGCAGATTTGTTTGCTCTGATGAGAGAAGGATCTCTAGGCCCTTTCCCAGTTTTAGATTTTCCCCTTGAGAGATGGACACATAGCTCTGCTATATCATGAAGTGGAAGTTGAGATATATCTCCTTTTCCCATCATGTTCAAAATATCTATCCATTCATCTCTAATGGCTTTTAATAGAAGGGCTTTCAAGGTTTCCTCATCTAAGTTATTCATTTTTGCTCTTTTCAGATTGTATTGAAATCTTTCAAGTAAATCCTCCAAGTTTTCATCTTCTTTTTGCACCATTTTGAATACCTCATCCTTGTGATTGGTGGGCATACAATAGTCCAGGTATCTATCCAAAAATGTTTGTTTCATATCATTCCAAGTCCTAATGGATTGAGTGACTAATCCCATGAACCATTTTAAAGCAGCTCCCTTCAATGTTGAAGGAAACAATTTGAGTTTTTGAGAGTCTTCCATATAATCATAAGTTCGACACACAACTTCAAACTCAAATAGAAATGTTTCAGGATCCTCACTTTGCAACCCATGAAAGTTTGGGAGGACAGAAGGTGAGATGTTTTTCATTGTTGTTCGAGATTCCTCATCAACTATGAGAAATCCAAATGAGTTATCTCCATCCCTATTTCCCCCATTGTTACCTCTACCTCCTCCATTGTTTCCTCCTCCTCCTCTACCTCTACCACTACCTCCTCCAAATCCGTTTACTACTTCCTCTGCCATGATAGTTTCCTCAGAGACTTCAGAATCCTCTGGTTCTTCTACTAATGGCGAATGAGGAGGAATTTCTCCTTCTTCCTCTTCAAGTGATTTTACTTCCTCAATTACAATGTGTTTTCCTGTAGAAGTAAAGAAAGGGTCTTTTCCTAACTCAGATTCGATGGATAGTGTGGGAGAGTCTCCTAATTCAGCCATTGCCTCTTGAATTCCAGAAATCCTAAGGCTAGGAGTGTGAGTTGGAGATTATGGAGGTGTATCTTGTCTATACCTTGAAGCAGATGGAGTTGTAAAAATCGAACTCTTAGCCCTAGCTATAAACCTTCCCCTAGAATCTCTTGCTCTATGCATGTCATTTTTTTTATTTTTCTTCAAGTCAGGCTAATAATTCTCTTTCTGATCTTCCAAGTCACTCTAGGTGCAAGAAGAGAGCATACTCAAGAGATTATTAAACCAATAACTCTCTTTTCTGATCCTCCAGATCACACTAGGTGCAAGAGGAGAGCATACTTTGAGAAGTTATCAATTTTTACTTTCCTTGAAATTTTCTTGTTTTTTCTTTTTAAGAAATTGGCTACCTAGTTTCACTTCCCCGGCAACGGCGCCAAAATGTTTGGTCAATTTAGTGTGTCCTAAATTTTTATTTAAAATGTCAATCCGAGAGTCGTAAACTGCTGAAGTGAAGTGCATTGTATATGCAAGATAACCGATTTCTTAATTCTTTGTCGTTTTTTATTTTTTTGGTTTGTTTTTGGGTTTATCTTTTGTTGATTCCCTAATGTGAGATGGCAGAATTGAAAATCAAGTATGGATGGCGATGGCGACTTCTACAATGATTTCCAAACTTCAAAGTTCTCAAAAAGGTTTTAAAACTTGTAGTGATGAAATCAATTCCTAAGAGAAAATAAAAATGTATCAAACAGTGAGCTAGTGACAATGAAGCCCAGTATCCTTGCTGCTGTATAAAAAGAGAAAAAGTTGAACTCAAAGCAATTCAAAAACTGTAAGCAAGGTAATCTGATATCTAAATTGCATAAAATGAAACTAAGATCAAACTACGCATTCATACTTCCAATCCCTCACCATTTGACTCGCTCAGGCTATAGGAGGTAACTGAAAATGACATGAGTAATCTAATCACTAACTTGCATAAAAGTAAACTGAATCACACTACATCAACTCATATTCTGACCCCTCACCATTCGAGTCGCTCTGGCTATAGGAGGTAATCATAAACAAATTGAGTAATATGATATCTAAATTGCATGAAAGTAAATGAGCAAAACAGAACTGAAAGAAATAACAATGCTGGAATTAAAACTCAGAAAATAAATCAGCAGAAGGACAAGATGATTTCATGTCATTAGTCATTAAAACTATGTGAAATTGCCCAGGCTGTCTACAAGAACCTGAAAGAAAAACACTGATCAGTTAGCAATCATGAGAAAGCATAAAAGAAAATATGGACAGCGGTTAACATGAATATCATAACAGTGTAATATATACAAGCAAATGATTATGGAAACGGTAACATAATGAAGGAAAGCAAGAAACTATACAGTAGTTACAGAGCTTTGGTGTACAGGGGCCTTGTGCAACCTCAGCCAATGAACAATCAGTCACAAACTGAACTTTAAGAACACTGTCTTCTCATATATTAGAATGCAGTCAAAACATGAAGATAAAGCACGGCATAGTGGACTCGTAAAATAGTCAAGATTACATATATAAAAAGCTAACTAACAATTGTATGATAACACATTATTTATAACTGAGGATGCTACAACTAATTCCTAAATTCTGCGCTGCTAAACAGACACGTGAATAACCACGTCCTGAGATCTAGCAGTATGGCAGCCGTGACAATTAAATTTAAGGAGTGGTGGCTATTCGATTTGGTTCACGGAGCGGTCCACAGGTGTTAGCACACCTCCGGATATTGAGGAATTTTCCACGCAGGTCTTCACAGGGTATACTTATTAAATCACTTAGTTGTAGTGTGATAGGCCCATAATGTTGCTAGAACCCATTCATCCCAATCGTCCCTATTTACAAAGAAAATTTTAGTAAGACCTTTCTCCAAGATCTTGTTAAAATATTTAGCAGTACCATTTTCTTGCAGATGATAGGTGTTAGTGTCGGTATCTTCATCCCTCCATTAGTGATCAAATTTATCTTTTTGCATGCATATTAGGTGTTTCATCCGATCAGCTGCATTCCATTAGGTCATGGATCAACTAATGGTAGTGGTTCTTTGTTAATTTCCCTCATACGATTCATCTACTGGCCTATTTTCACATGTACAAGTCATTTGTTGTCATTTTTATTTCATTCCATTTGCAAAAGTAATTTTAGGGTTATAGGTCTCACTAGGTCTAGGGTTTGCCACCATGGTCTTCAAAAACTCAATAAGAGGTTAGCAAGCACATGAGGATGTCTAATAAGTTCATAAAATCACAAATTTCACTGATGATATGCTTCATAAAGAGGGTTTTTCTATTTCATGTTCAAATTTTATGTAATTAATAAGCTTCAAGTATAGCCCTTGGCCACCTTGCCAACTCTAGCCACTGCAAAGAAACAAAAAAATCCAAGCATTAGTTCATCAAATGATCAAAAGAGTCAATTGCAAAATGAAAAACAGTGTTTTTAAAGCAAAGTAAAAAGAACTTTAGGAAAGCGGGTTTCTAAAGGAAAAAAATAAAGTCAAGATGGATATAAAGTTCTCCTTGGTGTTTGAAGACTTCATTTTGTGCAAAAGAGAGAGAAAGAGGGATAAAATCATATTTTTAGGAGAAAGAAGTGAAATTTGCAGCAAAAATTCAAACTGTCACCGGCGCTACGCACCTGGGCATTGGCACGACGCACCTGACTGGCACTACACACCGGGCGAAGGTTTTGAACTAAGATTTGAACGTGTGCTATGCACCTGGGCGTTGGCACAGTGCATATGCTGGATGAGCTCCAAAACACATTGCATCGATTTCACAAGCCTCCAATTTCATAAATAACCTCTCGAACAAGTAAGTACATCCTCTCCTCTGGTCTAGCAATGGATTGTTTCATCTATGGTGGTGATTTGAGTGTTGAAAAATGAAACCCTAGCTGCCTCCAATATTGTCTAGGGTTTTTTTGTTTTTGCTGTTTTAACTCCCTTGTGATTATTTTCCTACATCCCATGCCCTTGCACTAAGTTTCCCTAATTCCCTTCCTCTTTCCCTCTCCCATTGGCACTCATCTTATACCCTATCACCAAACCCTAAGTCCTATACATAATTCATACCATTCTCTAAACCCTAATTCCCATTTCCTAAACCCTATTCATTCCCTAAAACCCTACTTCAATCATCAAAACCCTCATTCACAGTTCTTCTATCAGTCAATCCTCTCAATTCCCAAAAAGAAAACAAGCAAGCAGCGAAAAGAAGAAAAGTCAAATTGACACCCCTTGAGTAAGAAATTGATGTTGACCGTGAAATGGTGGAGAGGGTAAACATTCACTTGGAGAAATTTCTTGAGAAAGCCAACAAGGAGAAAAAGATGTTGTGCCACATGGCTTATAACTATTTGGCCCGGAATAAAGTTTGTAAGACAAGGATAAGAAAGCCTAAAAGCCAAGCTAAAGAGAGCTTTGAGGAGCAAGAAAGAGCAAGATAAGATCAAAATCTTGGCTGAAGCTTCATTGGCCTAACATAGCACCTAACACAAATCACTCATCCCAAATTTCAAGAAGTTTGGTGAAATTTTTTGTATTTTTGAATTTTTCAAGTAAAAAACAGGTTTTTTCGGCAGGTGCGTAGTGCCACCGGTGCTACACTTTTGATAGGGACCTACATTTGAAGAAAAAATTACATTTTTGGATTCATAATGAAAATTTATGTTTGTTCAGAAATGGCTGTGAAGTTTTGACAAGTTTTGGACCTCCAAAAGGGCCAAAAACACCCTAAAAATGCCCTTTTTGCCACTTTTTGGCCACATAGGAAGCAGTCTTGGAAGATTGCATTTTGGGAGGGGAAAATGGACTCCAAATCAAAAAATTCAAGTTGTTCCAGAAAGTAGACGCACAGGGCTTTCCAATGAGCTATCCTACACCTGATTTGGACTTCGGGAAGCCTTCCAAAAGTAGCTTGGAAAAAGCACTACGCACAGAAAAAATGGCGCTACGCACAGGATGAAAAATTGCCAATTTTGCCTGTTTGCTCAGAATTTCGCCTAGTTTTCTTCCAGTTTGAATTTTTCTCTCTCATGGTCAAATTCATGATGTGATATGATGTAAATTCATGTACTATGATGTAAAAATGATAAAAATTGACTTAAGGAGGTAGATACATCAGTTGTAGGTGGTTTTGAGCTGTCATGAATTGGTTTCCTAAGTTTTAGAGGCAAGCTGTTCCACTGCCTACTTTTGTGTTCCTAGTTTAGATATGGTTGAAACCACCCCTTTTCTCATGGATTCGACCCCTGATGGATAGCACAGGTGGTTTGGATGTCTATATCATGTACTTTCTTAGTCATTTGTCAGGGTTGGACTCTTGTGGATGCCTTGAGCACTATTGTACATCATTTCTGTAGTTTGGCAAGGAAATAGACCAAGGTTTGCAACATTTTGTGAGATTCTTGTGGCAAGGTGACTTAGTATTGTTTTTTCCTTTGTGAATCATGTTATCATATGTTTATATGTGCCATTATCTCTCTCTTTTTTGCTTAACTAAATGAATCAAGTATAAAGGTGGAATTCATTGATGTTGCAGTGCACTACCTTAGGGTTTATTTAGTTTTGCATGTTTTCTACTGTTTGAAGAGGAATCATGACACTTCTATGCCCTCTCCAACTCCTCACCAGTCTTAAGACTCTCCATTACACCTAATCTAAAGTACTAAAGCAGTTACCTACCTCTCTCCACAGAAACCTCTGCAAAATTAAGTTCATTCCCCCGACCCAAAATTGCCTTCCTCATCTGAGCCAACAAACCAACTTTAAACTCAATCAAACTCCTCTGAGCATATACCTAGCCTAAAATTAGTCTTTACATCAGTCATCTCAAGCTTTACTTGCCATATTTTCCCAAGATTGACAAGGAGAGAGCCCTCTCCCGACCTGGTAGGGCTAGCTACCAGGTTAAGCATGGTTTGATGTTACCCTAGACCTGCCTTCCTTCAGCCTGAGGTAGATTTAGGCCCTAACATAGTGGCGAATCCACTGGGGAACTTAGTTTTATGTTCCTCAGCAAAATGTAATCAAGTTCAGATCTGATTGTTGATGGTGGACAACGATCAGACATCGAAAGGCTGAAATCACTCACCTGGCAATTCTAAATCAGTTTCGAGATCAGATCCAAGGACTCCACTGGAGGATGAACTTGAATAGCAGAAACATGAAAGGACAATATGGAAAGATCAGGTATTCAAGTTGGAATTTCATCCAAGACATTATGTTCTTTGTTATAAATAATAATTTCTCTTTTCTCGAGAATGTCAAGAAGGCTTTGCAAAGTATATTTTATTTGCTAAAAGATCCTCGGCCTACATTTGATTCCTTCCATTTGAAGATTGTGAATACCAAAGATTTGCATGCCTTTGAGCTGGATCAAGAGCCTTTTTCTGAAGCTTGTTGTTGAGCCTCAACCTTGCACTCAGTTGCCTATCCTCCCAACAACTTTTCCCTATTCACTTCTCTCTTTTGTCATCATTTCCCCCATCAACTTGTTCAATTCATTGCATTATATGTCTTTTTAACATGATTTGTTGACTGTGCTAATGATTGACTGTTGGTTTAGAATTTTGGTACAAGTGCTGCAATTCCACAGCTAATACAGCGTTTCCGCAGCCGATCAGAGATTCCGCAGCCATTTTCTTGTTTGCTATGTTCCACGTGTCCTCCAAAGGAAAGGGCCACATGGGCAAGTTGGTATGACTGTGTACATGGTTCGTGTGCTATCAGCTACGCCAACTCGCTCATATATACCCCCGGTCAACGCAGATGTAACCACGGTCAAACAACAAAGTTCCAAACGGTGGCACGGCTCTGCGTGAGCAAATGAGACACGGAACCACAGCTGGCACTTCCTCCACGCCACGAAGACAGCAAGGGACAGGATCTAACCATAGATTTACTCCCCATGATGACCGTTTCCTCCAAACGTGCACGGAGTTGCCTGCGTGTTGCTGCATAGTTAATTAGTCAAGACTGTAGTTGCTTAGTTTACGCAGAGGACAGTTTGTCCCTGTGCCTATATATAAGGCGTTTTCCAACGCTTAGAGATTAGCTTTTTAATATTGTAATTGCTGTAATTATTTTGGTTACCAAACTCTGTTTTAAAGACTGTTTTTACAACACTTTTTCACTGTATTTTGACATGTTGATTTAATATAAGAAGACTGTTCCTGTTCATCTCTACGTAGCTGATCTTTAACTGGTTGAGTAGATGGAGGGCCCCCGTCTGCCACAACCTATGTACAGTAGTGTTTAATTTCATTTTCCTGCACTTCTTTTTGTTTTCATTTTCACATGTACAATAATGTATAGTTTGATTTCTGCAGTTTTTCATTTCTTTGAACATGTATAATAATGTACAGTTTGATTTCATGCCTTTACATTTCCAGCACTTTTCAGAACTGATCAGTTTGTTTATGCAGGTGTGTTAGGAGCTCGGGATAGTGTGTTTTTATTTCTTTTTATCACTGATGGTATTTGAAGTTGTCTTGTCTTAGCTGCTGATTTTTACCTTGCTTACTTAGTTTCATTGCTAGTTTACTTTATCAAGTTTTTGACAAGTTGCTTACTAACCTTTTGATGGTCTTCTCATCATAATTGACTAACCTTTATTGGACCAAAATATCATTGAGTGGCAGCTTGATTTGTTTAGCTTTTGGACTCATATTACTGATTCCTTCTTAACTATTTTTCACATGAACAATTTCAGCTAGAGGCAGAATGTTAAGGAAGAATGAAGTGTTATGATTTGTCATTTAAGTTTTGCAGTTAAAGTAGTGTTTTTCACTTTCCATTGAGTTAACATAGATGCTCTTTTTGTTCTTATCAGCAGCATAGATAGTGGACTAGTGCCATTAGTCACTTTGTTTAATGCTTTGCTTTCATTGCAAGTCACTTTTCAAGCTTTCTCTTTAAAAAGTTCAAGAAGCAATTAGAAATCACCACATACACACACATTCACTCATTTGTTTATAACTTCATCACATCACATTAGGAAGATAAGTCAAACACAAACTAAAAACGACAAAAAGAACAAGGAAAGGCTGCTTAAGTATATATTGTACACTTCACTTCATCAGCTTACGAGCCCCGGGTTGACAATTTATGATAGCAATTTAGACAACACTAAATTGACCAAACATTTTGGCGTCGTTGCCGGGGAAGTGAAATTAGGTAGCCAATTTCTAAAAAAAAAAATTAAGAAAATTTCAAGAAAGGGAAATTGATAATCTCTCAAAGTATGCTCTCCTCTTGCACCTAGAGTGATCTGGAGGATCAGAAAAGAGAAAGTTATTGGTTTAATAGTTTCTTAAGTATGCTCTCTTCTTGCACCTAGAGTGACCTAGAAGATCAGAAAGAGAATTATTAGCCTGACTTGAAGAAAAAAAAAAAAAAATGACATGCATAGAGCTAGAGATTCTAGGGGAAGGTTTTTAGCTAGAGCCAAGAGTTCGATTTTTACAAGTCCATCTACTTCAAGGAATAGACAAGAGACACCTCCCTCATCTCCAACTGACACTCCTAGCCCTAGGATTCCTGGAATTCAAGAGGCAAGAATTGACTCTCCCACACCTTCTATTGAATTTGAATCAGAAAGAGATCCTTTCCTTCCTTCTACAGAAAGACCAATTGTAATTGAAGAAGTAGAATCATCTGAGGAAGAGGGAGAAATTCCTTCTCATTCACCCTTTGTAGAAGAACCAGAAGATTCTGAAGTCTCTAGGGAAACCATTATGACAGAGGAAGGAGGTGGTAGAGGTAGAGGTAGAGGAGGAGAAGGAGGAAACAATGGAGGAGGTAGAGGTCACATTGGAGGAAATAGAGATGGGGATAACTCATTTGGGTTTCCTATCATTGATGAGGATTCCCGAGCCACTATGAAAAACATATCACCATCTGTCCTCCCAAACTTCCATGGGTTAAGAACTGAGGACCCTGAAACATTTTTATTCGAGTTTGAAGTCGTATGTCGAACTTATGACTATCTGGATGACACTCAAAAACTCAAATTGTTCCCATCCACATTGAAAGGACAAGCTTTGAAATGGTTCATGGGGTTACTCACTCAATCCATTAGGTCTTGGAATGATATGAAACAAACATTTTTGGATAGGTACCTGGACTATTGTATGCCCACCAATCACAAGGATGAGGTATTTAAAATGGTACAAAGAGAAGATGAGAACTTAGAGGATTTACTTGAAAGATTTCAATATAACCTGAAAAGAGCAAAAATGAGTAGCTTAGATGAGGAGACCTTGAAAGCCCTCCTACTAAAAGCCATTAGAGATGAATGGATAGACATTCTGAACATGATGGGGAAAGGAGATATATCTCAACTTTCACTCAATGATATAGCAGAGCTATATATCCATCTCTCAAGGGGCAAATAAAAAACTCAAAAAGGGCCTAGAGATCCTTCTCTCCTCAGAGCAAATAAATCTGCAACTGGATCAGTAAGTAGGGCTGAGATCGGCAATATGCTTGATGAATTCAAAACTGACATCTTAGGGAGTCTTAGTGAACAATTAGACACCCTTAAGATCCACAATAAACAGAAAGCAGAAGCCGAGGCCTTGGCCATCTTTTGCCCGAAATGTAGGAAGAAACATGCTTTAAGGGAATGTCCCTTGGAAGCACAGGTTGTGGAAATATGTGTGATTTGCTCAGAAAACCATGAGACCAAGGATTGTCCTTCAATCCCTGGGCTCAAAGCAGTCTTTCAAGAAGATCCAAATACACTTGAATCTCTCTGTTTTGTTGCAAGGAGACCTTGGCAGGGGCAACAAAATCAAGGGTTTAACAACTCTATGAATTTTCAACCCCAACCAAATTGGAATCCTTGGCAACAACCTTGGACTCAACCTCAAAATCCTTTTCAATCATGGATGCAAAGCATGCAAAATCCTTATGGGAGATTTTCTCAATTCTATCAATATCCTCCATCCTTTCAAAACCAGCAAGCTCCACAACTTCCAAATCAAAGTCAACAACTATCATTGCCATTCCCTCAACAACAACCTTCTCCACAAAATCAAAATTCTCAACTCTTGCTCCAATCCCAACAGAAGTCAAATCAACTTCCTTCTCAGCCATTGCCAAACCCCAATAATAGGAACCCTCAAAATGCTTACATGATGGAAGGTCAACCATTCCCTACCTATATGATTGTTCCTCTCAATGAAGTACAACTCAGATCAGGTAGAATCCTAGATCAACCTTCTATAAATGTTCAACAGCCAAGCATTTCTGAGGAAGAGTCTCTTAAAGCTAATAAGGGTTCTGAAGCATCTCTTCAAAACCCAAACACTCAAAAAGAAAAAGAAAAAGAATCAACCCCCACAACTCCCATAGTTGAACAACCTACATCATTGGCCACACCTCCTTTTCCTGAAAGGTTACAAATTGACAAAGGAGTGGAAAAGCAAATTTGGTTTCCTGACTATAATTTTCTAGATGAATTGAAGAATGTCTGTATCAAGATTCCCTTGTTACAAGCCATTAAAGAGATTCCCATTCTAGCAAAAACAATAAAGGAGTTGAGCCTTAAAAGACCAGGAAGGAAACCAAGAGATACCAGAAGGATCCACCTGGTAGGAAAAATTGCAGATATCATGATGGGAAAGATTACCATGCAGAAATATGTAGACCCCGGTAGTCCAATTGTCAAAACACATATCAATGGGGTAGAAATACCAAATACTTTGATTGATTTAGGGGCTGTTATCAACATTATGAGTAGACAGACCAAGGACCAGTTAAAACTTCCTAACCTTCTCTTTACACCTACTTTACTGCAACTTGCAGATAGATTAATCATTAAACCTGATGGTGTATTGGAAGACATTCCAGTCTCCCTAGACTCTTGGGAATATCCAGTTGATTTTATGATTTTAACTCCCAAGAAAAATCTAGGAGGACATCCTCTTATTTTAGGAAGACCTTGGCTAGCCACAGCTGATGCTTTCATAAGTTGTAGGTCTGGGGATATGTATATTTCTGATGGCAATTCAACAAAGAAGTTCAATCTGTATCCTCCAGTGAAAGCAATTACAGAAATAGGAGATAATGAGTGGGTTGATGATGAAGATACTATACAACCTGTCTTTACCATTTCTGAGATTAGTGAAGATAGTCAAATTCTGAATACATTAGAAAATTTTGAACCATCTTCAGAATATGACTCTACACAATTTCAGTTAGATTCTGACATAGAGTGTCTATCATCTAGACAAATGTCTCTTTTCTCTATGGAAGAATTTGGTAGTTCTGCCATTGAGATCTTTCCAGGAAAAACATTAAACATTAACAAAAACTTGGAAAAATCCCAACAGGAAGAGCTAACCAAAGTCTTGCAAAGACATTCTATTGCTTTTGCATGGGAGTATACCGACATGAAAGGTATTGACCCTAAGACTTGCATTCATCACATCTACATTGAGGAAAACAGTAGACCAATCAGACAACCTCATAGAAGGATGAATCCAAACCTTAGGGAGATAGTGAAAGAAGAGCTCCAGAAGTTACTCAATGTAAACTTCATTTACCCCATTTCCGATAGCCGATGGGTTTCTCCCTTGGTGATAGTACCTAAAAAGAATGGTAAATGGAGGGTTTTCATTGATTACAGGGAATTGAACAAAGCAACCTTGAAGGATCACTTTCCTTTGCCCTTTATTGATCAAGTATTAGATACTTTAGCAGGTAAAAAGTTTTTCTCATTTTTGGATGGTTTTAGTGGTTACAATCAAATTCAGGTAGCACCTGAAGATCAGGACAAAACCACATTTACTTGTCCATGGGGAACTTTTGCCTACCGAGTACTTCCTTTTGGATTATGCAATGCACCCGCTACATTTCAAAGGGCTGTACTAGGAATCTTTTCAGATCTAATTCATGATTGTGTAGAGGTCTACATGGATGATTTCACAGTTTATGGTAACACATTTGAAGAAGCATTAGAAAATTTGGAAAAAGTCCTAATTAGATGTAAAGAAACAAATCTTTCATTAAGTCATGAAAAGTGTTTTATGATGTTTACTGAAGGGATTGTTTTAGGACATCATATTTCAGGAGATGGAATTAAAGTTGATAGATCCAAAGTTGAAGTTATCTCCAAGTTACCTGTTCCAAATTGCCAGAAAGACGTTAGAAGTTTTCTTGGGTTTACTGGGTATTATAGAAGATTTATTGAAAACTTCACCAAGATAGCATCTCCTCTCTTCAAATTACTTACCAAAGACTGTGAATTCAAATGGGATCCTGAATGTCAGTCTGCATTTGAAACTTTAAAGACTAGAATATCTGAAGCACCCATTTTGAGAGGGCCAAATTGGAAACTCCCTTTCCACATTTCTACTGATGCTTCAGATACAGCTCTAGGAGCTGTCTTGGGACAAAAGGATTTGGTCCCTTATGCCATTTATTACACTAGTAAAAATTTGACTCCCACTGAGTTAAATTACACTGTGACTGAAAAAGAATTCTTAGCCGTTGTTCATGCAATCAACAAGTTTAGACATTATATAACCGGCTATGAAACTTTTGTCCATACAGATCACTCTGCAATTAGATATCTCATGAACAAACCTGTTACTAATGGCAGAGTTACAAGATGGCTTTTACTTTTACAAGAATTCAACATTACTGTGTTAGATATACCAGGGAAACAAAACACAGTAGCTGATTTCTTGTCTAGAATCCAAAACACTAACGAAGATTCTCCTGTAGAGGATAAGTTTCCAGATGAATACATGTTTGCAGTAACTACTAAGACTCCTTGGTATGCAGATATTGCTAACTATCTAGTTACAGGGAAGCTACCTCCACACTTATTTCCTAATGAGAAAAGGAAAATCATTCAGGAGAGTTTACATTATTCTTGGATTTCTAATGAATTGTTCAAAACAGGGCCAGATTGTATGATTAGAAGATGTGTTCGGGAAGATGAAATGCCTGACATCCTTAAGGCATGTCATGATGAACCGTGCGGCGGACACTTTGCTGACAAGAGGACGACCTATAAAATCCTTTCTTTAGGATATTATTGGCCTTCTCTCTTTAAAGATGCAAAGCAGTATGTTAGAAGGTGTGATAGCTGCCAAAGAGTTGGGAGACCAACTCCTTCAAATGAAATGCCACTACAGCCACAGGTATGCATCGAACCCTTTGAGAAATGGGCTCTAGATTTCGTTGGACCTATTAATCCACCATCTAAGCAAAAGAAGTATATATTGGTTTGCACTGATTATGTTACTAAGTGGGTAGAAGCCAAGGCATTGCCTTCTGCCACTGAAAATTCAGTTGTTCAATTTCTTTTTGAGGATATTTTTACTCGTTTTGGTGTCCCAAGAGAAATTGTGACAGATCAGGGAAGTCAATTTACATCTAAATTGATGGAGAAGCTGATGGAGGAATACAAAATCAAGCACAGAACATCTACTCCATACCATCCGCAAGCAAATGGTCAAGTGGAATCTACAAATAAAGTTCTTGAAAGCATCATCACCAAGACTGTTCATCTTCATAGAAGAGATTGGGCAGAAAGGCTTCCTGAAGCCTTATGGGCCTATAGAACTACATGGAGGAACACAATAGGACATTCTCCCTATGAACTTGTTTATGGGAAAGAAGTCCTGCTCCCCATTGAGTTCCAAATCAAGACCTTCAAGATGGCAGTTCAATTGGGGATGAGCCTATCAGAAGCCCAAAAACACAGAATGGACCAGCTAAATGAGCTAGATGAAATAAGACAAGATGCAATTCTAAGGACCGATCTAGTTCAGCACCAAAGAACAAAGTGGCATGATCGACACATCAAAGAAAGAAAGTTTCAGAAGGGAGATTGGGCACTATTGTTTGATTCCAAGTTTAAGGACTTCAAAGGAAAATTTCAAACTCATTGGCTTGGGCCATATGAGATTGATGAAGTCTTTAACAATGGAGCAGTTCGAGTGAATACCATTGACGAGCTTGAGACTCCTCTCATTGTGAATGGCCACCGATTGAAAGTCTACCACAAGCCACTCTCAAGGGAGGAATTTGTTAAAATGTTCCAAGAAGATTCTGCAATGAGGCTAGTGGAGAAGAATTCTTCTCCTCCATCAGCCTAACCTTTGTTTCTTTCAGTTGAAAAAAAAAAAAAAAAAAAAAGGAAAAAAATCTCTTGTATAAGCCTGAAAACCAATCTTGGATTGGCGGTCTTATGCAGAAAATATGAAGTGAAAATTAGGGTCACCTGACACTTTATATTTTCCAAAAAATCTCTCTCTTTCTCTGTCCATCTCATCCATCTCATCATTTTCATTCCACTTCATTTTCTTCCAGTCCATTCATTCCATCTCATTTTCACCAATAAAGTCCCTCTCAGGACTATTCCATTCAGTCAAAGTTGTTTTAATCCTCTTTGTGCAGGCAGAAAAGTGTTGTTGCAATTTCCGCAGCTAGGAGCCAATTCTGCAGCTGATATCAAGATTCCGCAGCTAATACACTCTGTTCCTGCAACAAAAACAAACTCTGTTTCAAAAAGAAAAAAAATCTGCAGTCAAAAGCACCAGCATCATTAAAGAGCAAGGACACATAGCATATACAAAGGCAGCAATAAATCAAAGGTTAGCATCATAATTAGGAAAGGGATCAAAATGAAAATACACGAAGGTATGTTCTAAATTTCTAACTAATAGTTATATCATTTACGTATGTTTTTCAAATTATGGTAGGAGGCACTTAATGTAATGATTGACAAGATCCCCGTCCACTCCTCGTCCATGATTCTGCGTAATCCACCTCACCACCTTCCTAACGGTTCCCTAATTGCTGTTGATTCGAACTTAATACGAACTACTCTTCCATTAATTACTCGTAGCTCAGTGACGTGTACTGGTGTACTACGGCTCTACATGTGATCATTTCCGTAGCCAAATGTACGCAGCCACCCGACGTTCAGGGATTTGGCCGTTGTATCCTCTACTCATAACTCCACTTCTCGCATGCATAACCTCATCTTCGTATTGTTATCTACTCCCTCACTCCACTGTTTTCACTCTCGTTTCCATACACCACTCTGTTTCACCGTAAACATTCTCTGTTCTATTTTCCTCACCTCTCCACTCAAAACCCCGATCACCAGTCCTGCACCTTACAGTCCATTGCATCACGGCCACTCTGTTATAGCCGTAATTCCACTCTGTTATAGCCGTAATTTCCGCTGTTGAGCACTGTTTTCCCGTGAAGCTTTCTCCTCTAGCGTTCAAACACCACTGTCAGAGCAGCAAGAGAGCTGGTAACCGAAATGGGCAAGTTATTAAGAGCAGAGCCGGAAGGTTCTAAGTTTCTAGACGGTTACCCACAAACAAAGGATGCCCTGCAGAAGGCCAAGTGGTCAAAATTTATTCAGAAATTCAAAGGATATCACAAAGAAGTTACAAAAGCGTTTGCCCGATCATTTAATGGAAAAACAAATACTATGGAGGTAGGAGACCTGCAGTTCACCATCACAGAGAGCAGCTTGGCCCAAGCAACCGCTTTACCTCAGACTGGGGAAAGTTGGTTCAAAAATCGAACTGTTGAAGACCAAGAGTGGAAGAACATGTTGAAAAATCCAGGTATGGATACCACTATCTTCACCAGAGGAATACCTGTAAGTGTCATTAAAGAGGAATGGACTGCCTTACTTTTGCTAGTTCAGAAATTTTTAACATGTGAAGGCAGATTTGGTATAATGTATGTTTATCATGCAAAGATAATGATGCATTTTATGGGTGAACATACCATCAATCTCCCTTATTTCTTTCTAGCTAGTCTAAAAAAAATGAGTGCCACTGTTCAGAAACACGTGGGAAACATTGAACCCCACTTATACCACCATGGACTCATTAAAATCTTGATTGAGGAGCAGTTAAAAATTAAAAAGGATACATGGGAGAAGTTCCTTGTTAGAAACCATTTTCAAGAGGCAGCTGAAGCCTCTAGTAGCTCCCCTAGGGTACCCAAGAGAAGTAGAAGAAGAGGGAAAGAAATGGTTACCCAAGAAACTGCTGTTGAAGAAACTGCCCAAGAGATTATTGCAGAAACTCTTCAAGAAATTGCCCAAGAAACTGTCCAAGAAACTGTTCAAAAGGAAAAGAAAAAGGGAAGCAGAACAAAAAGACAAAAGAGGGATAAAGGGAAAGCCATTTTGCAAGAGTCATACCCTTCACCTGAGCCCTCAATTGAAGAAGATACCCAAACATTAGCTCATAGGCTTGCTCAGCTCCATGAAACTGCCATCTCCAAAAAGAAACAAAAGAAAAAACAGCAAAAGCCAAAGAGTACTAGCCTGCAAGTGAGAAGAAGCAGTAGACTTATAGAGAAGAAGAGTGTGACTAAAGAGAAACAGTCCCATTTCATTGATTTGGGCACACCTGAGAAGACTCCAATTCGGCTAGATATTGAGCTAAGTCCTCCAAGAGAGGAAAGTCCTTTCCAGCAAGAGAGAGAAAGCAGTTTTCAAGGATTTGAATTTAGGCCAAGACAAATACCTGACATTGACCCTGTCTAGCAGGAGGCATATGATTATTTGGAAACATTAGAGCAATCTGTTGCTGGTCCTAGTACTGTCTTGCCCCTTGAACAGCAGGTTCAATCTCTGAAGCAAGAAATATTTGAGCTAGAAGTCCTCAATCGCCATATCAAACAGGAAAATGAAGCATTGAGACAACAGAGCAAAGTGGACAAAATGGTCCACGACAACACAATGCTTCATTTGTGTCTTTGGCAGAGAAAGAACAGGAAGTTAAAGAAGAAATGCAAGAAATTGAGTAGGGCCTTGGTTAACTTGAAATTCAGGTGCTTGGTTAGGAAACCGAGAGCAAGTTTGGTAACAAGGAGGAAAAGGAGAAGGTTGGATGTCTTGGCAGAGGCATCTGAACATGTGGACGGAAAGATTATGACAAAGTTTTGGTTGCATGAGGACATGCAACACCCTCACAGTGGGGGTATGTTGAGCCTCAACCTTGCACTCAGTTACCTATCCTCCCAACAGCTTTTCCCTATTCACTTCTCTCTTTTGTCATCATTTCCCCCATCAACTTGTTCAATTCATTGCATTATATGTCTTTTTAACATGATTTGTTGACTGTGCTAATGATTCACTATTGGTTTAGAATTTTGGTACAAGTGCTGCAATTCCGCAGTTAATACAGCGTTTCCGCAGCCGATCAGAGATTCCGCAGCCGATCAGAGATTCCGCAGCCATTTTCTTGTTTGCTATGTTCCACGTGTCCTCCAAAGGAAAGGGCCACATGGGCAAGTTGGTATGACTGTGTACATGGTTCGTGTACTATCAGCTACGCCAACTCGCTCATATATACCCCCGGTCAACGCAGATGTAACCACGGTCAAACAACAAAGTTCCAAATGGTGGCACGACTCTGCGTGAGCAAATGAGACACGGAACCACAGCTGGCACTTCCTCCATGCCACGAAGACAGCAAGGGACAGGATCTAACCATAGATTTACTCCCCATGATGACCGTTTCCTCCAAACGTGCACGAAGTTGCCTGCGTGTTGCTGCATAGTTAATTAGTCAACACTGTAGTTGCTTAGTTTACGCGGAGGACAGTTTGTCCCTGTGCCTATAAATAAAGCGTTTTCCAACGCTTAGAGATTAGCTTTTTAATATTGTAATTTCTGTAATTATTTTGGTTACCAAACTCTGTTTTAAAGACTGTTTTTACAGCACTTTTTCACTGTATTTTGACATGCTGATTTAATATAAGAAGACTGTTCCTGTTCATCTCTACGTAGCTGATCTTTAATTGGTTGAGTAGATGGAGGGCCCCCGTCTGCCACAACCTATGTACAGTAGTTTTTAATTTCATTTTCCTACACTTCTTATGTTTTCATTTTCACATGTACAATAATGTATAGTTTGATTTCTGCAGTTTTTCATTTCTTTGAACATGTATAATAATGTACAGTTTGATTTCATGCCTTTACATTTCCAGCACTTTTCAGAACTGATCAGTTTGTTTATGCAGGTGTGTTAGGAGCTCGGGATAGTGTGTTTTTATTTCTTTTTATCACTGATGGTATTTGAAGTTGTCTTGTCTTAGCTGTTGATTTTTACCTTGCTTACTTAGTTTCATTGCTAGTTTACTTTATCAAGTTTTTGACAAGTTGCTTACTAACCTTTTGATGGTCTTCTCATCATAATTGACTAACCTTTATTGGACCAAAATATCATTGAGTGGCAGCTTGATTTGATTAGCTTTTGGACTCATATTACTGATTCCTTCTTAACTATTTTTCACATGAACAATTTCAGCTAGAGGCAGAATGTTAAGGAAGAATGAAGTGTTATGATTTGTCATTTAAGTTTTGCAGTTAAAGTAGTGTTTTTCACTTTCCATTGAGTTAACATAGATGCTCTTTTTGTTCTTATCAGCAGCATAGATAGTGGACTAGTGCCATTAGTCACTTTGTTTAATGCTTTGCTTTCATTGCAAGTCACTTTTCAAGCTTTCTCTTTAAAAAGTTCAAGAAGCAATTAGAAATCACCACATACACACACATTCACTCATTTGTTTATAACTTCATCACATCACATTAGGAAGATAAGTCAAACACAAACTAAAAACGACAAAAAGAACAAGGAAAGGCTGCTTAAGTATATATTGTACACTTCACTTCATCAGCTTACGAGCCCCGGGTTGACAATTTATGATAGCAATTTAGACAACACTAAATTGACCAAACACTTGTGATGACCGTCTTCAAACTGATGAGCCTCAAGAGACCAATACTGATTCTACACCTTCTGTACATACTCATATGCCTTGTAAAATTCCAGATTGATACAAGCCTCTGATTTTACCTCCTATATCCCATGCTTTCCCTAAAAATCATTACCTATATCTACCAAGATTTGATGGTGAAAATGGAAACATCACTGCTGAGAGACATGTACTGAATTTTGAGTCTTTCCTTGATCTTTTTGAATTTGATGAAGAGGATGTCAGTATTAGGATTTTTGCTCTTTCTTTGCAAGGCAAATTCAAAAGTTGGTTCAAAACCCTGCCTGATGCGAGCATCTCAGATTTCCAACAGTTTGTCAAAGTTTTCCTCGACAGGTGGATGATCAGGGAGAACCCTTTCTTGATTATAGAAGAGTATAACCAGCTGAAAACATTGCCAGGGGAGACAGTACAACAGCTTTCTGCTAGATTTAACCAAGTCTATTTTTCGATGTTAGTTAATATAAGGCCTCCTCCTGGATCCACTCTCTTGCACTACCCAGAAGCATTTGATTCGGAAATGGAGTTTCAGCTGAGAGAAAGGAATCTTGCAACACTTGAAGAGATGCAGAATAGTGCAATATATGTAGAGGCTTATTTGCTGATCAGAAGGGCAAAGTTGAACGAAGAAGAGATGAAAAACATAGATCCAGAGGAATCGACATCTTTAGAGGTAAAGCTCGACATTTTGGTAAGTACAGTGGAAGAGATGATGCAAAATATCACTACAAGGAATGAGTATGATGTTCAAACCCATGGCTCGCTGATTGAAGAAGAACAAGTTGTTGAACCAAAACATTTTGTTGCTTATCCCAGTTGTCATAGACCTGATAATGATTGTTTTATAGATCATCTTGGAGAAGAGAGATCTGTTGATATGACATGTATGCTTGATGATGTGTTTTACACTGATGATTTGCCTCAGTTTGATCAGTATGATGACGATTATGTTCTCCAAACCAAAGCTAGTCTTGTAGACAAATCAGTTGGTTTGTGGAAGGAGGAAGTTCACTTTCAACAGTTCGAGTACAATGATCAACTGATGCATATCAGCTATGGAAGTGACCTGAAAATGGAATGTACTTGTTTAAGGGTGCAAGGTATCCATTTCCCATAACTTCAAATGTGAGCTATACACTCCAAGTGACCTCTGAAAATGTGAAAACTTCTTATTTGTTATACAAAGATAGACTGTAAGGGCATTCACCGGACATGTCACCTCTAAAGAGAGGATGAGTTCCAGAGGCTACCTGGCCCTCTACAGGCTCTGCCTAAAGAAATAACGAAGTAAACACTTAGAAGTCTTTGACATACACATACTTGAAGTTTGATGTCTTGCGGAATAAGACAAATAACTTTTTGCAGCTAAATAGGTGATTATGTGTGTATGCAAGTTATGTATATTTGTTGTTTAACACTTTATATCAGTTTTGTTTAGCATATCATCTTCAGCAAATAAAGACATCAAAATGATGAAGTAGTTCACCCCTTTTGGGCTACATTTTCTAGACCAAGCCTCTCAAACTAGGCTTGTCCTCTTGTATTAAAAATGCTACAAAGGCTAATACAAGAATATGAGTGTCTCTAAAGACATATCTAACTGTAAATACAGAATCAAAAGATAGGAATTAGCTAAACATGCTCTTTCCCAAACACTAAACAGTGAAATTGTACCTTATACAGTACTTTCCCCAATTGGCCCTAGTGGCCCTTTAAACTTGAATGGAGAATTTTGAGGTGAATATGACCTCAATTGGTTCTAAGAACTCTGCCATTAGACTCAGAAGGTCGAAAATAGCAGACATAGGCTTTTGAATCACCAAAAATGGATGAACATAGCCCCCAAACAGCTCAAGCACTGAAATGGCCCTCGTGGCCCTGAAAGCTTCCCTGAAGCTAAACAGTGAGAAAAATGCCTCAATAGGAAAAATGAGCTGTAGAAATGGATTCAAAATGCTGAAAAACTTTAGGAATGGCCTTCGTTCCACATTCACTGGCTGCACAATTCCCAATGCAACTCCCAAATTGATATTGCCCTAGTGGCTCCTGGAACTTCCACGAAGCAAAAACACTTGAAAACGACCTTAGCTGGCTGTGAAACCTGTGCCAATGGCTTCAGGAGGTCAAAGAGACCCAAAATCAAAAAAAAAATTCATCCAAAAATGACTTTCCTAGCCAAAGTTATGGTCCATTGAAGATTTCCTCCAGTTTGGCCTAAAATCACTCCAGCTAACTGTAGTGGAAGTTCAGTTAGCTCTGCCAATTATGGCAAGACCGCCCAAATTTGGTCGTCTGCCGAAATTCCCGCTAGTCTAACCGCGCTTTAACCATTTGCAATTACTGTGCATGGGAACAAAATTCTGGCGGTGGTTAAGCGCCTCGGATTCCATGCTAACAGGTTGTTTAACGCACCGTTTAACCCGCATATGTGAACACGTTTAATGAATAAGTGGTGACCGTTGAAGGCTTTCGACTTGGGCGGTTTAAGTCCTAGCGCCTGGTTCTTGGCATGAGGTCATGTGGTATAGGTGCTGGCCCACTTCGGGCCCCGCCTAGATGAAGTTTAAACTTCATAAGTCATTTCTCCGCCCTTCTTAACAAGTACTGCCGTGTGGTGCAATGGTAAGGCATTTGGTTTGTGATTAGGAGGTTGCGGGTTCAATCCTCCGTGCCTTCAATCAAGTTTTAATATGTGCCCAACATATCTTTTCTGACGTCATCCAAGCCATGTGGCGGCCTCCAAGCCTGCCACATGGCAACTTTTGATTGGTTGCCAAAATGGAATATTCCAAAGAATATTCTATGGAATATTTTATTTTAAATTTTTTTTGGGAAGTGGGGACTCAGGAGGATAGTGCAGCAAATTTTGAAGTAAGTGAAGGATTTTTGCCTTTTTTCTTTGCTTCATTTCAGTTCATCAGAGACCACTTTCATGCAATTAGAAATCAACTGTCGACAAGACTTGATCTGGACCATCTTGAGGGCAATGAAAACCTTGTTCAAGACTTTTCATATCCAGAGTTGCAGCCTCCGAATGCCATTGATTGTCAGGTTGAAAATGAAGGCTTGGAAGCTATAACATATGATCAAATGATGCAAGATGATTAAGTACCATTCTGTTTTGAATCATTTCTGTTTTCGAAGGAAAATTTGCATAGTACATTTTCAATAAAGGATGAACAGCCTATATAAAATCATGCAATATCATTAGAACCAATAGAAAATGGGTTGTAGCAATATTTTCAAGTTTTTCATGATCCAATAGCTGATGTTTTGGATGATGTCTGCAGTCAAAGTCATTCTCCATTAGCCAACTGTGAGCTTGAGATGTGTATTGATACAAACTTGATCTGGCAGCCGGTTTCTTTGTCATTACCAGCAGGAGTCTCGTCACAAAGCTCAGATCAAAGTTTGCATTCATGGTACGAGGAGAAGAAAAGTAATCCATTGGATGAGCTAAATCCCAATGTGCATAAATTTCAAGATCCTTATGCAATGTTTTTGGAGTCAGATAGAGAATCCATATCATTCAACGGGTCTGTTTACAAGTTTTCATGGGGGTTGCCTTTCAGTAGTTTTTTCTTGTTGTTCATAAGCAAGCACTTGTGGAGAATGCAAACAACAGCTAGAATGCTTACTTGGTTGCATTGGTTGTTTCATTTTACTTGATTAGGTGATGAATGGAACAGTTAGAGTAGGTTTTAATGAATAAGCTCCATTTTGAGCATATTTTCCAGTTTTTCAGTTTGTGTCGTCAAGTTGTCAGTTTTCAGTGTTTAGTTTCAGCGGAGTGTCTAGTTTTAGTTTTGAGTTAGTCTCAGTTCTTAGTCATTTCAGTTATGAGTCTTGAGTCTTGAGTTTTGATGTTTTTGTTTCTAAGATATTGAATCCATATTTCCCAATGGATAAGGCACTGCTCAGCTTTCCAGAGATCTATGGTTCTTGGCACCTCCCAGGAGCTACCATCCCCATTGGAGCCAATGTTAGTGTCAGTATCTTCATCCCTCAATCAATGATCAAATTTATCTTTTTGCATGCATATTAGGTATCTCATCCGATCAGCTACATTCCATTAGGTCATGGATCAACTTATGGTAGTGGTTCTTTGTCAATTTCCCTCATGTCATTCATCTGCTGGCCTATTTTCACATGTACAAGTCATTTGCTGTCATTTTTTTTCATTCCATTTGCAAAAGTCCTTTTAGGGTTTTTAGGTCTCACTAGGTCTAGGGTTTTCCACCATGGTCTTCAAAAACTCAATAAGAGGTCAGCAGGCACATGAGGATGTCTAATAAGTTCATAAAATCACAAATTTCACTGATGATTTGCTTCATAAAGGGTTTTTACCTCAAAACTCTGTTTTGAGGTGAAAACATGGTTTTTCTATTTCATGTTCAAATTTTATGTAATTTCAATGTTTTCATATGTAATAAGCTTCAGCTATAGCCCTTAGTCACCTTGCCAACTCCAACCATTACAAAGAAACAAAAACATCCAAGCATTAATTCATCAAATGATCAAAAGAGTCAATTGCAAAATGAAAAACAAGGTTTTTAAAGCAAAGTAAAAAGAACTTTAGGAAAGTGGGTTTCTAAAGGAAAAAATTAAATTCAAGATGGATATAAAGTTCTCCTTGGTGTTTGAAGACTTCATTTTGTGCAAAAGAGAGAGAAAGAGGGAGAAAATCACATTTTTAGGAGAAAGAAGTGAAATTTGCAGCGAAAATTCAAACTGTCACCGGCGCTACGCACCTGGGCACTGGCACGATGCACCTGCCTGGCGCTACGCACAGAGTGTAGGTTTTGAACTAAGATTTGAATGTGCGCTACGCACCTGGGCGTTGGCGCGACGCATCTGCTGGATGAGCTCCAAAACACATAGCATCGATTTCACAAGCCTCCAATTTCATAAATAACCTCTCAAACAAGTAAGTACATCCTCTCATCTAGTCTAGCAATGGATTGTTTCATCTATGGTGGTGATTTGAGTGTTGAAAAATGAAACCCTAGCTGCCTCCAAAATTGTCTAGGGTTTTGTTGTTTTTGCTGTTTTAACTCCCTTGTGATTATTTTCCTACATCCCATGCCCCTACACTAAGTTTTCCTAATTCCCTTCCTCTTCCCCTCTCCCATTGGCACTCACCTTATCCCCTATCACCAAACCCTAAGTCCTATACATAATTCCTACCATTCTTTAAACCCTAATTCCCATTTCCTAAACCCTATTCATTCCCTAAAACCATACTTCCATCATCAAAACCCTCATTCACAGTTCTTCTATCAGTCAATCCTCTCAATTCCCAAAAAGAAAACAAGTAAGAAGCAAAAAGAAGGAAAGTGAAATTGACACCCCTTGAGCAAGAAATTGATGCTGACCGTGAAATGGTGGAGAGGGTGAAAATTCACTTGGAGAAATTTCTTGAGAAAGCCAACAAGGAGAAAAAGATGTTGCGCCACATGGCTTATCACTATTTGGTCTGGAATAAAATTTGTAAGACAAGGATAAGAAAGCCTAAAAGCTAAGCTAAAGAGAGCTTTGAGGAGCAAGAAAGAGCAAGATAAGCTCAAGATCTTGGTTGAAGCTTCATTGGCCCAGCATAGCACCTAACACAAATCACTCATGCCAAATTTCAAGAAATTTGGTGAAATTTTTGGCATTTTGAAATTTTTAGGTAAAAAACAGGTTTTTCTAGCAGGTGCATAGCGCCATTGGGGCCACGCTTTTGATAGGGACCTCCATTTGAAGAAAACTTTGAATTTTTGGATTCATCATGAAAATTTATGTTTTCTCGGAAATGTCTGTGAAGTTTTGACAAGTTTTGGACCTCCAAAAGGGCCAAAAACACCCTAAAAATGCCCTTTCTGCCACTTTTTGGCCACACAGGAAGCAGTCTTCGGAGGTTGCAATTTTGGAGGGGCAAATGGACTCCAAATAAAAAATTCAAGTTGTTCAAAAAATTAGACTCACAGGTCTTTCCAACAAGCTATCCTGCACCTATTTTGGACTTTGGGAAGCCTTCCAAAAGCAGCTTGGAAAAAGCGCTACGCACAGAAAAATGGCGCTATGCACAGGATGAAAAATTGCCAATTTTGCCTGTTTGCTCAGAATTTCTCCTAGTTTTCTTCCAGCTTGACTTTTTCTCTCATGGTCAAGTTCATGATGTGATATGTTGTAAATCAATGTACTATGATGTAAAAATGATAAAAATTGACTTAAGGAGGTAGATACATCAGTTGTAGGTAGTTTTTAGCTGTCATGAATTGGTTTTCTAAGTTTTAGAGGCAAGTTGTTCCACTGCCTATTTTTGTGTTCGTAGTTTAGATATGGTTGAAAACACCCCTTTTATCATGGATTTGACCCCTGATGGATAGCATAGGTGGTTTGGATGTCTATATCATGTACTTTCTTAGTCATTTTTCAGGGTTGGACTCTTGTGGATGCTTTGAGCATTATTGTACATCATTTCTACAGTTTGGCAAGGAAATATACTAGGGTTTGCAACATTTTGTGGGATTCTTGTGGCAAGGTGACTTAGTATTATTTTTTCCTTTGTGAATCAAGTTATCATATGTTTATGTGTTCAATTATCTCTCTCTTTTCTGCTTAACTAAATGAATCAAGTATAAAGGTGGAATTCATTGATGTTGCAGTGCTCTACCTTAGGGTTTATTTAGTTTTACATGTTTTCTACTGTTTGAAGAGGACTCATGACACTTCCATGCCCTCTCCAACTCCTCACTAGTCTTAAGACTCTCCATTACACCTAATCTAAAGTACTAAAGCACTTGCCTACCTCTCCCCACAGAAACCTCTGCAAAAGTAAGTTCATTCCCCCGACCCAAAATTGCCTTCCTCATTTGAGCCAACAAACCAACTTTAAACTCAATCAAACTCCTCTGAGCATATGCCTAGCCTAAAATTAGTCTTTACATCAGTCATCTCAAGCTTTACTTGCCATACTTTCCCGAGATTGATAAGGAGAGAGCCCTCTCCTGACCTTGTAGGGCTAGCTACCAGGTTAAGCATGGTTTGATGTTACCCTAGACCTACCTTCCTTTAGCCTGAGGTAGATTTAGGTCCTAACAATAGGGGATACTCTTGTGATGTTGTATCATGAATTTCTATAGTAGCATTTGAACTATCTCATTAATAAAGTGAGAACCTTGATCATTGGTAAGGCTTCGGGGACAACCAAATCTGGTTATTATGTTTTCAAAAATGAAGCATGTTGTTGTATTAGCAATGCAGTACTTAACAAGAGCCATTTCTTCCCAATGATTTAGATAATATATTGTGGTAATGATATATCTAGCATGGGAATGATGAGAAAGTAGGTTAATAGGTCCAATGAAATCAATTGCCCATTTTTCAAATGATTCTAGTGCCTGAATTGGATGCATAGGTAGGTCATCTCATTAAGATGGTCGACCAAACCATTGACAAACATCACACTTCTTTGCTTATTCCTTGGCATCCTTGAGCAAGGTTGCCTACCATAGACCGACTTGTAAAAAGTTCCTAATAGTATCTTTCCCTCCAACATGGCCTCTTGCAACACTTGCATGACATTCCCACAAAACATTGTCCCTCTCATGATCTAGTACACATCACCTCAAAATATGATCAAGTCTCATTTTATACAATTGGACCACGAAAAATTGATAGTCGGCAGCATGAAAAACCATATGTCATTTTTGAGGGGATGTATACTCCTTGACCTATTGCAAGGAACAATGCAATATCCTCCAAATATTCAGAAACTGCTTCAATGTGAAAGAAATGGGCATAAGGAAGATGGTCATCAACTGAACCTCATGATTCTCCTTATTCAAGCCGAGATAAATTATTTGGTCCCACATTTGATCTCACCGGCTTGACGATGACCTTAAAGGTAATCTCTTGAAATAATAAAAGCCAATGACAGATGTTGGGTGCGGTATAGGGTCTATAAATGTACCAACATTTAATTTGTCAATCCTGAGAGTTTGTGAACTTTGAGACACAGCACTGGAAATGCCAGAGAGAGTCCTTGGTAACCTGCAAAACAAATTCTATTCTATCTTGCAATTAATCTCGAAAATAAATGTAATCCTGCACTAGTTCGAGAAACACCAATCCAAACAATTAAAAGCATGTGGGAAAGTAAAAGCAATCAATGCGAAAGGAAATTATAATTGCAAGTAAACAAAAGGGAAATCAGAACTAGAAATCAAGCGGTGCCGGCACAATAACGAAAAGACTGTAAATGCTGGAATAAATTCAAAAGAAATTCAAACTATTCTGCTTACACTAATTCTGCCTGTACTAATTTTGCTTGCACTAATTCTATGTAACAATCTGCTTGCACTAATTATGTGTAAGAACAATCCAGAAGTTAAAGGAAACCATAATATTAATTAAGCATTTATCATAGTGCAATTTCCCTTTTATACATGTTGGCTTTGTGTTATAAGAATCACAACTTTCAGATAAACTTATATGTGATTGCTACTTTAATGATAAATGAGTTAACGATTAGATGATTTCACCATTTCATAATTATTAAATGCATAAGGTGAACCCAATCAAAACACAGGCCCATGAATTACCAACTAGAGCAGAGGATTCTTAGCATAAGCCAGTTAGTCAATCTGGAGGATGTGATGTTTATAAAGAAATATCTTTCATGCAAGCAAAATAAAAAATAATTTAAGTACAAGAATAATTTGCAGCAAAAAGGAAATTAATTTTAAAACTATAAATAAAACATTGCAGCAGATTAAATCATCAACTTAAATAAGGAAAGAGACTGAAAGCAATTAAATAAACTTCACACAGTAAAGAAATAAATTAAATGCTTTCTAGCTAAAATATGTAGAGTGGTGTCGAGTTGGTCTGGCGGCCAACCCAGCCAGCTCGCACCCTCTTTAAGTGTGCTGATTTACATAGGAATATAGATCATTAAATGCAAAAAATAAATAGACAGATAAATGAACAAAACATGCTTCAATTAATTACTAAAGAAACAATCTTTTACATAATGCAGACATCGGCTAATCCCAACAAGTAGGAGAAGCATTCCACACTGAAATCCACGTGCTGCTACATTGGAACAACTTCTCCTCCCTTCTGCGTTGTGCCTGCCTATGCGTGCTTCTACCCTCTGCTTAATTGATTGACTAATTAATTAGCTAGGCTTGGAGCCATAGCTCTTCTTTTATAATCTTTTTACATTCCAAACTTGGCATAAAACAAGCCAATCCTTTGCAAACATCATGGGGATTGAATCCCAAATAATTATCATTAATATAATATCAGTACAACCGTTTCCCTACTGAAATAATGGAGATTTACCATGAATTTCCAAAATCAGGGCATTTTCTAGAATTCTGGAAAAGTTCGTATTTTTAACAAACTTCCTCCAATTATGAGACTCACTTTGATCGATGCGGAAATCGAGGTGTAAATAGGCAGTCTAGAAACTGTTACAAATTCGAGGTTGTAGCATTAATTATTCTCTAAATATAAATCTATATGACCTAGGTGTGTCTTGGCTTATGTGAAAGTGTTCAAATGAAATTTTGATCATAAACCTCTTTCATATTCTCCCAGAAATGTGTCAATGTATGAAAGCCCCAAATTGGTGGAGGCATGCTATAAAACTTGCACTGGTGCAGGCATGCTAATTGTATTGGTGCAGGTACGCTATAAGACTTACACTGGTACAGGCACACTAACTGCACTGGTGCAAGCACGCTAACTGTACTGGTGCAGACACGCTGTAAGACTTGCATTGGTACAGGCACGCTAACTGGACTGGTGCAGGCATGCTACAAGAACTGAATTGGTGCATGAATCTGTTGCATAGTGTAGGCAAGTAAGTGTAGGTTCAAAACATGATCAAATCAACTTTAACCTGCAACATACAAACCTTTATTAAACTTCCATTAATGGTATTTTAATCCCGTTAAAACAAAAGAAGTAACAAATACTTGCAACAATAATCATTTAATCAAATAGTAGCATGAGAGATTTTGAGTGAAAAATGTGACAAAACTGAGGCCCAACAACAGATTCTCCCTTCAAGCACTGATTTATTAACCAATTATTTCAAAGTTGAATGGTATATAAAGAATTTAAATTGTCCTTATAATAGATAGTGTCAAAACTTATGGAGAGAGTACACCATAGAAAGAGCTTCTCTTTCTGTATTAGAATAATTCTTCTCCGTAATAGAGAGTTTTCTACTTGAAAAATATATAGGACGATAAAAGTTTCCTTCTCTAGGTTGCATTAAAATAGCTCCCAACGTAATTTAGGATGCATCTATATGAAAATGAAATTCCTTATTCCAATTGGGATAGACCAAAATAGGTGCACTTATGAGTTTTTCTTTAAGGGTGTCAAATGCAGAATCACATTCAACAAACCAAATAAACCTTTCTGATTTTTTCAAAAGCATCTCAAACAGTGTCGTAATTAAAGCATAATTTCAAATTAACCTTCCATAATACTCTGTATGTCCCAAAGTTGATCGCAACTACTTCACAGTAGTTGGTGGTGGCATATTTAATATCACTGCAACTTTGGCTGGGTCCACACATACTCCCTCCTTGCACACAATGTGACCCAATAATGTTCCAAAAGGGATGAAAAAAATGCACTTCTTTAAGTTTAGAGAGATTTGAAATTGTCTCCATATGTCAAACATAAATCTTAACAAGTTATAATGATTCTTTAACAAACTATAAACTGCCTAGTCATCCATGTAGACCTTAAGAAACTTATGAATGTATTCTCGGAAGGCAGTTATCAAAATTCATGAGAAGACTGCAGGAACATTCTTTAATCCAAATGGCATAACATTATATGCATAAGAACCCCATTCGGTGGTAAATGTGGTTTTCTTCTTATCTTCCTCTGCAATCCTAACTTGGTTATAACCAGAAGATCCATCAGTAAAAGAATAAGCTTTGTTTCTTGCAAAGTTTCCCAAGACTTCATTGTTAAAATGAGTGGGGTAACAGGTCATGTACACAAGCATTCTTGAGAGTCCTATAGTCAACACACACCCTAATCTCCTAAGAATCTTTCTTATCTTGGATGATGATAGGGCTTATCCACTCAGCCTCATCAACCATAAATATGAATCTTGCGACCAACATATTATCAATCTCCCTCTTCACTTTCTCTTTGACCCTTATATTTAGCTTGTAAGGTTGATGCTTGACTGGTTTTGCATCCAGTTTCAATGCTATATTCATCTCCCCAAGCTCTCCTTTAATGCCTTTTAATTCAGAAACTAAAGCAAGAAATAAATATTCATACTCCTTAAGAAAATCAAAAACCTCTTTAGTAGTTTGATCATCCTAGTAGTCACCGATAGAAGCAAACTTGGGTTTCTCTTCAGTTCTGATATTTAACTTTTTCATCTTGAGTGGATGTAAATCTGGAGCATCAGTAACTGGGTCTTCTTTTATCTCTCTCTCCCCTTCGTATTATTTAAATGATAAATTTCTTAATTCTTCTAAATCATCATCAAGTTCTCTGTTAATTTTACCCCAAGCTACAAATTCATGAAAGCCTGCCTCATATTAATGTGCAAAGTCTCTATATCTATTGCATTCTTCCAGATATTTCCTAGATGGAAATAACACCCTCTTTATAGCCTTGAGAGCCTCATCTATCTTCTCATCAGTTTCATGAAATGAAAAATCCCTACAGAACTGAACAGTCATTGCGTCCCAATCTGTTGTTTGTATTTTTATCTCCTCCTTCGAATTCCAATCTTATGAAATAGTACCCAATGTATGAATGAACTGATGCATCCACATCACAATTGGCACAACATCATCCTTCCAGATGGAACAACAATTCTGGATATTCTTTTACGGGCTAAAACATCCATCATAGATAGGAATCTTATTAGATGTTTCTTTAGAAGGTGAGAATCTATGGATCATGGAGGTTTTAATAGAATTCTACTCATGAAATTGGTCATGATGGGATCCCTACCATCTTGTAAGGGCATCTTGTAGAGAAATATTCATCAAAGACATATTTTGACCTTCTTATATTTGGGAGTCAACTTCTTGAATAAAATTTACAACATATTCAGTGCCATTGAAAATAGGATGATTTCATACCTCAGTATTGATCCATCATAGACATCTGACAATTGCAAAATGCCGTGAATGAAGCTCATGATCCCCTTGCCACCTATCCTCTATCATAACATTACACCCAACTTCTATACTTTGGACACTTCTCCAGCTGATGGATCTAACTGCCGTGGGATTAATATAATTCTCCCTCTTCCCGACAGTCAGTTGGAACTTGATATGGATCCAACGGTTGTACTAAGCGAACTCCATCCACCTCAAAGGTCATAGTTTCCCATTTTAGATCGATCACTTTGTAATTTCAAATGCCCAGTCGATACCCAATAAAGCTGGATATTGATCCTTATCACCCATAATATCAATTACTTCGAAATCTACATAAGTCTTAACACCTACAATATCAACCTCAACATATTCTAATCTCTTGATGGGGAGGATACAATATTGATTTTCAATGCGTAATTGAATGGGTGAAAAGACAAATTTGGATTTCCCGAGAGTCCCCCAAATTTTCCTAGGTACAATATTAACATCTGGACCAAGATTTAACATGGAATCCTTGATCTGGTATCTAGAAATTTGAGCATCATCCAAAAACTCTCTTTTGGTGCTCTTATTATTTCATTGAACCCGCCTAGAATTCATTTCAGGAAGATTAGTAGAGATAAATTCTTCCAAAATCAGATCATCCTTCACAACAGATTTTGACTTTTTGCACAATTGACCAACAAGTTCCTCATCATTCATAATCTATAAGAATAGCTTAAACCACTACAAAATTGGCTGGAATATCTCTTGTGAGAGTCTAGGACTTTTAATCTTCACTTGTTCTTCCTACTCAATTCAGGGACCTTGAGAAGAAATTAATTTCCAAAATAATTCAGCTGCATCTCTATAGTATTATTTGTGTTGGTTGGAATCATAAGATTTCTTTGGCGATGATGACCTCATGACAGTTGGTTGCTCAGAAGCTCCAACATCAGCTTTGATTCTTTTTCCTCTTATAGTCACAATATTAATATTTGGCTACACCATTCGTTCCATTTCTTGGGGTTCATCATTAATCAAATAAAAATTACCCCCCTTCATCTGGCTACATTCTTCCCAATGAGAAATAAGCTCTAGACAACCTTATGTAGCATGTGTATTCACCCGACAATGTGAACACCAAGGTCTTCTCGGAATTGGACATTCCCTTGCGACTTGACCATGTTGGTCATAGTTATATCATTTGATTGGGACTCTATAGAAAGTTGTATGATCTAAAAAACCAACCAAAGCATCTAAGGACCAACATTGATCAGTATGATGTGTGGGCGACCCAAAGAGTTCACAAAACAGATTGTTGGGCACATTGGAATACTTTTGTAAAATAGGACACAATTGAGGTGAATGGCGAAAAGACCTACATATTTCACAAAACCCATTCATATACATCCATTGATGTGGAGAGAATGCCTGATATTGAGTTGAACCTTGGAAGGGCATTGTTGAATAAATTTGTGCAACTCTGGGATTATGCAGTGGTGGCGGAGGAGGTCCCATAGGGAAACTAGATGATCCTAGACCCCTGAGCCATGGACATTCTTTGACATGATATCCTTCAACTTGACAATGTGTACACCAAACTTTAGGTCACACAAGTCAGGTAGGAGTAAGATCCTTAATTCTCTCAGTAAGAGTGGCAATCTGGTTCTATAGTCCCATTATAGTAGGATCAACAGAGGAAGCACCCAATTTGTAATATTGAGGATATCCTACCACTACAATGTGTCAATATTCTGTTGCGACAGTGGAATCCTAGTCATTGATAGCAAAGCTTTAATAAAACAATCCCTCTGATGATCATGATCTATAGGGTATGACAATTTTCTATTAGCATCTTTTAATCTCTAAATGCATTACCACCTCCCCTTTGAAAAATATCCAACAACTCTGCCAAGCCTTTCAAATTAGACTAAGGTAACTTAAATTCTTGAAGAAATTCTCATTTAACAACATCCATAGCAGCATTGGGATTTGCATCAATCCACTTAATAAACCATCAGAGTGCCCTATCTCTCAGAGTAGTTTGGAACTCAATAAGTTTAGTGGCATCAGGAATTTTTCGAGCCCTCCAAACAACTTCACACAGGTACCAATGTTTCTCAGCATCTTCACAACCTCGTCCTATAAATTCTGGATAGCGAGTAAGTGATCCGTTCATATTTCCAGCCATGATTGTGTGCCCCAACTGAAAAAGTACAAATCCCTTGGAACCCGACTGAAATTGATTAATTGAACTAGATTGAACACCACTATTGGAACTACTTCTTGCACTAGGACTATGAACATAATATCTATAATGTATATGCTATAAATTTATAGTCCTAGTTAGATTAGAAAGGAATTGATCAATATTTTGATATAGTACATGGGGAAAGCTAGGGAGAGGAAGAGTTGTACTCGTATGTTACGGGTTGTTGCTAATTTTGATCAGCTCATCTTCAAAGAACAATCGATTCATAACAAAGTGCATGTCATCATCTATAGGAGTATGCTCCATTGTAATCGGTTACATAGGTGGCTCCGGCATGTGAAATCCTTCTGAATCTAAGTGGGGACTACTAGTCCTAATTGAAATCCCCGCAAAGTTGTCATTAGTGTCTCCTACCTCACCAGACGAAGTTCCCTCATGCTCTCCACCTCTCCACAACTTGGGACTATCCATGTTATACTTCCACGACGTTGATCCTATCACTGCTTATCCTATCCTTTGTAACTCTCTCCTTCTACACCTAATCTCTCGTAACTTCCTTTCTCTTAACTTGTAAGCTATTCTTACCCTTCACAATGCTCTAAAATCTTGTGCCTTGTGCGACTTTTCTGGATCCATCGCAACAACCCCTCATTTTCCTTAACTAGACAACATTCCTCCCCCTAGGTCCAACTCTCAACACTTAGGGTTTTAAGTGGCGATTTGATCTTCTTGGAATGGTAGAAAATTTTCTTCAACCTTCAATACCTTGATCTACAGGGGAATTTGTTTCAACAATCTTCCTCGTAACACAAACTTGAAAATTAGTTCCACTCTAGAAAAGGACTAATGATCTTCGGCTACAAATTCAATAATATAACCTTCTATTATTGCATTCACCCAAAAATCAACAACCCTTGTTAGATCTGTATCCAATCGGTGGAGTTCAGCTAGATAATTGGTTGACCAATCTCTACGAATCACATGCCAACTTCCAACCCCTGCCTTGAATCACAATCATTTTAGCTTCTCAGGATACGCACACAAGAATATTTCATATTGGTGAGAGGTAGGTTTAGTGTACAAAACTTCTGATCTCACCCAATCTAAGTTCTTATGTCTTAATTGAGCTTGTTGCAAAATAAAATGATCAACTTTCTCATGCCCTCAATTCTGAATATCTTTACCAAAAATCCTAGATACCATGATCTAGATCCCTTTTAATCTTAGGGTCCCGACAACGGGAACATTTGTTGGTAGAAAATTCTAAAGTGATAGTGACCCTAGTACAACCTAAGTTTCCAACAAAAGAGGCCTTCATAGTCTAGCTTTTCGCCGACATTTTCGCTCCCTTTTTTATAAAGAACCATCTCACCCGAGGTGAGCTAGAACCATTAATAATTAAGGGATCTAGATTAGTACCAAAACATTATTTTTGCCATTAACGTTTTATATTATACATAACTATATTACGACTGAGACATGAATTCATCACATAATAACCAGAGATGTCATTTGTATAAAAGAAACAAAAAAATTTAAAAGTGGGTTACACATTCATTGGATCAACAACACAGGAATTTCCAAACTCCATTTATTAAGGTTTCCAACCACTACAAAATAGATCAAAAATATTTGCGGGACTCTCTCAACCAAAACATTACATTGAAGTTTATAGCACATAGATTAGAACTTTTGCGCAGACACAGAGTTTTGCGACACCCAATTTTAATAAACACCTTAGAACAAAAGCTTAATATATGTGAAAGCTACCCAATTTATCCCTCTATGCCTTATTTTATAGTCTTGCTTGCTTAATCTGGTCCTCATGGAGATTGTTTGATCCTACCTTTGATTTTGTCCTTTTTGACGAAATGTTGGAGTCGTTTCCCTTTTTCCAGTTGATTCCTTCAAAATTGACCCCATTTTTCTATTTCCATGGGCCATACAAGTCCCAATGTTTCAATTCTCTGTCGCATTTAAACTTATGGTGACATGCTTCCAATATTTTTAGCCATTTAACTTCTGCAATTGTTGTTCATCGTAATTTTCCAAAAAGATGAAGGAAGCAACATGCTCATTCACCTTTACATCGATACAGTCGATGCTCCTCTTGGTGACTTTATTGTAGCATATGTATTCTTTGCTATTGTTTGAGTATCCCAGAAAATTGCCTTCATCTTCTCTGGCATCAAACTTGCTAAGCTTTCGATCATTTCTCTTGATGTAGCATCTACTACCAAAAATTTTGAATTGTTTGATTGTTTCAGGTCTGTCATATCACAACTCATAGGAAGTTTTGTCATTATTTGGTCTAAAATGAGCTTTGTTCAGGATAACTACTACTATATGAATAACTTCTGCCCAAAACCTTGGTTGAACATTCCTTTCGACCATCATTTCTCTAGCTAACTGTTGTACTAATCTGTTTTCTCTTTTTGCTACACCATTTTGCTGGGGAGTCTCTGCTATTGTAAACTTCCCTTTGATGCCATTATTTTTACAAAATTCATCAAATTATATTGAAGTGAAGTCACCTCCATTGTTATACCTTATTATTTTGATTTTGTAATTAGTTTCATTCTCAGCCATAGCTTTGAACTCTTTAAATTTCTCAAAAGCTTCAAATTTCTCTCTGAGGAAAGAAACCCATATCATCCTGCTGAAATCATCAATTAATAGCATAAAATATAATTTACCTGTGGGTGGCTTCATTTTGGACAATCCACATAGATCCATGTGTACTAGTTGCAATATCTTTGACGACAAGTTTTCCTTTGCCTTGAATGGAACTTGAGCTTTCTTTCCTAGTTGGCAATATTTACAAATTGTATTCTCTAGTTTTGAAAACTTAAGAAAATCCTTGACAACATTATTCTTGCTTATCTTGACTATCTAATCAAAGTTTAGATATCCAAGCCTTTTGTGCCATAACCAACTCTAATCTATCTTTGATAAGTAACACCTTTTTGTCTTCTCTTTGAGAACATAGACATTAAGAATAATCTTTTCGGTAGAAATCACATAAGAGAAAATGTTGTCGACGCGTTTCGAACTAGCTAGTGTGATTCATCGTCAGGACCAAATGAAGATGCAGATCATGGCACAAGCTTAAAAACGTAGACATTAATCTGAAACAAACAATCCAAGTCAAACAAATATAGGGAACAAAGTAAAAAAAATAAAAATAAATAAATAAGAGTCAAGACCTAATTAATGAGTCAAGATCCTATAACAAAATTAATAATTAAAGGAGATTAAAATTATTAGTTTTTTTATAGGATCTTGACTCATTAATCAGGTCTTGACTCCTATTTATTTATTTATTTATTTTTATTTTTTGACTTTGTTCCCTGTGTTTATTTGACTTGGATTGTTTGTTTCTTATTAATGTTTACGTTTTTCGATCTTTCTTTATTATTATTATTATTATTATTATTATTCTTATTATTACTATTATGTTTTTTAATCTTAATTATTATTATAAATTATAATATTATTATTCTTAAACTAGCCATTATATTAGCCGTTATAGGAATATTATTTGATCTTAATAATCATTATTAAAATATTATTATAAATTATAATATTATTATTCTTAAACTAGCTGTTATATTAGCCGTTATAGGAATATTATCATTATTAAAATATTAATTTTCATAAACTAGTTGTTATATGATCTTTTGGTCTCTACATCGCCCTCTATTTAAGTCTGTGCCATGATCTGCATCTTCATCTAGTCCTGATGATGAACCACACTAGCTGGTTTGAAACGCGTCGACAAATTTTCTCCTATGTGATTTCTACCGAAACGACTCTTCTTAATGTAATATGGATCATAAAAGCCCGAATTCAGAGAAAACATAGACATTATTGTTGGTTGTTATAGCTTCAACAACCATCTCACTTGTACCTGTGGACTTGATTCGACAATTTTTGGCCTTAAAAATCATAGCATAGCCTTGATCACACATTTGAGATACACTAAGAAGCTTATGCATCATCCCATCAACATATAAAACATTTTTGGCTTTACCTTTGCCATTTGAGAGACTAACCACTCTTTTTGCAATTATTTTTCTACGAGCATTGTTGCCAAAAGTCACATTACCTTTGTCAGTTGGTTTCCATGTCAAAAAATTTCTTCTGTCCCTTGTCATATGCCTGGAACATCCACTATCCACATAAAAATGTCTCCCACCATTCTAAGCATACAAAGCAATATCACATTGAACTGATTTCTCATTTTCTTTCCAAACTTTGGGATTTTTTTTCAATTTTCTCAATTACTCGCTCTATCTTCTTTTCCTTAAGCCTAAAATTGATTTCTATATCCCCAAATTTTGACACTTAAAAATTACACCTGATAATTCATAGGAGCAAAAGAATTATTGTACCTAGGTCTAGATTTCCTTTGCTGAAACCTTCTTATGAATCTTAGCTACCTGTAAGAAAGATTGACTCTGCAATTTGTTGCTTTGTGGCCATAGTTAGGGATGTGAAATAATACCTTGGGAAAATATAATTGTACCTGGAAGGTTGTCTTCTACACTATGATAAATTTTGGATAGTTCAATTTTCTTGGCTAACATTCTTCTTTTGTTACTGTTGGTTTTTATGGACCTGATTCTTCGGCTGCATGTCTCCCTTTTGCTACTACGCAGGCCCCTCTTTTGCTAGAACAAAGGTAATTTCATTTCTACCTTTTAATTCAGTTGTCGTGCTAGACTCAACTTCAAAGCCAAGACCATTATGGTCTAAGGAGACTCCTTGTGCTTCTAATATCTCATTTAAATATTTAGTTCCTTTTCCAAAATTTTTATTGAATCTCAGTTGTGTTTTAGCCTTTCAAGTTCCTTTCTCAACAATATGATTTCTGCTTCCAACCTCTCACATGCTTGGACTTTTCCATTCAATTTTTGGTTCAAAGATTCTTGAATCTTCTTACCTTCTTCTATTTGCAAGAGTAATGGCTCCACAACCTCAACTTTTTCTTTTGTCAAATACTCCTTCAAGACTTCATTTTTCTTCCTCAACCTTTTTGTTTCATCAAGAGCACATACCAGTTCTCCTTCAATATCTACTTCTCTTTCACCATCCGAATTAATAGCCTTAACTTGCATATTTTCTATGGCCATCAACATGAATTATTTTGGGCTCTCATGATCTATTTCCTCATCTTAGGATTGGATGGTTTCACTTTCTGAGGATCTCTCTTCTTGAACATAAAAACCTCTCTTCTTAGTCTTCTTTCTATCCTTTTGAACTTTCTTGAATTTTTCTTTAGGATCATAATCCTTCTTCTTCTTTTTAGGACACTTTGATGCATAATGACCAACTTTGCCACAATTAAAACATTTAAAGGGTAGCTTACCTTTATACTTGCCTGATCCTCGCTTGAGATTCCTCACAAAGTTGGCTTCTTCTTCATCTGATTCACAACATGAGTCATCATGCTCATCCTTACACTTATTTTCTACTTTGAAGGATGATTCTTTGGATGCAGACTTGCCTTTAGAAATCCTCATCTCATAGGAAGTGAGTATTCCAAGAAGTTGATCTAAAGTGAGAGTGCTTAGATTGGTCATTTCTTCAATGGCTAACACCTTGGGATTAAAACTCTCAAGAAGAGATCTTAACACTTTTTGAACTACCATAGATTCATCTAGCTTCTCATCAAGCCCTCTTATGGTGTTCACAACTTCATCAACTCTCAAAAAATACTTTGTAATATCTTCATCGTCATGCATGCTTAAAGATTCAAATTGCATCCTATAACCTTGGAGTTTATCTTTCTTTACCTTGTTTTATCCTTCATAGAAGTTTCTCATCTTGTCCCAGATAGCTTTGGCAGATGTTCAATCCATTACCTTGAAAAGATATGATTCAGGTGTACCAACAAGTAGAGCATTCATTTCTTTAGCATTGCATGTGAATTCCAACTTTTGATCTTTGGTAACCACTACTAGAGGCCTTTGATATGCTTCTTCCACAACATCCCACACATCAACTCCAAGTGATTAAATGTAGGTATTCATCCTCACTTTCCAAAACACATAGTTTGTTCCATTGAACATTGGTTCCCTATTGGTAAATCCTCCTTCTTGATTTTCCATGGTCCCTAATCTTTCTTCTAGTTGTTAAATTGATTTGATGTAACTTTTCTTTGATACCAATTTTTGGAAACCAAGAAAATACTGACCGGGGGGGGCAGGGTGAATCAATATTGTAGGAATTTTTACCAAGTAAAAACTTTATTTTAATTTGTGCTAGAATATTGAAACACCATTAATTAAATAATCATGACATGAATCAATTTCAACAATCTCAATGGAACACACAAAGAAAAGGTAAATTTTCAAAACTGCTCTTGGATTCATTCATAAGGAATACTATAACTTGTTGTTACAATTCTCTGGATACAACCATAAGGAAGCTACAACTCCCTGAATTATCAGCTACAACCGAATGGAGCTACAACCCTAACTATTTACCAACAACAAATAGAAGGAGAATTAACCCCTAATCTGCAAGATACAACTTACTAGATACTTAATGGTTCATCTTTCATCCATTTTCACACTAGAATGATGAATTCCTTATTTTGTTTCAAAGTAAAATAATTTCCCCTTGATCACTATTACCTTCAACAATCTCTTATTACTGATAACATCAGAAACACCTCATTCACACATTTTTTTTCTCAAACTCAGTCTCAATCACACACATAACCTGCTTACTCAAACTTGCTTATAAATATTTTTGCTTTTCTATTTTTGTCCTCTTCATTTTTCTTGTATGGCTACGTGAGTTCTTATTTTTTCCTTTGTCTTATTCAGTTCAATCTTCTAAATTTTTTCATTAAGTTCTTAATACCTTATTTGTAGTAATGGGATCAATCTCTAAGTCAAACTGTTGTTTTTTTATCTTATTTTATCATTTTGGTTGTTTAAGAAAGTTTACCTAAGGTTTACTAATTTTAGTAGTAGTTAACTTTAGCTTTACTTCTAATCCATTTGCGACTCATCCATGCCACTATCGAAACTCCATGTCATTTCGCCAAAACTGCCTTTTAACAGGTAGTCTCATCAAAATCAATATTTTAGATCTGCCTCTTAATTATCTATGTTTCTCTTGGCACTCCAAGTTATTCTGCCTTCCAAATCAAGTTTCCAACTCATTATTCCATGCCAAACCTCAAGGAATTTTAACATTTTTCTACTGCTAAAAATAGTTTTACTGCTAAATAGAGCTTCCCCAAGCCTTTTTCTTTTATAATGTGAATGCTGAAAAAAAATAAAAAATAAATAAAAAATCCTTTAGCCCCTTTAGCCTTAAGTGTTGAGGCTTTTTCTCATCTGATAGGGTCCTATGACCAACGGAGTAATGAGGGAAAGAGGTGGTTGAGGGTCCCACACAAGCCTACCAATTCAAGTCTTCATCCCCTTTAGCCTTAAGTGTTGAGGGTTTTTCTCATTTGATAGGGTCCTATGACCAATGGAGTAATGAGGGAAAGAGGTGATTGAGGGTCCCACACAATACCATAGTGTTATTGAAAACCACCCTCGATGGTTCCTAAACTCAAGGAGAGTTCCCTCAGAATAACTTTGAGCCATAGATCGCAATTTGTGAAACCACCTTCAGGGACCACCTTGTTAATTAATGTTCAGCAAACTTCATGTTGCCACTCACCACTAGATACGTTGGAGCTGATCTGTGTCGTCGATTTTGATTTACTATCATACATCTGTGGGATTTCGACCCTCCTGGGTATGCCATCAGGGCGACACCATATTGGTGTCATCCATGCCATGTCGATCTATGATCATTCCACATGTCACCCATATATGGGCCTTTTGGGTACCTGAAAACACAAAAATTTCTTGCCATGTGTCCACCTCCCAATGGGCGGTTATAGACATCACCTATAACATGTTGCCACTTGTCCTGTTGGAAGAGAGAGAAAGGTTCCCTCAATCCTTGGTTTTGTAGGAAAAAATCCCTTGTGAATGGTTCTATATGTCTGTGACCTGCTTCCAACACTAATGCTCGAAGCCATCAATCCTAGTGATTTCCAATAATTCCAATTCTAAAAAGTTATGGGATTCCACGGTTTCAGGCTTTTAGGTTTCTAGGGTTCTGGAGTTTTAGGCCTGCTTCCCTAGCTTAATGTTATTCTTGTCTTCTGAGATTCCCAGCTTCCGTATTTTGAATTTTGTAGGCCCAACTTTGACTGCCTATATCTCTCACTCTAGGAGTCCATTTGAAGACTTCTTTATACCATTTGAAAGACATTTTATAGAAGTCTCTAGTTGAGTGAGCCCAATGTAGTATTTGAGCTTATTTGCTTCCTGAAAAATGGCCTCAAAATATCTACTATTCTGTGCACCTTGATCGTTTTTCTTTTTCCTAGAACTTTCTCTTCTGAGACACTTGTTCCACTCATTGACACCATTTTCAACCATCTACTTAATGGGCACCTTGTTGACATCAGGGACTATCCTATTGACATCAATGACAACATATTTCCAACAGAAAAGTGAGCCTTTAGAAGAATAATAATAGTACCACTTTAATAAATACACATGTATATAAATAATCGTTAATTACTTTGAAAAGTAGTTCTCAAAATAACAATTATCATGAATAAAAAATAAGATGCATGTTTCAATTAAAATGTGCATTAAAGCTAATAAAATAGTTCATTCTATTTTGTACATACAAACATAAACATATACAAAAAAACATCAAAATAAAATTCTTACAACATTCCTGATACATGCATGAAAGTACATCCGACTTTAAGAGCTTCAAAACATTAAGTGAAAGTGCCAAGACAAACAATTAAAAAGATGTCTCACTTGTTCCAATAGTGGAACATGAAGCCACACCTTACTCCTCAAAAGAATGATATCTCTCTCTCCTATGCTTAGCTAGAGAATCCAAGGCTAAAAGTCCTTTGCTTGAGGCATGAGGGTTTATTTATAACAAATGAGGTGACCCTTCACCTCCCATGTGACTCTTGGGCTCCCTCATGACTCTTCAACTCCCATATTACTCTTAAGATCCTCTATGACCTTTAGCCTTCCTAGTGACTCTTCACATTCCACATGTGACTTTTGGACTTCCACACACATTTACAAATTTTATTATTTTTTCAAATACAAAATTAAATTTAACAAAATTGTGGAAAAAAACGTAAAACAAAATGGACACATTTCCATTCACATTAGGGAAACTATATTTTGGCAATTGTGACATGTAGCTCCGTTGTGATATATTGATACAAAGATTTATATTCTATTTTTATATATCTTACCTTCTGTGGTAGATTCAGATTGTATCTGATCTTTCCCTCCAAAGCATCTGGATATATACATTTGGAGCCTAATTGTACATTGTTCAACAACATGACTAGCTTCATATGTAATTTCACTAGCTCAGCTACATATTGTAGAAGATAATCTTTAGTCACTTCCAAGTCATCTCGGGTGGTTGCCTATATGATACAATTCAAGAATTATTCTAGATCATGGATGATAATATTCCTATGTCTTACCTCCTATTGACAGTGTTGGACCCACCAACATTCTGGGGATCTCCCTGGTATGAAGTCCCAACTAGACCTCACACCATTTGGACTAGGAGTCCCATCAGTGGGTGGTAATGTAATGCCTTGACCATGGAAACACATAGAGGAAAGTATGATAACTTTGGGTGAGAGAGAGTGTGTGACCCTGTGGAGAGTCAAGTGCGATGCATGAAGTTTCCAATACACAAAGGGAAAAGGAAGTGTGTTGGCATTATGATTCAAGTGTTGTCCTTGATGGCAACTCACTCAGAGGTTGGTACAGTTGCTCAGAGGTTGGTACAGGTGATGGCACTTAATCAGAAGACAGATCTTAGTACAGCAGGCCAAGAAAGTTCATACACGCAGGTTCATTAAGCCCAAGTCGCGTGTACACGCAGGTTGGCTTCAGTAAAAGAGCGTGTATGTGAAAACGTACCTTTGGTCCATGGCGGTTAGTCCTTGGAAGTTGTGCCTATGGTTTTGGACCATGGCGTCTCGACGGACGTGTTGATCCCTAGTTTTGAAGTTGATGGTATTGTGTTACTATGGTTTTGGACCGTGGTATTGTAAAGGGCCTAAGGCTATATAAGGAGAAGATCATTAGGCAAATGAATGCAGGCAAGGTGCAAGAGTGTGTGTGAGTGATGAAGATCTGAGGAAGTGTGAGATCCAAGTGCTGGTTATGGGTTGGTGATCTGAACCAAGGTTTCACTCATGTGGAGGATGATGAATGATGGAACGAGATCTCAAGGCTTGGAATGATTATCTTCATATGGTTTGACTGTGGATAGATCAGATCTACTGACGCATGTTTATTATTATGATCTGGGTATGTTTTGATGTCTGATATAGCTGCAGAGTTATAAGTTAGAATTTGCAGATCTGTACGCGGGTTGGCTTTGGTAAAAGAGCGTATACACGCAGGTTGGGTTCATCCAAGTAGCGTATACAATGTGAAGTATGATATTTGAAGATGAAGTTGGATCTGGTTGTTGTTATGTTGTCTGGTTGTTGTTGACAGGGTTACAGTGATTCAGAATTGGGTGTTTCAGTGATTGATGATGTAGGTTGTTCTACAATGGTGATTGTTTCATGGATCCAGTATGAAAATGTATGAAACGTGGTCCCGGGAAGATCGTAGGCCGGCACCTACGTACTGGTAAACATATCAGCCAGTACAAGAGCCAAGGGGGGTTGTAGCTCCCTTCCAGGAGCAGCTGGAAAACAAGTGAAGGTTGTAGCCTTCTGTAGGGTTGGCACCTACGTACTAGTAAATGGATCGGCTAGTACAAGAGCTATGAGGGTTGTAGCCCTCTGCAGGTTGCAGCCTGCGTGCTGGTAAATGACTGCACCAGTGCATTGTAAAAGAAGTTTCTTATTAAAGAAGAAAGAGACGAATTGCAGCAGGTGGTTTTCACCCACATTGGGTTTCCACCTTATATCATGGTGTTCATGTGTGTGGCTCTTGTGTGATGTTCTGTTCTGTTATTCTGCACCTGTTTACTGTTAATATGCTTAATAATGATCTGATGCATTTACTGAAGATTAAGATAACTGAATTATAAGATCTCTGGATATACGCGAGTTTCATTAGACACAGTGGCGTGTACACGCGGGTTCACTTAATTGAAGTAGCGTATATGTTTCTGAGTATGAAATAGAAAAAGTTTGATTGATCTGATAATACTGATTCACCCCCCCTCTCAGTATTATTTCCAACAATTGGTATCAGAGCTGGTCCTTCAGAGAAGCTTGATCGCTTGAAGGAGATTCGTAGAACAATGGGGAAGAAAGCACGTCAGAAGAAGAAGGCAGCTCAAAGGAACAATGACAACCTGCCGTTGAATTCAGATCCTGAATCACCTCAGAATGAAGATGGACAAACAAATGAAGCATCAGATCAAACCATAGATCAGCAAGATCTACCTAGAAAAAAGGAGAATACCCTCAAAGAAGAAATCATCAAATTAGAAGATCTGTTGGAATGTGCCTCCAGAACTCGACAAATGCTGCTAGCACTGAATAAAGAGCAAGAAAACGAGATCCTCAAACTAAGGCATCAGTTGGATGAAGGAAGGAAAGCTGAAGAGACCTTGAAGAAGCAATGTCTAGACAAAGAAGAACAACATCAAGTTGAGGTAAATATCTTGAAAAGTAAATTAGAAGAAAAGGATAAACTATTACGATTTCAAGATAGTACTAAGATCTTGGATGATATTCTTAGTAGTCAAAGGTCCCCTGCTATCAAAACTGGTCTTGGTTTTCATGAGTCTATTGAAGGTGAATCTGTTTCACAAAGTAAGACAAGAATCTCTAATGCAAAATCTGAAAGGCTCTACAAGGAGATGAAAGGTCAACCTCATCAACAATCAAGGAAAGAGACTCCTAAAAGAAAATCTTTTACTCCTCCCATGAATAATGTTGAATGTTATGTATGTCATAATCTTGGACATGTTGCAGCCATATGTAGAAGAAGAAGGTTTCAAGACCATCATGCAGAAAGATCATCACATTCAAGGTACTTTAATGGATATTGCTTTTCTTGCAATATGTTTGGCCACAAAGCTGCTGATTGCTATAAGAAGAATATGAAACATGTAAGATGCTATGCATGTAACAAGTTTGGACATAAAGCAAGAGATTGCAGGAACAAAGCTCATGATAAGAAGAAATCATCAACATGCTTGAAGATATGGAAGAAGAAGGAAGTTCAGCCAGAAAGATGTGGCACAGCACAGGGTACTCAGTACAGCACAGACATAACAGACTCAAGGGGAGCTGAAGATGTAAAACTTCAGTGTTCTAATTATCATACGCAAGTTTCATGAAGTAAAGCCGCATATATACGCGAGTTTCACACTGAAAAGTAGCGTATATGTCAGTTTGTGAAAAAGCAGTGGGGACAGACTCAGAAAAGGGGTCTGATATGATCCAGTCCAGTATATGCTCTATTGGTTAACAGTTACAGTCTGCTGAGGATGTTTGGAAATGTTTTGATACTTGTAAGATGCTAGAAGTGTTTAATCCTAACTTGATGATGAGATCTTGATGCTTATTACTGATGTATGCATGATCAGATCTAACTACAGATGGCACAGGCTCAGGGGGAGCATATACTTCAAATAATGCACTGTTGGCATTATGGTTAGAAGTTGTTGATAAAGTCTATGAAGCTACATCTTGTTGTTTGATTAAAGGAATGGCATTGCAGGCTGATGGTACAGATCATATATGATGAATGATAGTCATGGTCTTGAATGAATTGCTGGTCTTAGAACTTGCATCTACTCAGGGGGAGCATGGATGGATTGATACAACTTGGAGCCCATTCAGAAACTTCAGCATGTATCTCTTTTATGGTATCTCTTTCATGGTGTCAAGGTCATGTAACGGCCTATTTTGGTTTCCCCACTATGCCTGGGATGATTGATGCAATATGATTGGTTGTCATATGTAAACTTTTGATGTATCCCCACTTGGTTGGGTGGATGAGTCAATGTTTGTATATCCTCACTTAGTTGAGAGATGGATGTATGTATGAGTCTTTGGTGATAGGAAGGTCTTTTATGGTGTATAAGTCTTTGTTCTTCTTGAAGAACATCTTTTGCAGATCTTACCTACAGTCAAGGCGAGCATGAACAACACAATTCAGCAAGAGCAGGATGGATAGATTGGTACACTTTGGCATACACAAAGGGGGAGCACATTTGGAGATTGCAGCAGGTACTCAGGGGGAGTATGGACAGCAGAAGGTATACCAAAGAAGAGAATATCTTGGTCCTCCCTTTGCCCTTGATGTCAAAGGGGGAGAGTGACTTTGTGTGGTGGTTGCCATCAAGTCCAAAGGGGGAGATTGTTGGCATTATGATTCAAGTGTTGTCCTTGATGGCAACTCACTCAGAGGTTGGTACAGTTGCTCAGAGGTTGGTACAGGTGATGGCACTTAATCAGAAGACAGATCTTAGTACAGCAGGCCAAGAAAGTTCATACACGCAGGTTCATTAAGCCCAAGTCGCGTGTACACGCAGGTTGGCTTCAGTAAAAGAGCGTGTATGTGAAAACGTACCTTTGGTCCATGGCGGTTAGTCCTTGGAAGTTGTGCCTATGGTTTTGGACCATGGCGTCTCGACGGACATGTTGATCCCTAGTTTTGAAGTTGATGGTATTGTGTTACTATGGTTTTGGACCGTGGTATTGTAAAGGGCCTAAGGCTATATAAGGAGAAGATCATTAGGCAAATGAATGCAGGCAAGGTGCAAGAGTGTGTGTGAGTGATGAAGATCTGAGGAAGTGTGAGATCCAAGTGCTGGTTATGGGTTGGTGATCTGAACCAAGGTTTCACTCATGTGGAGGATGATGAATGATGGAACGAGATCTCAAGGCTTGGAATGATTATCTTCATATGGTTTGACTGTGGATAGATCAGATCTACTGACGCATGTTTATTATTATGATCTGGGTATGTTTTGATGTCTGATATAGCTGCAGAGTTATAAGTTAGAATTTGCATATCTGTACGCGGGTTGGCTTTGGTAAAAGAGCGTATACACGCAGGTTGGGTTCATCCAAGTAGCGTATACAATGTGAAGTATGATATTTGAAGATGAAGTTGGATCTGGTTGTTGTTATGTTGTCTGGTTGTTGTTGACAGGGTTACAGTGATTCAGAATTGGGTGTTTCAGTGATTGATGATGCAGGTTGTTCTACAATGGTGATTGTTTCATGGATCCAGTATGAAAATGTATGAAACGTGGTCCCGGGAAGATCGTAGGCCGGCACCTACGTACTGGTAAACATATCAGCCAGTACAAGAGCCAAGGGGGGTTGTAGCTCCCTTCCAGGGGCAGCTGGAAAACGAGTGAAGGTTGTAGCCTTCTGTAGGGTTGGCACCTACGTACTAGTAAATGGATCGGCTAGTACAAGAGCTATGAGGGTTGTAGCCCTCTGCAGGTTGCAGCCTGCGTGCTGGTAAATGACTGCACCAGTGCATTGTAAAAGAAGTTTCTTATTAAAGAAGAAAGAGACGAATTGCAGCAGGTGGTTTTCACCCACATTGGGTTTCCACCTTATATCATGGTGTTCATGTGTGTGGCTCTTGTGTGATGTTCTGTTCTGTTATTCTGCACCTGTTTACTGTTAATATGCTTAATAATGATCTGATGCATTTACTGAAGATTAAGATAACTGAATTATAAGATCTCTGGATATACGCGAGTTTCATTAGACACAGTGGCGTGTACACGCGGGTTCACTTAATTGAAGTAGCGTATATGTTTCTGAGTATGAAATAGAAAAAGTTTGATTGATCTGATAATACTGATTCACCCCCCCTCTCAGTATTATTTCCAACAAAGTGTGCCCCTTGGAAGCTTGTAATAGTACACAACTTGAAAGGAACACATGAGTGAAATGACATCACAAGCTAAGATGTAGAATAGTCCACAAGTTAAAGTGATGAGTTAATCCATCAAAATGCATTCAACAAGATTCATATAAATGCAAACAAAATAGTTCATAATCATATGTGTAAGTTAAATAATATACATTTCCAATAAAATAAGAATAGTCCTACTATATTAACAACATATGCATGAAAGCATGTTGGATCTGATTTATTATTATAAGTGAATGTTCCATCCATACATACACCATTCATGACCACTAGCCCCAATAGTGGAATGTTACAGTCAAGAACACCTGCTCCTCCAAAGAAGTATACTCGCTCTACGCTATGGAGAAGCCAAGTCTATTCACAATACTCCCAAGCTCTTTCTAAGCCTAAGCCTAGCCAAAACATTGGCTCCCAAAATCTTGTTACATGAGTTATGAGGTTCTATATATAACAAGACGGGGTGACTCTTCAACTCCCCTTAGTGACCTTTAGACTACCCTCATGACTCTTCAACTTCTTCACAAAATGACAAATTACATTACATGGTGACTTTTCATATTCCAATATTGACACTTTAGAATTCCACTTATAACATAATTATAATTAATATTATAGTTTACACTCATACCCATATGGGACAAAATAGGGTAGTGACAACTTGGAAGCTTAACATGACAAGACACTATGATGCTTGAGTTTGGGACCACTCTAGCTCAAAAACCTCCACTTAATGCTTCTCGGTCACGTATAGATGCCAAGCTTGGTATTGTGCGATGACATCCCCAAACTACATGATGGTGTCAGGCTAGAAGCAGACTCTAGCCTCCATAACATCTGGGTACAATTATTTGGAACCAGTCTTAACTTCTCTCTCACACAAGAGAAACATGGTTCTGAATTGGATGGGACCACCGAAGTAGTTCTTCATGTTCTATCTATTTAGCTCTAAATCCTCCTTGGTGGGAACCTGTCTTAGCTACTCCGAGTACTCTTCAATATATTGCCTGACTTGGTGTTTGCGTTTAGCTTCAGTGAGTGAGATGATTGATGGGTTCTCACCATGAAATCCAAACTATTGTAAAATTATACATATGAGGCCTGAATGTTTCCAATCAATGAGGCGAGCTTCTTGTTGTTATGAATCAACATTCAAACTCTTTCCATCCCTTTCTCTACTTGTGGATTCATCTTATTTAACAAAGTAAGCGATGCCCCTTTGTATCACATTGTCCATTCTTGCATGACGGTGATGGGTGTTTTCACACTCCTCAGGGTCTTGAAAAATTCCATACTCTACTGCTGCAAGATATGAAAGCAGACAAATTCCTTATGTTTGTTCATGAGCTCCCCATAGAGGTCATACATTGTCTCTTCAAGTGTTGATACCTCACCAAGTATCACTGCTCTCATTTTCCCCAAGTAGACCTGTACGGGAGCTGCATTTTTTGCTTCTCCACGGAGTTGTTCTATCTCTTGCCGACAACCTGTAAGTCATGTGCCAAATACTTATTCTCGATCATCAAATACTGATTGTTTTATCTTGTCGCACCTGTGAAGGCCAAGTTGGCGCAGGAAATGGCATTTGGATTCCTATTGGTGTTCGCCACTAGCACCCTTTCTATAATGAATGCAGGTGATGCATGACCATCCAGAAAATGCTCTCTCTGTGCTTGTACAATCCTCTTCTGAAGTTCATTATATGATAGATTATACACATCCATTACCAGATCATCATCAAGAGGAACTATGTCCCCTTCCTTTCCTGGGGTTAATTGGTGGCGGAGACAAAATGACAACCTGTGGTGCAACGACATCAGGTCAACATATTCATCATGTAGTTCTGGTTCCAACTCCATGTCCAAAACTTTAATCAAGTCTTTAATTTGTTGAGCAAGCTCCTAATCCTACATTTGTTCACTCTCCCCCTCTGCTACTGGTTGGTTATGTCCTTTCTCTTCAACTTGAATTGACGTTGTTTCTACTAAACTTGCACTTTTCCTTTCTTCTTCTTCCTGCTTCTACTTGTCCTCCCGTTCTTTGTATCCTCTGCTCCCTTTTTCTTCTACTTCTAAAGCTGCTTCCATGAAGATTGGATCTGTTGTCATATTATAAATTTGTTACCCCTTTGTATTGTTTGCAACCTTTCTCTTTCCCTTATCTTGTACCAGGTCACTACCTTATGTTGCTGCTGGAATTGTTGCCATGTTAGCGTTGACTCCTTTTCTATAAACAATTGAGAGTCCACATATATTGGCAAGCTAATTGGCACTTTCTCAACTGCTTCCTCAGTACTGCTTTAAGTGGTCTCTCTTGAAGCAAATCTCTTTGGTGCCATGGTAACAATGATTGCTGGAGAGAAGTGTTTCACAAGTGTGTTACTTGTGGGACAAAAATGACACTCATGGTAAGCAAACATTAGCTTCAGCAAATCTACCTTTAAAGCATAATCAAGGAGAAAAATTGGCATCTAATTGGAAGGATTGCACAATATTAATTGGCAAGAGGGAATGGCTACCTATGGGAACTACACACTGCACAGTCCCAGCAACCAAGGATGAAGCTTGAGGCTTAGGACTGCACAATGCGTAGTCCTAGCCTGGGCAGAGACTAGAAGAGACTGCACATTGCACAGTCTCAACGAACAACATGATAGGCTGGCCCCTAGAACTACGTAGTGCACAGTTGGAGCCAACCTGTACTGCGCACTATGTGTTTCCAAAATCCAATATTGTGGCTTGAGCCTTAGGATTGCACAGTGCCTAGTAGAGCAAGGTAAAATCCAATTGAGGGAAGTGCATATCTACCCAAGGGAACTGTGAAAAACTAGAAAATATAAGTGATGGTCTAATTTTGAGTGTAGATCTAACTAAGTGTGAATGAATCATGATAGGTCAAATGCAAAAACTGAATGGTTGGGAAGAGAATCAAATCGGTGAGGAAATTCGTTGCAACAGTGACCATTGGTGGAAAAGCAAAGAAAATGACGTGAAACTTGTGAAAGGAAAATGATAACTTGAAACAAAACTTCTACAACTTAAAACAAGTTGAAATTCCATCAAACATGAACATAAATAAGAAAAACAACAATCACACAAGTGAAATGATAAAAAGCGACGGAAGAGGAAAAAGGTGATAACAACAAAAATCACTCAGAAAAACAACAATGATCCCACTGAAGGTTCCTTGATCTCTTCAATAATGCAAAGGCTCCAAGATCAAATGCTCAAATGAGCTTTAGAGGCGTCCATTACATAGAATTAAGCAAATTGGAATGTATGATGTGCATGCTTAAAGTGAAGGAAAAGGCAACACTCGGTGAAAGTTACTAAAAATAGTGAAAGAGCCTACTTATGGATACTAAAAATAGATCCCTATTTCCTAGGATTCTTTTTTCCCCTTTAGTTTTCTTTCTTTTCTAGGGGAGAACTTTCCATGCACACTATTGGGAAAGACTGTGCAGTTTTGGGGAATTGGGCAACTTTCTGGTTCAGTGTGCACTGCGAAGTTTCTGAGCTTAGTGAGGGTTACATAGTTTTTGGGCTCAGAGATGGGATTCCTTCCATGACCCTACAGTTTTTGAATTCAAGGATTATTTCCTGTCTAATCTACGTAATACCAATCATCAAGGCTGACTACCTTCCATGACTGCATAGTTTATGAGTTCAAGGCTCACTGCCAGTTTGAATTGCGCAATTCCAATCATCAAGGTTCATTACCTTCAAGGATTGCACAGTTTCGAGAGGAAAGCCTAGAAATTTTGTGTGACCCAGTTGGGAGATAAACTTATGATTCATAAGGATAAGCTAAGTTAACAAACACAAGTGAAAATGAAAATATAAGTTTCAGTTGAAGCACAAATACTTGGATTAGTGCTAGATGATTTGTTGTGGTTAAGATGGAAGGCTCCAAAATTGAAGCATAGGAAACATTTTGGAGGGTGGTTGTAGCTACTACAACACCTCCCCAAGTGCACTTATAGAAGTTATTTTGTGTACCTACACCAACGCTTCCAATCTGTTGTGCAACCATGTATATGCTGACATAGTGTCGGTTATGTGATTGTTGAGTTGGTCATAGGTTTTCATATGCACTCAGATCTCTGCTTTATCCATCTCAACTTCATGCTTGTATTTTATAACCAACACTATAGGTGCATTTTAATACTTGGCACCCCATTCTTGGATCACATCTATAGTTGTATAAGCTAATTTTAAGATCCTTAGATTTTCTTGCGATCCTCTCTAAACTTTGTATAAAGGCACCATTGCCTTATGAAAAGTGATAATCTCTTCATAAAGTTGCTTCATTGTGTCTTCCAATGGCTTGATCTCTTTGCGTATAGCTAATTATAACTCTTCTATGCTAGAACCAGTGGAAGACAACCTTTGATTTTTTTCAAGGAGGTGATCAAGTTGCTTCTTTGCACTAGCCAATTCCATCTCTAATTGTTCCTTCTTTTGCATCAATAAATACATATTATTTTGTGCAGCTAGTGCAAAGGTTGTGTTTGTTGAAGTGGCTGCTCTAGGATTGGTCTTGGTGTTTGACACAATGACCTTTTCTGTGTGGATGGAAACAGGTTGGTTTGGTTCATTTGGGAAATACCTCCTTTCTTGAATGATCTTATTCTTTAGCTCATCAAAGGTGAATTTTGATATGTCCATAATTCTATCATAAGGTGGAGGTAGAATCCCTAACTCACTAAACAAAATATGTCCACCAGTCAAAGGAGTTGAAGGTTGAATCTTTAGAGGAGCTATGATTGGCTTAGTTTGCACTGTTTGGTTCTCCTCCTCTTGTTCATCATCTATGTCTTGGGCCTCTAAATCTTCTTCTAGATTTCTTGCAAACTCCTCTTCCTGTTTCCTCCTATTTTCTTCTTCATCCTATAGCCTCTGCTACTCCTCTTCTTCCCTTTGTTTTCTAAGAGATTCTTCTTATTTCTTCTTCTGGGCTTCCTCCTCTTTTCTTTCTTCAATTCTTCTTTCTTCTTCTGCATGTCCTCATGCTTCTTCCTTTCTTTATCTTATTTCCGCTTGCACTCTTCCTCTTGTTCCCCTTTCCTAGCTTCTTTGAATTCCTTCCTTTTCATTTTTGCCTCAATTGCACCTTTAGTGCATGGATCAGCCTTGAATTTCTTACTCCTCTCTTCCTCAACATCATGTTTTTTTCTTCTCCTTAACTCGATATCAACTTGAGAAACCACTTCTTGATGGGTCCCTTCTTAGTATCTGACACATGTATTATGTGAGAATTTCTTGCTTCATCACCTGGTCCATCTTCTCTGGAAGCATTATACCAATTATTGGTATTCTCTTCATCTTCCCAAGATTCATAAGAAAAACGGCGATCTGTATCTAAAATTTACACAGTGTTTCTTGCAAATACCGCTAGGGTCATATTTGTGGAAGCTTATCTCTCCAAATATTAGGTGTTTAGTTTCTTCCATCTCTGGCTCTATTACCCTCAATATCTTTAGCTCGTAGGACCCTATTTGCAAAGGGAAGATTGGTCAAGGTGACTTCTTTAAATTCTACAACTGCTATGATAATCCTATGCATAGTTGGTAACCAATGTCTTGCATGATTACCTTATCTGTCACATACTTCGGCCTAAGATGTGGAGGCTTATAAGCTCTGAATATTGTAATAAATGTGCCTTGATAATATGTAAACCATTCTACAACTAACACAACATCTTCTCTAGCCTTGCCAGTCATGTCAGCTGCCTCAAACTCAAATATCATCAGATAAAGAATCTCAATGAAGTGCTAAGTTATTTCTCGTACACTACCCTATAGCTGACCTTTGACAGTATCTTGCAATACGTGTGGATAAGAGGTTGTTTCTTGGTCCAATTCCACTCTAGGCCTAAGAATTCATTTCGAGCACATACCCCATGAAGAAAAAAGGGTTACATATAGAACTCAAGTTACTCACCTTGTGAAACATTTTTTGCCTCAGAAATATTCCTCTACAATTGTTGGGATAATATATTAGACTGATTGGAAATATTTCCCTTAGAAGCACATGGGCGGGCCATATAAACACATCCTTATTTAAATAAATTTTTGCTTTCGTGCCCATACAACCTGCAACACATAGCCATAATATATTGATACACTTTTCTCAATGGATTTGTTCTATAAATTCCATTAGGATTCTGAAGAAATTTTCCTAGCTCCTGCCACCATGTCTTGAGGATGTCCTTAGTAACAAACTGAGAGTAACAAGTTGCATAGTATTTTGAATTCAAATACTCCTCTAGCTTTAGTAGCTTGTAATAAGAGTGAATATCATGGGGTTGATATGTAGTGATCTCTTTCCCACTTGCACTACTGAGGATCATATTCTTAGAATCAAGATGTTGCAGTATCCATCCTATCACTACCAAACAAGGTAAAATTGAATACATGATAGCAATTATGTAGAATATAGACCTTTTGACATTGATGTAAACTTCCTTGTCCTCCTAGTCTTCTGGGAACTCATCCTTTATAAACTCTCCAAAACTTATCTGCCATGTTAAGGTGGTGGAATTATCAATGAATCATTTTGTGTCTATCAAAATGGGTACTTTAGATCTCAAAATGTCTATGACACCTTCAATATTGCTTTCAGTAACCTCTCTAATTGGTGCTTGGCATGTAACTGGAGGCATTATGTCAGTGGAAGATGACAAACTAATAGGGTCCATATTTGCAGTATTCACTCATTGTAAACAATAATCAGTTGCACAAAACCACCTATTCTATCTTGTTCACTTATGCAAAAGAAGTCCCTATGAAGGGACAATTCACTAGTTTTGAGCACAAGAGTACAAGCTCAATGTGCTCTACATTAAGGATGGAAGAGAGACTTGGTTTGAGTGTAGGTCACATTAGCAAGAGACAATGGTTATATTCTTAGGTCTTGGAGACATGCAATGTGCTCTTGCTGGCAAGGAGGCTCCACACGGTCACAAGTCACATCAATAGTTGGCAGGGGTTGTATGCTTTTCATCTAGGAATTCACTCTACACTAGATGAGGTAAAGCGACCAGTGTCGGGTGTAGGTCACAAGTCTAGTGGATAGAGGGATGGATACTATGGCCTGGAAGTGCGCTCTGCACTCTTGGGAGAGATAAGTTCTTAGACGGGAACATGTCACAATTCTAAGAATAAAGGACTCACTAGCCACTGTCTAGGAGAGTGAAATGTGTTGATAAAGGATTGAATCATTAAGAGTTGTCACAATATAAGAAGACAAAGATATACTCAAGAAAATCGACTAAGTATTTGATGAGAGCAAGCGAGGGTAAACATATGTATGAAAATACTAACATGCATACTCATATATATAACCATAATCATGACTGGAATGTGAAAATCCTTTAGAATGAAAAAAGACACTGAAATCATTGTGCAAGAACTACAGCAACACTTGTAAGAGCGAAATATCAAAGTGCAACAATTGAGAAATCTTACTCGGAAGTTTGAGCACTTGCAACCAAGAGTGGATAATGCTCCTTGTGCTCTAAAAGTGTGCAAAGCTCCAAAACAAAAGATAAGTGTTTGGAATGAGTTATAGCATAGGATATTTATATATGGAGAGCACAAATTAGGGTTTTAGAGTGTGCTATTTCATGTCACAAAAATAAAGGGATAAGGATAATACAGCTATCACTAGAGGGTACACTTTTACTATCCTCTAGGAGTGCACTCATGTTGTCAACATGAAGTGTGCTAGACTTTCTCCAAAGGAGTGTGCTCTCGCTATTGATAAGGAATGCGCTCTGCATATCAATAAGGAGTGCACTCTACTGTCTCCAATAAGTGCACCCCACTATCTCCAACAAGTTTGCAAACCTCCCTGAGGGTGTGCGCTATGAAAGGAACATGACTAAGGCTTATGAATGCATGGTGCACCGACACTTATATTTTCTAGGGGAAGACTTGAACACTTATAAAAATAAGACCACACATGACTTGATGACTTAAAATGATAGATCACATGACCATTATGGGGCTCCAAAATTTAAATGAGGGAAAATTTTTGGAGGATGTTGTAGTAACTACAACACTTGGCGATTCATTGGAAGAACCCCAACTTGTCTATTTAGGTCTAACTTTATGCATGAATTCTAGCCTTTTAGGAACTATTGTCTCATCCTATAGATCATACCATCTTCCTTACTTTTCCTAGTTATAGATGCAGTCTCTCCTATTTCTCCTTTTATCTTAACACACTTCAAAACTAGTCAAAATTTAGTTGTTTCGACTATGGAGAAGGATCATATAAGATACACAAGTTTAATATGTTCATATTTTTAGTGTCATCTTTGGTGTTTCTATGCTACTAGTAGGCCTGTTTAGTACCCTGGTAGAGTCACTTTAAGGAATCACAAGCATTTTTTTGCTGCCAGTAGGCCTATTTAGTACCCCAACAAAGTTGCTTGCCTCACCTCTCTGTGCAAAAATCCTTTCTCTTCTTTCACCCTTTATTTATTTTATACTATTATGCACATTGGAAATTTATGGGCATTTATTTCACTAAGGGTGGAAGAGATATCCCGACTTATTTTACAAGTAAGAGAGGTTGTTCCTTGTTTTACAAAGACCCTTATATATACCTTTGGAATTATTTTTCTCACTTGATTTTTCCTCCTTTCCCTTCTCTACTAGACTAAGTTGACACATTAAAGCTGATCACTACAAATAGTTGATTCAAGGAATGAAGATCCTATAATGGATATGGGAATCTTAGATATGCTAAGGATTTCATTAGGAATGAGTCGTATTTTCTGTTTGTGCATCATTAACCTTTACAAATATTTAGGCACAAACAAAGAAGGAGACCAAAAGTTAGCCAAGTGTTGTTGGATGTTACAATTCCTTTTGAAATATTTCACCACATTGACTCAGAGCCAAATAAACACTTTCATAGAAGATCTTATCTATGCATAGTGATCAAGAAAACAAAATGAAAAAGACATGACATAAACTGGAAAACAAAGAAAGGCAGGAAAAGAAAGAAATATGTACATGGCTAGAGATGCAACCTAGGGATGCTACTAAAAATAACGCTTCAAATCTTAGCCATTAATGGGAAGAGAGCTAAACTTCCCGTATATTAAATATTGGAGATGGTAAGTATTATGGCCAAGCTTCTCATGTATTATGAATGGCCCATTCCACAGGGATTAGAACTTGATGTGCTTTCCCTTTTTCTCATGGGCTTTGTCCCATTTCAAGACTGTCTCCCACACCAAATTATTTATCATTAGTAGATTTTTTGTCAAAAAAACATTTGATACGTTTATGGTGTATGTCAAACTTCTCCTTTATTTTGTGCCTTTCTTCCTCTAGCTTAAGAAGGGTATCAATCTTGCTTTCAACAATTGTACCTGGTTTACCTTGAGAATCATTGGATAATTGTAAGGTCAGGAGGTACAAGTTTGGAGGTAGGAAAACTTCCTTTCCATACACAAGGAAGTAAGGTAGGGCTTTCAGAGAGGGATTAGGGTTTACTCAATCAGCCCACAAGGCATTTGTCAAAGCATTATGCCAACTCCTTTGGTCAGTGAAAACAATTTTCTATAGAGATTTCTACAAACCTGGCTTTGATACCATGTAGAAAATCTGATGTAGGTTAACCCGATAATGCAATATAAATCAAAAAATAATACTATAACCTACTTCTACTATCAATTTGCGGAAGCTTAAAGATCGAGCTGAACAATATAAACAGAAGAAGAAGAATCAATGCACAATACACATGAAAATACTTTGGGGAAAGCCTCATCTAAAAACCCCACACTATTGTATTATCATACATGTGGAAATATTCCCACATCTGGTCTATTATTGGAGAAATATTCCTCTGGTGCCTTCATCCCAAGTATGCGATGCGGGCTTCTATTATGCAAATAGACCATTGTGTTTCATGCCTCATCCCACAAGTGAAGCGGTAGGCCTCGGTCATGTAGCATTGCTCGTGTTTCCCCTACAATAGTTTTGTTCTTCCTCTCGGCCACCCCATTTTGCTGTGGGTTATGAGGTGCCATCAAATCTTGTTTAATTCCTTCTACTGCACAAAAGTCCTTAAACTCTTGAGAGACATATTCTCCACCATTGTTGCTTCTCAAGGCCTTGATCTTCTTCCCTGAATCTTTCTTGACCAAAGCTTTGAACTCACAAAACTTTGTGAAAGTTTGGTCCTTCTTCTACATGAAATAAATCCAGCATTTATGAGAATAGTCATCAATGAAAATCACATAATACCTTTGCTTTGTTGTGGATTCCGTCGAGAATGATCCACACACATCAGTATGAACTTGCTCTAAGATATCCTTTGCTCGACTGTCTCAATCATGAAAGGAAGACTTGGTGTACTTTCCTAAGGTATAACCTTTGCATGTGTCAACTTACTCAAGTTTACCTTTGGGAAGTCCTGTAGATATCTGCTGCATTATCTTCAAAGCCCCATGATGCAAATGGCCTAACCGCCTGTGCCACAACTCGCCAATGTCTTGGCTTTGCACCAATTTTGCTTTCATACTCAATGCTGCACAATCATCTACCTCTAGTTTATAGAGATTCTTCGCCTGAATCCCTATCCTCTTGGTCTGACCTGTGTCTATGTGTCTTAGGAAAACCTTTCCTTTACTGAAGACAACATCGTAGCCTTTTTCCTCCAACATTGTGACCGATACCAAGTTCTTCTTTAGTCTATACACATACATCACATCTATCAAGGTGAGAGGAGCTCCATGTTCCCTCTGAAAAGCAACCGTTCCCACTCCTGAAACACTATACCTTCCATCGTCACCCATATCTATGCACATCTTGAGGTCTTTCTCCTTCCATTCATAGAGTCATCATAGTTATTCCAACTCTTTGGAAGGTCAAGGAGAGCGAGGCTCACCACATCATCATCAACAGTAGTTATTACCACACTACCAAGCTCATCTCTGCAGGTGGTGAGATTGTTCAGATATGTGGAAATAGTATCGTCCTTCTCCATATTGATTCTTCGAAGCTTATCCTTGAGCGCCAATTTCCTCTGGTCGCCACTGTTCTAGTAGAGGTCCTTCAATGTATTCCACATTTAAAATGGAGTATCCTTCCCATGGAGACTCGATACAACATGGTCTCGAACTCTCTCAAGGATGAATCGTCTCGCCTTCGCCACACACTTCTTCCACTCAACCAACTCTTGTGCATTAGTTGAAGCTGGCTTTGGGATTTCTTGATCAATGAATTCCTTCAAGCCATTGTCTTCTAATACAACCTCCATTCTATCTTTCCATGCTATGTAATTCGAGATACCTTCCAAGGCATACTTGAGTCTCAATCCATAGAACGCCATTGGCCAACCTTGAAGTATGATATGAATTTGATTTGCACCTGCAACCCCGAACTTCAAACTTCAAATTCTCTTCTCAGTATTCTGTTCACTGCTCTGGTACCATGTAGAGATTTCTACAAACCTGGCTCTGATACCATGTAGAAAATCTGATGTAGGTTAACCCGATAATGCAATATAAATCAAAGCAGAATACTATAACCTACTTCTACTATCAATTTGCGGAAGCTTAAAGATCGAGCTGAACAATATAACCAGAAGAAGAAGAATCAATGCACAATACACATGAAACTACTTTGGGGAAAGCCTCAGCTAAAAACCCCACACTATTGTATTATCATACATGTGGAAATACATAGGAATTATACAAAGCCTTAGCTCTCGCAGCTAGCCAGATCTCAGTACAATCCTCACAGATGCTCACAGGAAATCTTGGCTTCTCTCTAGCCTTCCTCTTTGCCCTCCAAGCTCCTATTTCCTTGCGTTGTTCCTCTGGGATAATTCTGCTTCAAGAAAGTGGATGATCTCCTCCAAAACTGCGCAATCCTCAAGGATTAAATCCTTAACTGCATGCATGAGTTTTCTCTTTGAGAAAACACTTGCAACTGATATTACACTGTCCTTGACTTTAATCTCAACTAGGTCTTTCTCAGAATAGACATGCATGAGTTTCTAATGATGGAATCTTCAATTAATTGGAGTAGCATTAGTTGAGTGCATGCATGCATCAACTGACTGTTAACTCTCTATTAGTTCCTCAAACAGTTTGGAACTATTTTAATTGGACTTAACTCAGTAAACTAAGTTAACTAATTACAACTCAAATATAGCTCAATCGTATCTCCTTAATTTAAGGGATAACTCTTGCATGACTTCAGAAAGACTTCTAACTTGAATTTCTCCAACTAATTAATTTAAAATAAATTAATTAATTATTTCCAAGTAGTTGTTAAGACTAAATTCGATTTTAATTCACAATTTAATTCAAAGACAAATTAAATTGGAATATTCTTGTTGCCATATTTCAATATTTTGTTTATGATATAAATTAGATTCTTATTTCTAGATTCATCCAAACCGTTTCCTCAAGGATAGTAGTTAGATGAATGATTTAACACAATACTATTTTCCAAAGAAAAATCATAAAGTTTCAATGGCGAAAAATAGGTTTCATTATCAAATAAAATTGGCGTAGGAACGCCAAACCTGGTAATGATGTTATGGTTGATAAAGCAGATGTCCTCCTAATCGTTCACTTGTCTGAGAGGAACAACTTCGACCCATCGCCTAAAATAGTCAACAACAGTTAATATATACCAATGTTTCTTTGATGAATGTGGGAAGATTTCCCCAATGACATTTAATCCCCATAGTTGAAATGGTTCTTTAATAACAATCGATTATAATGGGGTAACTAACCTATTTTCGCGACCAACACATCTCTAACAAATAGGACATTTCTGAGCATAGACATGTGCGTCTTTTAATAGCATTGGCCAGTAATATTTGACACAGATCAATTTATGCGCTGTGGTATCACCCGCATAATGCCCGCCAACTGGTCCATCATGAAGATATTTCAACACCCTTTTCAAATCTGGATATTCCAGGAAACTCAGAAAGACACCATTATCATGCTTTCGAAAAAGAACACCATGAATGAGCTGATAAGATAAATCCTTAAGAAGTATTACCCTTTTATGATTTACTGATAAGTGGAAGGGTAATGTCCCCTGCTCCAAATATTTTCACACATTAGTGTATCTGGATGAGGTTGCATTAGTTGGGGTAACTTGATCAATGCTATACATATGGATTTCTTATTCCCATCTAGATGTGTCCTCCTATGGCGAGTTAACTAATTTCAATGCGAGATGGTAGAGACCATGGCCTTTGATAGTGTGAACTAGGTTCAATTCTAAATCATACTCCTGTAAACTCGTCATACAGTTCACTCTTTTTTCTCTCAACTCTTGTTGTACAAATAGTGATATGAACTCCAGGTGTGGAACGAAGATAATAACTTGAATTTTGAGAAGATAAGGCTGGAAATGTTTCATCACCTTATAGACAACATAATCCCATTTTCTATGGGATAGTTTAATTTTGATCCCTATACCCCTGTACTCATAAACAAGATTGTTTGGTCATTGTATTAACTATCTTTATAAGTTAAAACAACTGTGATTGAAGTATCAAAAGAAAAGGTATATAATAAGAATTTTTTATTGAAGTATGGACTAAATAATGTCAGGGATTCATCTATCACTTGTTTGATCTGGAAAAAAGCATAGTTTTCCCTTTCACACCGCTTAAATGTCACATCCTTCTAAAGGCTTTACAATTTGTGCATAATCAGAGATGAATTTGCAAAGAAAATTTATCTTCCCCAAGAAGGACTACATAGCTTTCTTGTTTATTGGGTAAGGGATTTGAGCAATTGTTTTGACCCATTCTGGGTCCACTTTGATGCCACTCTTTGCTATGATGTGCCCTAAAAGGTTTCCCTCGAACACTCCAAAGATGTTTTTCTTCGGGTTTAATGATATGCCATATCTCCTACATCGCTTGAATATTTGCTTCAGATGATGAAGATGATCATATTTTTTCTTAGAGAAAATTGTAACATCATCCAAATATATGACTACACTCTGACCAATTAATCCTTGAAAAGCGATGTCCATGGCCCATTGAAAAGTTGCACCAGCATTTATTAGCCCAAACAACATTCACCTAAATGTGAATGTACCCCATTTTTTTCTAAATGTTGTTTTCAATCTGTCAGGTTCTGCTACTAGTACTTGGTTGTACCCTGAAAATCCAACAAGTAGTGAGAACATTTTGGATCCAGAGACCATTTGGAGAATCTACTCCATAGATGGCACGGGGTAGTTATATTTTTTGTAGGCCTGGTTTAAATTCTGAAAGTCTACCCATAATCATATTTCACCAGTCTTCTTTATGCCTGGAACCAATTTTGACACCTAAGTGGAATGCTGAACTTTGAATATTATCTGAGCATCCAACAACTTCTTCAATTATTTCTATATCAAGGGTTCATGTGTAGGATGAACTTTCCTTAACTTATGTTGAAATGGCTTGACCCATTGCTTTATTGGTATCGCATTCTAAATGATTCGCATATCATAAGTTTACAAATCATCATAAGTCCAAGTGAATACATCTTGATACTATTTGAATAGGCAAATGAAGGATTTTTGTTCTTGAGAAGAACAACATGTACCAAGGTTAACATACTTTCGATCTTATTTAGTTCCCAAGTTAATTTGTTCATGAAACAATGTATAACTTTGGGTCTTGGTGTTCTCAATCCTTTGAAGCAGTTCTATAAGTCATACAACTTTTCTATCGACACCACACCCTTATGCATGGGATTTCCACTATATGATCTAGCTCCTTGCAAAGGCTTCTCGTGCTTATCTTCATCAATTTTTTCATCTTTGAACACATCAACATTTTCCATAAATTCAAGTATTTATTATTCATGATTGAACACACATAAATTAGTCATTTGTTCAGGATAGAAGGCTTGTAAATAATTTCAATATAAAAACCATCTATAAGCAATGATAACCTAGAACTTGCGTTTGCTAAAGCATTTGTGGTTGTCTTATTAATCCTAGGAATATACCTAATATTAAAAGTTTGAAATGAAGAAATCAACCTCCATACCTCTTGTTGATAGTTTTTGTGATTAGGTGAAACATAGTGAATGGTGTTACATACTTGATGCGTGATTATCTCCAAATAACCTATTACCTTCAATGCCTCTACCTTGAGGTTGATGGCCTTCTTCAATCCAAGTATGAGTGCCTCATATTTTGCGACATTATTCATGCACTCAAACTCCAATCGACATCAAATTATATATTTTTTCTTGCAATATTCTACCAATATGCATTTTGCTCTGATGCCCTCCTACATCTTGGATCCATCGAAGTACAAAGTCCAAATGTCAATAGAAATTGGGTTAGTTTTTACACTAGTAGTATTTACATCTATAATACAAAGGTTATTACCACTAATTGGAGTGTTGGGAAGGAGTTCCAACTGGGTGTCTCATGGCACTAAAGATGGTTGTGCAAGATAACATCCAAGGTTAGTTTATACAAATAAACAAAAAAATTTCTGAAAAAAATCTTGCATAAAGTTGATTGGCTCATTGTGCGCTTCTAACTCCATGACGATGTTCGCTATAAACCCCATGACAGTGTACTTCATCAAGGGCTTGCTATAAAATAAAATATGTTTGTTCTTCCCCTTGTAAGAAAGCCATAGGTGGCTCTAGTCAATCGTGAAACATCATTGTAACTTGCTGGACCAATTCCTACTTAGTAGTAACTCGTAGGCCTTCAGAATGCCCACAACTAAAATGTCTATGCATTGGTGAACTCTATGATAAAAACTTAATCAAATTATGACACCATTGAGTTCACCAATATATTGTACATGTGTTTTATCTAATTGAATGATTTTGGCATCTCTCTTTTCCCATTTTTCATTAATTTTGTTAGCGACATAAACAAGCATCACATGCATAGATGCCCCAGAATCGACTACACAGTTATGGACATTATAGTTAAAATTTTCAAATGTTAACAAGAAATGGGGGAAAGAGGATCTTGCATTTGTGTTAAAAACATTAAATAAAGATTCAAGGATAGTGTTAGAATTACTGGACAAATATTTGGAAGTAGTAGTTGACTTACTTGACGAGGGTGTGGATGCAAAGGCTTTGATGATCAATTCCTGCTAGCCTACAAATTTTTCTAGATCATAGATGGAAATGTTAGCATGATATTTATTCATGGATTCAATGATGTTGTACTCTATATTACATATTACACTGTCATCCTTAGTAGGTTGCACTGTGGAAGTAGGTGGAGAAGCCTTATCTGATGCTTCAAAGGTGGTGGATCGATTCTTACTATTCCTAGAAGTGTTTTTAGGAGTTTGTGCACTCCCAGCTTTGGACTGTGGATTTTGAGCTAGATTACTATGAGGTAAAATATTCTCAGGAATTCGTTCCTCTATTGGTCCACTTCCAACACAGAAACTAGTCCCTTACTCCTAATATTATGCGGCTTAGAAAATTTGTTTATGAGGAGATTCATACACTAAGACTTCACTAGCACCTTCATGTTCATTATTCAAAATAAGATCAAAAGAAAAGATTGAATCACCAACACTTGAATTATCCTATTATGGAGGTGATTTATTTGTCTCTTTTGTCTTGCTAGGTTTCTCTTCTACAACTTGCCCTTCCAAAACATTGGTAATTATAGCGCTCATATTATGTCTCCATTGTGGGCACGTTTTTTTAGAATGAGCTTCTTGGTGAAAAGTACAAAAATTTTCCATGCCCATGTCTTCAATATTAAATATCGTGTTGGAACTCTGAGCAAATTTGGTTATTTGTTTGTTATTACTTTTTAAAAATGGATTAAAGGACTTGTTACTAGTTGATTCCTCGCTTGTCTTCCTCTTTAATTTGAAGTCTTCATAAATTAATTGCTATAAGGGCTTGGTCAATATCTCCATGTCAAATGAATATTTTTCCTTAAATTTTGGTTGAAGAGGCTTCAGGATTCTTTCCAGTATCTTTTGAATATTCTTTATCAACAATAACTCTTACCGATCTCAAGTCCTTTTCGAAAGTGATAACTTCTACAAAATTTTCAGCCAATGATTCTTTTACAACTCTCTTCACAAACATGGAAATGTTTGTTAGTAAAGCCTCAATATAATATTCCTTTAGTGATAGAAACATGCAACTAGAAATATATGGGAAAATTATTCAAGATGTGTGTGAACTTCTGATTAAAGTCCTTCACTTTTTCCTTGTTCCCCATATTGATATTGTCAAGTTCCTTTAGCAACATGGCAGGAGTCTTGTCATTAGTGAATTTCTCTGAGAGAGGCTTCTTACACTCCATAGAGTTATGGATTTAACTTGTTGGAAGGTTTTGGTACCATGCTGATGCCCTGCCTTCAAGAGTGTAAGGGAACAATATGTAGGTGACATCATTATAGTGGAACTCTAACATTTGCAAGTGCAAGTAGAAATGATCGATATCATCCTCAACATTTGTTGTCTTGTCCAGATCATACATTTTCAAAAGCTTCTCCGGGTGTGTACATAAGTGATGGAGTTGACCTAGAAGAGAAAGAGGCCCTTGAGCCATCCAATCCAAATGATTATCAGTCGTGTCTATGTTATTCACCTCCTCTTCACTATCTTATTTAGAAGACTCTTCCCCTTCACTATTGAGATGATTTTCTCCATTGAAGTTATCATCCTCACTATCCAGAATATGATTGTTCTCTCTATCTCCCTCCATATTTTTAGCATTAGGTGGTGCAATGTTCCCTTGATGTAATATTTGTTCAAGTGAGTTTCCAAAATCATCAAGGGAAGTGTTAACCAAGTCTTGGACCGAAGAGACTAGAACACCACTATGAGTTGTATCTTTCTTTGATCACTTGTGAGGAAGGATGGATGTAACAGGGAGTAATCCAAGTGTCATCGCAAACTGATGAGTGATAGGACATATCTCTCAGAGTTGGTCATAAGAAACCTCATAAGCATGCTCTAGACCATGAGGAGTTGATTTTTATTTCTCATATATATGTGTTGGAGTTGGACTCGGACAATTGTTTCCTTAAGAAGAAGGTTCCTGATGTGAATGTGATGAGTGATCAACCATACCTTGGTTGCCCTCCTTCTAGCACTAGCATGTTCGTGGTGCCAAAAAAATTTCTAACACAAGGGGATCTCCCTGATATAAAGTCCCAATTAGACTCTATACCATTTGGAGTAGGATTCCCATCTGGAATGGCGGTCTTCCTACCATTTTAACTTAAATATTTTCCTTCGTTGCAATTAAAAACATAAGAGAGCACTTTTGAGACAAGCAAGCGATGTTAGCTTTGTGAAACATACAATTGTAATGTGTATAAATTACTTTCATGGACAGAGTGAAGAAAAGTGACCCTTTAGAAGAATAATTTTAGTACCACTGTAATAAAGACAGGCATGAATGGAAAGAATCGTTAATTAGTTTGAAAATTAGTTCTTAAAATAAAAACAATCATGAATAACAAATAAGATGTATGTTTCAATTAAGATGTGCACTAAATATAACAAAATATTTCATTCTCTTTATCATATATAAACATAAACATATATCGAAAATATCAAAATAAAATTCTTACAACATTCCCGATACATGCATTAAAGTACATTCAGCTATGAGAGATTCAAAACATTAAGTGAAAGTGCCAAGATACATAATTACAAAGATTTCTCACTTGTTCCAATAGTGGAACATGAAGCCACACCTTGATCCTCAAAAGAATGATCTCTCTCTCTCTCTCTCTCCCTCTCTCCTATTCTTAGCTAGAGAAGCTAAGGCCGAAATTCCTTTGTTTGAGGCATGAGGGTTTATTTATACCCAATGAGGTGATCCTTCACCTCCCATGGGACTCTTGAGCTCCCATATGAATCTTGAGCTCCTTTATGACCTTTGGAATTCCTAGTGACTCTTAACATTCCACACATGAATTTTGGACTTCCACACACATTTACAATTTTTATAATTTTTTCAAATAAAAAATTACAATTAACAAAATTATGGAAAAATCCATAAAACAAAATGAACATATTTTCATTCACATTAGGGAAGCTGTATTTTATTGATTGTGACATGTAGCTCTGTTGTGATATATTGATACCAAGCTTTATATTCTGCTGCTATATCTCTGGCCTTTTGTGGTAGATCCAGATTGTATCTGATCTTTCCCTCCAAAGCATATGGATATATAATTTTGGAGCTTGATTTAACTTTATTCCACAACATGAATAGCTTCATATGTAATTTCACTAGCTCAACTACTTATTGCAGAACAAAATATTTAGTCACTTCCAAGTCATCTTAGGTGGTTGCATGTCTGATAAGGTTTAATAATTCTTCTAGATCCTATCTGATAATCGTCATATGTCTTACCTCCCCAAATGAATCTATAGAAGGTATTTTGTGTACCCACACCAAGGCTTCCAATCCATTGTGCAACCACATATATGTTGACATAGTATTAGTTATGTGATTGTTGAGCTAGTCATAGGTCTGTATATGCATTTTAATCTCCACTTTGTCCATCTCAACTTCATGTCTGTGTTTTCTAACTAACATTGTTGGTGCATTTGAATACTTGGCGCCCCATTCCTGGATCACATCTATAGTTGTATAAGCTAATTTTAAGATCCTCATATTTTCCTGTGATCCTCTATGAACTTCGTATAAAGGCATCATTTCCTTATGCAAAGTGATCATCTCTTCATATAATTTCTTCATTATGTCTTCCAATGGCTTGATATCTTTGCGTATAGCTAATTTTAACTCAGCTCTGCTAGAATTGTTGGAAGACGACCTTTGATTTTCGGCAAGGAGGTGATCAATTTGCTTCTTTTCACTAGCCAATTCCATCTCCAATTGTTCCTTCTTTTGCATCAAGAAATCTATATTCTTTATGTGACTAGTGCAAGGGTTGTGTTTGTTAAAGTGATCGTTCTAGGATTGATATTGGTGTTTGACACAGTGACCCTTTCTATGTGGATGGAAACTGGTCAGTTTTGTTCATTTGGGAAATACATACTTCTTTCTTAAATGATCTTATTCTTCAACTCATCAAAGGTGAAGTTTGATATGTCCATAATTCTATCATCAGGTGGAGGTAGAATCCCCAACTCACTGAACGAAAGATGCCCACTGGTCAGAGGATTTGAAGGCCAAATATTTAGAGGAGCTATGATTGGCTTAGTTTTCACTATCTAGTTCACCTCCTCTTGTTCATCATCTATGCCTTGGCCTCTAAATATTATTTTAGATTTATTACAAACTCCTCTTCCCGTTTCCTCCTTTTTTACTTTGACATCTTGTAGCCTTCTCTTCCCCTCTTCTTCCCTTTGTTTTTTGAGAGCTTCTTCTTGTTACTTCTTTTGGGAATCCTCCTCTTTTATTTTCTTTACTTATTCTTTCTTATGCTACATGTCCTCTCGCTTTTTCTTTCCTTGCTCTTCTTTTCAATTGCACTTTTCCTCTTGTCCCCTTTTCCTAGCTTCTTCTAATTCCTTCCTTTTATTTTATTCCTTAATTGCACATTTAGTGCACATATCAACCTTGAATTTCTTACACCTCTCATCTTCAACATCATGTATTTGTCTTCTCTTCAGCGCAATATCAACTTGAGAAACCGCTTCTAGTTGGGGCCCTTCTTGATTAGCAACTGGAAAATGTACTATGTGACATGGGCCTACTTCATCACCTAATCCAACTACTCTGGAAGCATTATACCATTTCTTGGTCTTCTCTTCATCTTCCAAAGAATCAGAAGAATATGGCTAGGTGTATCTCAACTTTACATAGTGTTTCTTGCAAAAACCTATAGGGTCATATTAGTGGAAGCTTGTCTCTCCAAATCTAGAGTAGTTAAGTTCTTCCATCTCCCCTTTTACTAACCTCGGATTCTTTAGCTTGCAATACCATATTTTCATAGGGAAGATTGGCCAAGGTGCCTTCTTTGATTTCTTTAACTACTTTGATAACCTTGTGCATAGTTGGTAACCAATCTATTACATGACTACCTTATCCGTCACATACTTCAACATAAAATGTGGAGGCTTATAAGCTCCAAAGACTCTGATAAATGTGCCTTGAGAAGATGTAAACCAATTTGCAACTTCTACAATAGCTTCTCTAGCCTTATCAATCATGCAAGGTGCCTCAACCTCAAATATCATTTGATAAAACATTGCAATGAAGTTCTCAACTATTTTCTCATACACTCCCCTATAACTGACCTCTGATAGTATCTTGCAATAGGTGTGGACAAGAGGTTGTTTCTTGGTCCATTTCCACTCTAGGCCCGAGAATTCATTTTGAGAATAGATCCCATCAAGAAAGAAAGCTGACATGTAGAACTCGAGCTGCTCTCCTTGGCAACATTCCTCTACAATTGTTGGCTAATTTTATGACTAAATGAAAATACTTCCCTCGAAAGCACATGTGTGGGCCATATAAACCCATCCTTCTTCAAATAACTATGTTCTTTCATGCTTATATAGCCTACTACACATAGCCCTGAGATGTTGATACACTTTTCTCAATGACTTTGTTCTATAAATTCCATCATACTTTGGAAGAATTTTCCTAGATCTTGCCACCATGCCTAGAGGGTGTCCTTAGTAACAAACTAAGAGTAATAAGCCACATAGTATTTTTAATTGAAATACTCCTTTGGCTTTGGAAACTTGTAATAAGAGTGAAGATCATGGGGTTGCTATGTAGTGAGATATTGCCCACTTGTACTACTAAGGATCATATTCGTAGAATCAATATGTTGAAGTGTCCATCCTATCACTTCTGTACAAGGAAAAACTAGATAACTATTAGTAATGTTATAGGAAATGGACCTTTTGAGTTTTATGTAAGCTTTCCTTTCCTCCAGGTCTTCTGGGAACTCATCTGTAACATCCCTGGTGAAAAGTTCATGTAATAAAAGTTAATAAAGGAAAAATAAGACCACGTGTAAGGGACACGTATTCCAAGTTGAATGTTTGGCAAAGATGTCCTAGTGGGCATCACTGGATGTGTGTTTTGACTAAAGAAAATTGGAAAAGGCATTAAAAGGAAAAAAAGGCATTTTTGGCACATTTATTTATGAAAATAATGGAAATTAGGAGAAAATTAAGGTGAGAGGTCACATGGTGCATGTGAGAAGGAAATTGAAGGAAAATAATGGAAAATGAAGAAATTAGAGGCCTCATTAATAAAAAGGCTTGTAAGGATTAGTTGGCAGGATCTTGGCTCAAGCTCTTGGTCAGTTCAAGTTTGGAGCTCTATCATTATTCTCTCTCTCTCTCTCTCACTCTTCATCACTTAGAGTTTTCTTGGAACACTCTAGCTTTGGATCAAGGAAAGAAAAGAAAGGAAAGGAAAGGAAAGGAAATCAAGGATCAAGGAAGGAAAAGTAGGATCAAGCAGCTTCAGCAGGAATACTTGCAAGTAACCTTTTATGTGTATGATTTCCTAGTTGGTTTGGACATGCATGACTTTTCATGTTGGTGTATGGTTCTCTTGTTGTCAGTGGCATGGTTTTTCCGAGTTATGACAATGGTTTTCATCCTAGCCTTGTCTTTTCTGGATGCCATGTTGTTGGGATGTTTATTTCATATTTTTAGCTTTGATTTGTCGGATGGATCCCAGAATCCGGGGTAGTGATGGTCTTGATTTCCATTCCAAAAGGCCTAGGAATGCCTTTATCGGTTTTGGTGGGATACACGATAAAGCCCGAGGGAGAAGTATTAGTTTAGGGCCAAGTGATTTGGGTTTGGATTGTGGTAAATCCTGAGATAATGGTCTCAGTTTAGGGCCTACTGATCTGGTTTGGATTGCGGTAAAGCCTTAGAGACAAGGAGATGAGAAATTCCTCAAGGATAGTGATGGATTCTAGATGGCATTCCAAATTCGGTTCGGTTGTGATTCCATTGGTTGTTCTTGGATTGGATATTCTATGAGATCCCACATTCATGATTGGAATATGGCACGAGGGTGACTGACTAAAAGAGATATTTGGTTCATCCATGTATATGGTTGGGTGGTACGTTGAAGTCCCGATCCTGGTCGAATTTTCCTACGATTAATAAAAGTTAAGTTCTCTTACTTTTGCACTGATTTATATATGGATTTAGTGGTTGTCATATCTATGATATTTATATGGCTTTATGCTGGTTATAAGCATGGTTGAATGATTGATTTATGTCATGGTTATTTCATATATTTACTTGTAATTGTTAAATGGATGGATGCAAAACCTAATTGATGATGTAGTAGTTCAATGGAGAAAGAGGTGACCCTTCTGGTTATGTTTCATAAGTTGTTTCAGTCGTTTATGCTTTGTCTTGTTTCCTAAACCTGTAGGTTGCATTGATGCCAAGTATTTGACAGAATGTCATTCCTGGTTGAGGATGCTCAAGCCTAGTCCTAAGGGTGATTTTTGATTGATCGACATTGTTGTCATGTTTTTAATGAATTCTATAAGTTATAACAAGTTCTAGGCAGAGGCCAGAATTCTGGGCTAGAAAAGTGGCTTAAATCTCAGGGTCACTGGCACAGAATTAGCAATTTTGGTCCAAAGTCGCTAGCAGGTTGGCCTGTGAGGGTGACTTTGGGTTTCTGGTCACCCCCTTGCCATTAGCATGAGAGCAATTATGGCCTACGAGTTGCAGAATAGTAGTGGGACCTAGGGACAAGTTGTCTGAGTGGCTGACTTGTCTCTTGAGGGTTCTGTTGATGACGTTGGATGACTATATGTGATATTCTGTTGATTCCACTTCCTTAAGGTGACATAGGAGGTCTAATCTAATCATAGTAGCATCTCCCCTCATGTTTACCCTGGTTGGAATGATTACTTTGGGTAGACCTGGGAGTGGGTGTTACAAATTGGTATCAGAGCATGGTTGCACTCTCCTTGGGTGAAGGTGCTTGGTCATGCATGCATGTCTCTTACACTTGCATTCGATGTGCTTGTTTCATTGCATCATGTTGATCATTGTTGTGGTAAGGTTATCATAAGGAGCTTGATGTTGATCATCAGGAGTATATGACTGGTTACATGATTATATGCAACTTGATTACATCCTTATATGTTAGGTTGCATTCTTGGTTGTTGAATTGAATGTATCAGTCTTGTATGTTAGTTATAAGAATTGATCACTTATGCTTGAATACATGCGTTCATGCATGTGTAGTTGAGTATGCATTTCTTATGCATGTTGATGGTTGCATGTGGCAATGCGTACATTGGAGTAATGGTTGTTGTCATGCACGAGGTCATGGTTTGTGAAGTTGATATGGTCATGCATTGAGAACTAGACTCTAGCTAGAATGATGTGTATATGATTTGGTATTCATGTGTTATATGTTTATATGAAGTTTTCATGCATGTATGGTCTTGGTTATATTTATGCATGAATAGTAGATCAAACATGCCTTGTGAAGTCATGGTATGAAATTAGGTCATCAGGGTGATATCGGTACGTTATGATGCTAATGTGTTGGCTGAGTTAGAGTAGGAGATGCAGATCATCATAATGAGGTTGTAGCATTAGACTTTGGGGAAGAGAAGATTATCATACAAGTATTGTATGTTGACATGCAAGTATGTGAGCTAAGAATTTTTATATGCATTAGGGTTATATACATTAGGTTTATGTACATGTCTTTTGATGTTATGGTTACATTCATGATAGATGTTAGTTGATTAGTGTATTTATATGCACAAGTGCCATATAGTCAAGAATGGTAGTAACCTATGGTTGTATGCATTGTTATTATTGCTTTAGGTTAGATAACTTAAGTATTATGTTATGTGTTGTTGATGAAATATCTTATAGGTTAACTTCTTGTTGTTAAATGATAATTAGCTTGATGACTGGGGTTATAGAATTTATACCTTGATGTTATATGTATCACACTAAATTGGATTGGCCTATGCAGATGGTTAGGGTTACGACATTCAGGTATGAGTTAACTTATTTTGTTGCATTATGTTGTACTAGTCTAGACTGATCGTACATGTGTGATTTCTATGCATAAATGATACTTGTTTATGAACTTATGATGCAAACATGTTAGTTAGTGATTGTTATGGATAGCATGATATTACTTATGTTTAAGATGATGTGTTGAGAATTTATATCGTACAAGATAGCCTCCACTGAGATACAATAAGGTATGAGTTTACTTATGCATATATTTGGTGCTTGACTGTTTCATTATGTTGTCTAGTTAATTTATTTAACATAGTATGTTGCAAGTTGGTTGAATGTTTGATGAATTGCATAATATGAGTATGTGTTCAAATGATTCTATTTTAAGATGATTGTACTAACATATATGTGTTGAGACAGTTGATATGTACTTGAATATAGTTGATAGTTGTAGCATTATGTCTAATGGCTATGGATTATGACATGATTGTTTGTAAAAGTTGCTTTCAAATTGATAGATATGATTGTCCTGATATTTGGAACATGTGGTTGACATGTGTGAAAAATTGCAGGTAAAATGCTAGGTAGTAGCGTGACAAGGTAACACTTGATGTGTTTATATAACTAACAGTTGGGTGATGTGACAGTACATAGTAAGTGTCAATTGCAAGAAGTAAAAAGGGTAAAAGAAAGGAATTGGACAAGAATTCCTTTGGTTATGTTTGGAATCCCTAATTCCAAACGAATGAGTACTTTGAATACAGGGAGTCTTCTTATCCTTGATTTTGTTTGACATTATGTGGATATGTGCTAGATTCATGAGCATGTACTTGACAGGTATATTAATTACTCTTTAGTTACAGGTGGATCTATCAAAGGATTAGAGTCCCTTGAGAGATGGCGGGGATGTTTTCAATTGCAAGCAACGTGATTGGCACAACAAGATGAGGTAACTGGTGTATTGTATGTTTATTTATGCACTAACAAATTTTTGTTAATGACAACATGATGCAGGGAGTTGCATGGCAAGAGAGGTTGCCATGAAATCTTGAAGAAGGCTCAGGTTGAGCTTTCCTTGGGAACCATGGGGATGGAGTCATGGTGTCGAATTGCTAGTCTTGTAATTTTTGTCTTTTGTGATTGTTGCGCTTCATTTGCAATTTTGCACGTGTCTGGTGCATAGCTATGCCACTTTGTTGTACTGTCATATTGTTATTGGTTTTCATGGTCTTTCTTCTTGTTTGTTTCTTGGCATTGTCTTTTACATTTTGAGTCTTGGGAATTTCTTGGGAAAGAGGAAAGTTAATTGAGCTCAGGGAGAGTTTTATGGTATCCAGCAGGTAATGTAAGATTCAAATGAAGCTTTGTGCATGATTAAGCGTAGCGAAAGGAAAGACTCTAACAATTGGTTGGACTGGTTGGTCCATAGTGGTAAACGAATGGTGGCAGTATAGATATGTGAAAGGTAACCAGAAAAGGTAAAGTAAATGGAACTTAGGTGTCGTATGGTTTGACTAAGTTGGGAATGTTGGTTCTCAATGTTGTGCATGTTGTGTGCAAGTAAGGAAGTTCTCTTAATCTAGACCTTATGTTATCTGGTAATTATTTTATTATCATGATGATGCTGATGTTTATATATGTATACATGTATGTATGAATGTTGTTCCCTGACAAAATGATGATTATTTTATGCTAATGATTATATATTTATGTATGTATCTATGCCACTTTTTGACAGGGTTGTTAGGGATAATTCTTGTATAGGAATGATTTCTTATACATGTGAATGGCATGAAGAAGTTCCTGGCTATGAGGAATCAAGTGGGAAGAGTAGCCATGACAAATATATGATGTCAGTATCATGCGAATATGAATTTATACTGTATGTTTGTATTATGCCTATGCTTATGTTATGGATAAGTTATACCAAGGGATACATCAGTGAAATGAAAGCAATGTGGTCTGCGACATGCTGGGACAAGCATAGATAAGACACTGGGAGCAAGGTTTCTTGGTAGAGATAGTATGCTTTGGATGTGAGGTACTATTGTTGTATATGTTGTACATGTAGCATCTATGATGTTTTGCACATGCGGTGTTGTGTGTACATGTTTTTTTGCAATGTTATGTACATGATGGTACAGATAATGTTGTGTGAATATTGCATATGCAGTGCTGGGTATAGATGGTGCTATGTACATGATGGATATGTGGTGTTGTGTGCATATGGTGTTGTGCACATGTTGGATATGCAATAATGTGTAAAGATGATGCTATGTACATGTTGGATATGCAGTGTTATGTACATATGGTGCTCTGTGCATGTTGTACATACAGTGTTGTGTGCATGATTATACAAGTGGTGCTATGAGCATGTGGTGTCGTGTACATGTTGTACATGTGGTGTTGTGTGCATGTGGTGTTGCGTACATGTTGTGCATGTGATTTTGTATACATATGGTGTCGCGTACATGTCGTGTGTGTGGTATTGTGTATATGAGGTATTTTGTACACGTTGTACATGTGGTGCAGTGTACATGTGGTGTTATGTACACGTTGTGCAGGTGGTGTCGTTTACATGTCATGCTATGTGCACATTGTGCAGATGGTCTTGTTTATAGGTGGTACTGTGTACATTTTGTACATATGACATCGGTGTACATGTGGTATTATGTGCATGTTGTACATGATGTGTTACGGGCATCTGGTACTATGTGTATGCGCACATGGTTGAGGAGAAGGCACTAGGTGTCTGTCTGGAGTGGAAACCGATCCAGAGTGCATATAGAATAAAGGAAAAGATAGAAGTTAAGGAGTGATGAAAGGATAAGTATCCTCATTTATTTCAGATTTATTATGCATCTGATTTATGACTATGGTATATGATGAGTATATGTGATCTATGATTTTGGTTTATGTTGGTTACATGTGACTTATGATTTTGATATATGATGGTTGTGTTTGAGCTAACCAGATGTGATATTTTTATATATGATGTTTGATCAAACAATTAGTTTGACTCGTTGTGATAGGAAGTGAATAGGATTGCAAATGTACCTTATTGATGAACTACTAATGAGGTATGATTTGAGGTTATTTCAATTTATTTGAATCTAATGGAAATTATGTGCTTGGAACAGGAATGCATGAACATGCCTAGTTGGGTGGTTGAAATTGAGTGCAAGAATTGGTAGCAATAACAAAAGAAATTGGAACGTGTAGCAATATGTTGGTTAAGTACTTCAGGAACAGGGCCATTGTGGGACACTGGTACTAAATATTGTCCATTGATTTTCCTGAGCATCCTATGATCGATATGATGGTTTTGAGGCAGGTATATGCCTTCTCTGATGCAAGGAAGCCTTACCAAGGAATGGATCACCTGGGATAGGGGATTCTGGGGAACTTGGAAGGTGAGTGACTTCATGGAAGGGGGTGCCCGGATTTATCAAAGGACTGTGTAACAGAGAATGGAAGGTCATAGATATATTTGTTTTGGTCATGAGAATTTCCAGATGGAATCAAATGCACATTGGGAGTGTGCCTGAAAAAAATGAGATGGTAACTATTCACTGAAAGGATAAGTGGTGCAGGATTGTAGTGCTAGAGATCGGATGCATCTTTAACTCTGGTAGTGGATTCTGGACTTCTTGGGAAGGAGGTGAATCCTGGTACTACTTTTGAGGGTGGAGATGTGATCCTTCTATTTGTTGGTTTAGAAAATGTGAATATGTGTATATGTGGTTATTGTAAATACTGTAATGAGTGGTTTTATAAAGCTCCAGTATGCGGTATGTTGTCATGTTTTCATGATGTTTTTCTTTTGAGCAGGTCTTTCATTGTAAATATTGCAACGAGTTAAGTTATAAAGCTCCATGGGAAGTATGTTTTCTTTTCAGTAGTTTTGTTGAGGTCATGGTGTGGTTTAACACCAAGGATGGTGTTCCCCAAGGGGGAGGGTTCTGTAACAACCCTGGTGAAAATTTCATGTAATAAAAGTTAATAAAGGAAAAGATAATACCACGGGTAAGGGACATGTATTCCAAGATGAATTTTGGGCAAAGATATCCTAGTGGGCATCATTGGATGTGTGTTTTGGCTAAGGAAAATTGGCAAAGGCTAAGGCAAAGGCATTAAAAAGAAAAAAGGAAGTTTTAGCACATTTATTTATGAAAATAATGGAAATTAGGAGAAAAGTAAGGTGAAAGGTCACAGGTTGCATGTGAGGAGGAAATTGAAGAAAAATAATGGAAAATGAAGAAATTAGAGGCCTCATTATTAAAAAAGGCTTATGAGGATCAGTTGGCAAGCTCTTGGCTCAAAGTTCTTGGTCAGTTCAATTTTGGATCTCTCTCATTATTCTCTCTCTCTCTCTCACTCTTGGTCACTTAGATTTTTCTTGGAGCACTCTAGCTTTGGATCAAGGAAGGAAAAGCAAGGAAAGGAAAGGAAAGGAAAGCAAGGATCAAGGAAGGAAAAGTAGGATCAAGCAACTTCAGCAGGAATACTTGCAGGTAACCTTTTACATGTGTGATTTCCTAGCTGGTTTGGACATGCATGTCTTTGAATGTTGGTGTATGGCTCTCTTGTTGTCAGTTCCATGGTTTTGTTGGGTTATGATAGCGGTTTTCAGCCTAGCCTTACCTTTTCCAGATGCCATGGTGTTGGGATGTTTATTTCGGTTTTTGAGCTTTGGTTTGTTGGATGGATTTTGGAATTCAGAGTGGAGGTGGTCTCAAGTTCCATTCCCAAATGCCTAAGAATCCCTTGACTGGTTTTGGCGGGATACACGGTAAAGCCTGAGGGAGAAGTCTTGGTTTAGGGCCTAGTGATCCGGGTTTGGATTGCGGTAAATCCTGAGAGACTGGTCTCGGTTTAGGGCCTAGTGATCTGATTTGGATTACGGTAAAGCCTGAGAGACAAGGAGATGAAAAATTCCTCAAGGATAGTGATGGATTTTAGATGGCATTCCAAGTTCAGTTCGGTTGTGATTGGAGCATCGATTTTGGTGTGATCACAGTTTGATGAGGGTGGAGGTGGTTTAACCTCTGGATTCCCTTGGTTGTTCTTGTATTGGTTGTTCTATGAGATCCCACATTCATGCTTGGAATATGGCATGGGGGTGACTAGCTGAAAGAGAGATTTGGTTCATCCATGTCTATGGTCGGGTGGTACGTGGAAGTCTCGAACCTAGTTGGATTTTCCTATGATTAATAAAAGCTAAGTTATCTTACTTTTGCACTGATTTATATGTGGATTTAATGGCTATCATATCTATGATATTTATAAGTTTTTATGCTAGTTATAAGCATGGTTGAATCATTGGTTTATGTCATGGTTATTTCATATATTTACTTGTAAATGTTAAATGGATGGATGCAAGACCTAATTGATGATGTAGTAGTTCAATGGAGAAGGAGGTGATACTTCTGGTTATGTTTCATAAGTTGTTTCAGTCGTTTATGCTTTGTCTTATATCCTAGACCTATAGGTTGCATTGATGTTAAGTGTTTGACAGAATGTCAGTCTCAGTTGGAGATGCCCAGGCCTAGTCCTGAGGGTGATTTTTTATTGATCAACATTGTTATCATGTTTTTAATGAATTTTGGAAGTTACAACAAGTTCTGGGTAGAGGCCAGGATTCTGGGCTAGAAAAGTGGCTTAAATCCCGAGGTCGTTGGCACAGAACTAGCAATTTTGGTCCACAGTCATTGGAAGGTAGGCCTGTGAGAGCGACTTTGGGTTTTTGGTTGCTCCCTTGCCCATATCATGAGAGCAACTATGGCTTAAGAGTTGCATAATAGTAGTGGGACCCAGGGACATGTTGTCTGAGTTGCTGACTTGTCTCCTGAGGGTTCCGTTAATGATGTTGGATGACTATATGTGATGTTCCATCGATTCCACTTCCTTAAGGTGACATAGGAGGTTGAATATGATCATAGTAGCATCTCTCCTCATGTTTACCCCAGTTGCCATGGTTACTTTGGGTAGACCTGGGAGGGGGTGTTACATCATCCTTGATAAACTCTCTGAAAATCATCTTCCATGTTAAGGTGGTGGACTTATCTATGAAGAATTGTGTGTTTGTTAAAATGGGTACTTTATATCTTACACTTTCCATGACACCTTCAATATTGCTTTTGGTAACCTCTCTAGTTGGTTCTTGGCGTGTAACTAGAGGCATAGTGTCGATGGAAGATGACAAATTGATATGGTATGGATTTGCAGTACTTGGAAATTGGAATTCACTCATGGAAAACAATAATCAATTCAACAAAACCACCTATTATAACTTTTTCACTTATGAAAATGAAGTCCTTATGAAGGGATAGTGTGTTGGTTCTGAGCACAAAAGAACAAGCTTAATGCTCTCTACCTTGAGGTTGGAAGAGAGACTTGGTTTCAGTGTAGGTTGCATTAGCATGAGACAATGGTTAGATGTTTAGGTCCTAGAGATTTGTAATGCGCCCTTACTGGCACAAAGGATCAACTTAGGTGTAGGTCACATTAAAAATTGGAAAATTTTGCATGCTTGTCATTAGGGATGCACTTTGCACTACATGAGGCAAGGAGACCAATGTTGGTTGTAGGTCGCAAGTCTAGTGGATAAAGGGTTCGAGACTGTGGCCTGGAAGTGTGCTCTTCACTCTTAGGAGAGACAAGTTCTTAGATGGACGTAAGTCACAATTCTAAGAAGCAAGGACTCACTAGTTACTATCTACGAGAGTGCAATGTGCTAGTAAAGGATTGAATCATTAAGAGTTGTCGCAATACAATAAGGTAAAGATCTACTCAGGAAAACCGACTAATTGTTTGATGAGAGCAAGCGAGGGTAAACATATGGATGCAAATACTGACATGTGTACTCATATATACAACCATAATCATGATTGGAATGAAAAAATCCTTTATAATGCAAAGAGACATTGAAATCATTGTACAAGAACTAAAGTGAAAATTTTAAGAGTGAAATTTCACAGTGTGACAGTTGAGAATACTTACCCAGAATATGATGCACTTGCAACCAAGAGTGAAGAACGCTCTTTATGCTCCAAAAGTGTGCATAGCTACAAAGAAAAAGGTAAGTGCATGGAATGAGCTCTAGGTTGGGCTCTTTATGTAGGGATAACACAAATTGGGGTTTGCGAGTGTGTTATTGCATGTTGCAAAAATAAAGGGATTAGGATAAGACAATTGTCACTAGAGGGTGTGCCTTTACTCTCATCAAGGAATGCAATCATGCTATCAACAGGAAGTGCACTGGTCTTTCTCCAAAGGACTACACTCTGGCTATTGATAAGGAATGTGCTCTGCCTTACAACAAGGAGTGCACTGCACTGTCTCCAAGAAGTGCGCTAGGCCTATCTTGAGGGAGTGCAGTATGAAGGGAACATGGCTAAAGCTTTTGAATGCATGGTGCACCGACACTTAGATTTTCTACGGGGGACTTGAACACTTAGAAAAATAATACCACATTTGACTTTGATGAATTAAAAGGATAGTTCACATGATCATTTCAGGGTTCTGGGCCTTATAATTTTTATATTTTCTTTCATCTAATTTCTTAGTTTTTATAATAAATCCTTGTTCTTTTTTATTTATAATCATATTCTTTACTCAATATGATTTAAAGTTAGGTGAAAGTGTTTGCTCATACAATTATTTTTTAATGATATAAATCAAAGATGTTTATTTATAATTGAGCTAATAATTCGTTGAATGAGATCTTGTTGAAAACAGGGATTATGAATATTTATGAAGAATGATTGTGTTGAAAGGATTCATGGCTAATTCAATTGAAGTTGTTCCTAATTGAAGAACTGGTTATAAGATAGAATTCTAGGTTTATTCGTTGAGATAGGAGAATCAGTTTAATTTAGAAAGAACGTTTTGAGAATATTCGATTCTTAGGAACATTCCTTATTATATAAATTGTTTTTTGTAATTCTCATTTTTGTAATATAAAAATAGGGGAATTTACCTCTAGTGTTGGTTGTACTTTTATAAAGGCAGAACTAAGGACAAATATTTTGATTGTAATTATCTCTCTGAAGGATTGTAATGCAAATACTTTTTACTTGATTTCAGCATTATCAAATTTCTCTTAATCTAAATTTATCTTAGAGGCAATCTAACTCCAAGAAGTTTGGGGCTGCTTCCTGGACAAAGCACTATCTTACTTGTGTAAAGTAAATCATATTAGCTTTATGTTGTTTCTTCTTTCTGAATAGTTCTATTTCGATTTAGGTTATAGATGGTTATTGAAGAGTTTCATTTATGTTTTCTATAGCAATATAATTCATTTCATTATCTCATTTTGTTGTTTCCTTGGTAAATGATAGTCGTTCCTTCGATTTCTCATTGTTGTTTCTTTAATTATGCGGTGTTGTTTCTTTATTGTTGTTTCCTGAACCACTATTTTTTAACATGATAGCTTCCGATATTCTTTTATGAATGGTTAGATAACTGATAATTCTATAATTAAGGTTATGTTTTTTCTTAGCTAGAAAATTTTCTCAATAATTAGTTGTGCATTTGAATATCCTTTTCATAACGAGATTCAATTTCATCAAATATAAAAATATTTGCATTTTTTATAATTGGGATCAATCTACTTGCGTAAGAAAGATTGAAATTTTATATTAACTCATACATAACCATCATTATCTCTTGAAAGCCTCTTGCATATACTTTTTCGACTGCCTTGAGATAGAAAGACGAATACCTGGGTTGATGAATTAATGTTCAGTACTTGGATGCTTTTTAAGCAATAAATAGTCTCGACATTTTGGCATTGTTTCTATGGAGGATTTCAAAAGAGTGTTATCATAATAATGATTGGTCGTATATGTATACCTAGCTCTCTAAGGGTTGGACATTAAAGACTTAAAGTAAGAACATGCTCATGCACATTGGTTAAACTTGTGGTGGTGTCTGCCCTTTGTTGATAATTTTAGGTTATAGAGCATGCATGACTAGGAAAATAAATAGAGGTAGGAATAAAAAATAAATAAATCCAAAAATTACTTCTGCAAGAAACAATATCCAGGGCTATGTTGGCCCTAGACGATCGACCTTCATAGATGATATCATTCAAAAAGTAGAGTCTCAAGCTTCAGTAGGACCTTGATCGATATTATTAAAAGGATCCATTGCTATTACCACTCCTTAGCAGAATCCTCTACTATAGTGGAAGCTAACATTCATGATAATTTTTTAGGATCTCAAGAAATTTTTCAATGATCATCAATTGAACATCTCGATATTCCTGGCAAGAGTGAGGGGCACTCTTGTAACACGATAAAAGGAGGAGGTGAAATAAGTAACTTAAACTTCCAACCTCCTGAACAAGAGACTCCTATAACACCGATGGAGACATTGCGATACCTGACTTAGGTAGTGCCATAAGACCTAGATAAGATCTAGAATCTCAACATCATACTAGTCATTTCAGTTAGTAACTCCTGATTTTTTAATCCATGAGGGATAATTCTATATCTTTGACCAAATGGCAAGACAAGTAAACACATCAGCCACCTCGACTTCAACCATAGAATTTCCTATTGTTGATCCACAAGAAAATGCACCCATGAAATCCATACCACTCCAAGGTCTTCCTAACTTTCATGGATTGGCCTCAAAAGAATCATATGCGTTTTTGTTTGAAATTGATGTTTTGTGTCGTGGATATGACTATACCAACAATCCGCAAAAACTAAAATTGTTCCCCTTTACCTTGAAGGGAGAAACATTACGATGGTTTATGCGGTTAGTAGGAGATATCATTAATTCTTGGGATGAGATGAAGGATTTTTTTTTTTAAGTACCAAGATTATTGTTGATCCAGAGATTTAAAAGAAGAAATATTCAAGATGACTTACAAAGAGGACAAGACTTTAGAAGAATACATAGAAAGGTTCTAGTATAATATGCAAAGGTCCCCATACACTTCCCCTCCTAAAGAAGTATTAAAAACTGTCCTTATTAAAGGAATGAAATATGAATGGATAGAAACACTTGATTTAATGGGGTAGGGGGATGTTTCTAAGGAAGAGTACGATGATATTGTTAAATTGTGTATCAAGTGCTTTCGTGAAAGTGAAAGGACTAAGCATGGAATACAAGACCCTAGGAGCAGAGGTAACAAGACCATAGGTGGAGGAGTCACTTGAGTTGAAATCAGTAATTTGTTAGAAAATTTTAAAACCAATATTTTGAGTACTCTAACCACATAACTTGATGTTTCGTGGGTGAAACAAAAATAGGCAGAGGTAGAACATGCATTGGCGATTTTTTGTTCTCATTGTCGCTAGAAACATGGGCGCAAGTAATGTCCATTGGATACAGTTATATTCTATGCCATTTATGCAAAATATCATTCAACTAATCATTGTACATTCTTCCTAGGATTAAAAGTTACTTTTAAGGAAGTGGGGGAGGAACCTGAACTAACGTATCTTATGGCCCAATGATGAAAATGGAAATCTCACCTTCCAGTTATGTCCCAAAATTCTTTTATGTTTTTTTTTGTCAGTACAATCAACAATAGTATCCTGGACCCAGTTGAAAAATTCAACAATATCCTGGCACATGCTGGAAAAACAAGTAATACCCAATACCATCCTAGCCAAATCAACCACACCTAGGATCTACATGGAAAAACCAATAATACTTTGGGCTTCCCTGGAAAAGTACGTAAAACACGTGATACCCTTCCCAGTGGTCGAATTAAGCAGCTTAGGGGCTAGTATGGTGTCAAAATTGGCAATGACCTTCTAGTATTGTTAATCAATCATTAGGAACATTACTTTAGTCACAACCACCATAATTGAAATCATAGCTTCAGTTTACTTTAAACAATTCACCACCGCTATGCCCACAACTACCCGCACCACCAAATCTTAAACCCAAAAACTTTCCTATTCAAATTATATAAATATCATATACTTTTGATTATTGTCTTCCCTCTTTAGAATGCAACGAAATCTAATTGATATCAGGTTAGATGATTCCAATATAAAATCCTTTAATAAATTCTGAGTAATCAGAAAGTGAAAAACATAATAAATGTAGGTTTTAACCCTGTACAGAAATTACATGCATACAAATTCTAAAAACAAAAAATAAACAATGGTGAGAACATAAACATAAAATATATATACACATAAATTTCCCCTCGATCCCAAAACCGGGACTGCCAGATTGATTTTTCATTATGTTCCTTTCAATATTACAATACATATATATACATGCAGAAGCATACATTAACCCCAATCCATTAACCTTGGATTAGAACATAATTGTAGTTCTCTTGACCAGATCTACAAAATACCATGGGTAGAAAATCATCATGCCCAAAACCATGTGCAAACCCCATGCACAAAACCATAGTTAGGTCCGTCCACTTACCCAGGGCGCTTCCCAGGACCCCATGCAGGGGGGTTACCACCCACCTGAAACCCCCCAACAGGGGGGGTTGCACCCCCCTATGAACCCCTTGTTGCGCCTGGCGCAAAGAATGGGGGGACTATTGCCCCCCCTATGACCCCCCCCCCTCGCGTGTGCGGCTAGTTGTGGAAAGAATAACTAATCTGAAAAATACTCAACAGCTACAACTTATTGTGGATCAAAGTCATCTCCTAAACCTACCAAAAACTAGAGAGAAACTAAAGTTACAATTGTTGCTCCTCCATTTCTGAAAAGATTAACTATATTTAAGCAACTGATATATCCTGAATTTTATCTAATAGGAGAATTACAAAATCTTTGTGTTAAGATTCCTCTTTTGCATGCTCTCAAAGACATTCCCATCTATGCAAAAACCATTAAAGAATTATATGTTAAGAAACCTAGAAGAAAGCCTAAAGACCCTCCCACTATTCATGTGATTGGGAAACTATCTAATATAATCTTAGAAAAACATATTCCTATGAAATATGATAACCTTAGAAATTTTGTAGTCATTGTTTAGGTGAGAGGGTTAGTTTCCCAAACACTCTGGTGGACTTGGGATATGCTATCAATATAATAACATTAAAAGCTTGTATTCTCCTTGGGATGCATGAGCTGGGACCAACACCTACTATGTTGGAATTAGCCAATAGTTATGTAATTATACCAGAAGGAATTCTTGAAGATATCATTGTTTCAATGGAATCTTGGGAGTACCCTACCAATTTATTGGTTCTCAATCTTAAATACAAACTAGAAGGACATCCTCTTTTATTAGGCAGACCCTAAATTTCCACTGTCGGTTCATATATTAGATGTCGAACTGGGAACATGACGATCATTAAAGGAACAACCATCAAAATCATTACCCTTTATCCACTTGCTAAACCTAGCATAGAGTCTGGTTATTAAACATGATTCTCTCCTGAATATGAAGAAGCGAAATTGCGTCATGTCCTCACTATTGAAAATCCATTAGCTTTAAACGATAGATTGAGGATGATACCATTAGTATCTTTATTAGTCAAACATCTGTTGTAGAATATCCAACTTGTCGAATTTTGGAAGCTATGTTGGATAATGAAGCTCAAGGTATCCATATGGAAGAGCCCACTAGCAATCACATTCCTATGACAGTAGTTCCTAATAGCATTCCCATTGAAATTGAGCTTGGTAAAACATTAAAAATTAATGATAACCTAACTGACACTCATTGATGTGAACGACTGATACAAGTCCTTCAAAAGCATCAACAATATTTCGCCTGGGATTACACATACATGAAGTACATTGATCCCAAACTGTGCATACATTACATCTATATAGAGAAGTACACCCATCTTATCCATCAACCTCAAAGGAGATTAATCCCACACCTTAGGGATGTAGTTAAACAAGAACTTCTGTAATTACTCGATGCTAACTTTATACATCCGATATCTGATACTCAATGGGTCTCACCATTAGTTTTCTTCCCTAAAAGGAATGGGAAGTAACGCACTTGCATAGATTACAATGAATTAAACAAATCCATGCAAAATTACCACTTACCTCTCCCTCTTATTGATCAAGTTCTTGACTCTCTTGTCGGAAATAATATTTTTTTTTCCCTGATGGATTTAGCAAATATAACCAAATTTAGATCACTTTAGAAGACCAAGATAAAACCACATTTACGTGTCCATGGGGGAAGTTTTCATATTGAGTTCTCCCATTCGGTCTCTTCAACACACCTGCAACTTTTCAAAGAGAGGTCCTAAGTATATTTTCTTATCTGATTAATGATGTACTTGAGATTTATATGGATGACTTTACACCTTATGGTGAAAATTTTGAAGAAGCCTTGAATAACCTGGAAAATATCCTCATCAGATGTATATTAACCAGGTTGTTCCTTAGCCATATGTTAATGACAAAAGGCATGGCCTTGGGACACTTTATCTATGTTGTAGGCTTCTAGGTAGATCCAGCGGAAATTGAGGTAATTCTTTGAATCCCTGTTTCACAGACACGAAAAGAGGTTTGTACCTTTCTTTGTTATGTCAGTTGCTATTGTTGATCTATAACTAATTTTTAAGATATTGTAGCACCTTTATATATATTAACTGGGCATGTGGAATTTGATTAGGCTGGTAAATGTGATCATGCTTTGGCAGAGTTGAAAAAAATACTACGCATGTACTACAAGGTCCTAATTGGAAATTTACGTTCCACATATCCTCTGATGTAGCTGATACGTCCATAGGAGAAGTATTGGGTTAAGAATAAGCCAAGAATCCTTATTCTATTTATTATATCAACAAAATTTAACGCCTCCAGAGCTAAATTATATAGTGATAGAATACTAATTTTTGGTTGTTGTCTATGTTGTTAATAAATTTTGTCACTATATTACAGGCTATCCTGTCTTTTTATATACTGATCATTCTACTATTAGGTATCTATCTAATCATCCAATTACTAATGGTATAATAACTTGCTTGATGCTCCTATTATAGGAATTTGACATTACTATCAAATATCAGCCAAGTAAAGAGAATCGCACTATAGACCTTTTATCCAAGATCCCACCTGCAAATGATTCCTCTTTTATTGAAGACCAATTTCCAGATGAACATTTATTTACAGTATCTGTTAAAATGTCATGGTATGCAAATGTTATGAATTATCTTACAACACAAAATTCTCCTTCGCATTTATTGCCTTGTGAGAAGAAACATATTATCTAACGCAATGCTTGGTTTTCTTGGATAGATGGTTATCTTTTCACATAGGAACAAACCTTCAAATCCATAGGTGTGTAAGAGAATACAATATTTACGATATCCTTAAATACTTCCATGATGATCCCTATGGGGTCCATTTTGCTAATTAGAGAACCTGACATAAAGTACTACAATTGGGCTACTTTTGGCCCACAATATTCAAGGATGCCAAGAAATACATTCAGAGCTGCAATAACTACCAAATAATGGGGCATTCCAATGAAATGCCTCTTCAGACGCACCATGTGTTAGAACCATTTGAAAGGTGGGGTATGGATTTTTTGGGCCCTATTAATCCTCCTTCAAATAAAAAATAATATATTTTGGTCTGTATTGATTATGTGATGAAGTGAGTAGGGGTGATAGATTTTTCAATAGCCACAAAATAAGTACTTATAAATTTCTTATTTGAACTCTTTGTTCAATAAGGCCTACCCAGAGAACTCGTCACTAATGGAAGACTGTAGTTTATAGCTCATGATATTTTTGCAACTCTACAAAAAATACCACATTAAACAAAAAGTTACGTTGTCGTACCATTCACAAGAAAATGATCAGGTTGAGAGCATGAATAAAGTAATGGAAAAGATTTTGACTAATAAAGTGGTCACAAACCATTGAGACTAGGCTTCTAAACTTCCTGAAGCATTATGGGCTTATCGTATGACTTGGAGTAACACCATTGTTTTATCAGCTTGTTTATGATCAAAATTCATTTTTTCTAATTGAATTCGAAAGAAATACCATTAAGACTACCCGAGAAGTTAGCCTAGATTTTTCAAAAGCATAGAAACAATGCCTACAGTAGCTCAATGAATTGGAGAAAATGCACCTTGCTACTTTGCAACAAGCATCTATAGTTCAACAAAAAAGGGATAAATGACATGATTGTCTCATTAAAAGAAAATATTTTCAAAAAGGTGATTATGAATTATTGTATGATTCCAGGTTCCAAGACTTCTCGAGGAAGCTTCAAACTAGGTGGTTAGGCCCTTCTGAGCTCAATGAAGTATACGATAATGGAAATGATTCTAGTATTTCTTTTCTTGCCAATGGTCATTGATTACGCTTATACCATAAACTTGTCAAAAAATAGTATTTTCTTCAAAAAGTTACAGATGATGTAGATTTACAGATTGTCGGTGGATAGGGGATTACCCCCACACCTACAACCGGGTAAATTTCTTTCCATTTCAGTATAAAAAAGGGAAAAAAAATAGAAATTTTCCTTTTATTTTGATGGTTTTTGCTTGATTGTTTGGTTATTTTTCTCTTTTGATTGTATTTGTTTTGTTTTTTTCTAGTTATGTCTTAAGTCACAATTGTTGTTACCTAAGTCACAACCAGTGATTCCTAAATCACAACTACTATTACTTAAAGGCATAATTGTTTTACCTCAAATTATCATTTTTGTTACCTTTGGTACAATTGTCGTTCCCTTACTCAAATATGAGCAAGAGTATTTCTATTATGTATTTGCAAGAATTTTTTAAGGCAAAATAATCTCTTGACCCCTATTTAAAATGATTATGATTGATTGAAGATATTACCCTTTTTCCTCCCATCATTTGCTTTGCCATTTTGATAATTAGATGGGGGAAGAAGACTATGTTATTGTTTCTTTCTAATGATCCAAATGATTATTATTCCATTCATGTTAGTGATCTTTTTCAAGTACCTTTTTTGGAAAATTGTATTAATCAATATTAAAGCATTTGTGGCATAACTTTCTATGGAGGCCCATTCCCATAAGGATGTATATTAAACATTAAAACTAACAATAAAGGTGTTAATGACTATATTGACGTTTTGTGTTATTCCCTGAAATACTCCATCTTATTTCACATTAAAATAACCATGATAGATGGACTATGATGGGAGATATGTTCAAAAACCCAACCCAGGAACTAAAATAATGTGCTTAAAAAAATAAACTTTTGTACCATCCACTTTCCACCATTTAAAATTATCATATATACTAAATCTTTAATAGGAAAGTGGAAATACAAGTAAACTTGTCAAGGTACCGAACATGCCTAATGGCAGTGGGGCCATGCTTGTATACCTAGGTAAACCCATCGGGGTACTGAATAGGCCTTCTGGCAGCGGGGCTATACTAAGTAGAATAAGATACAAAAATTTAGCACTATATTGTTCACCTTGGGAAAGACTTTTGTCATATTCAATCATCATTACTCCCATAAGTCAAGGCTAAGGAAAATGAACCCCATACTTAGGCTTTCAGGGAATGATTCAAAATTTCTTATAAAGACTAATGCATTGATGTTATACTTTAAATATATTACTATGTTATGGGATGTGGAAACCCTAGGAGTTATCACATAGAGCTTATATCATTCAAATTATTATAATCTTGCTACAAAAAAGGGAATATTTATTCTACTAACATTAATGGAATGTATCATTTGAATATCATTCTTTTTATTTTTGCATTTATCTATGCTCTTCAATCATTATCATGTCATTATTTTATTAATAGATGTCAAGTCGATTAATCATTATAACAAAATATTGCATATTTCAGAAGTGATCTCTTGATTTAATGAATAGGTTTTTGGTAGTAGCTAAATTAATAAATTGTGGGGTAAGTCATACGGAGGTATAATTTTTTACTCTTGAAATTTGAAATGACCGCATTATTGACATCTCCTCTCTATTGAACCTAATGTAATCACTGGTCGAAAATGGTCATCAGAATTAATTAGCAGGGGGTTGGGGGTAAAATGTTATCATGTTGTCAATTCCTCTTGTTACATCTGCATGTTGTGCCATTATTCGTGAGTTGTTACTGTATTTATGATTAGGAAACCCGAAAATTTATCACAACCATTTTTGAACAACAAAAGTAATTTGCAGACACAAGCATGGGGATTCAGTTGATTAGATATGAATTGATACATCTGTGAGCCACAAAGGAAGCGCACAACTATCTGAACTAGGTAGAATGGGTGCAATATTTAAGAAAAATTGAAGGGTTCGATAAAGAAGTTGCATTATAATTCATGAAAAACTTGAACAATGGACTGAAGATGGTAAAGAATTTTCAAGTTCAAGTAGATAAAGAGGCTATAGTTGAAGCTACAAGGCTAGACACAATAGGAGAAAGATGGTATGAGCCACATGCTTCACTCCAAAATGCACCTCTGTTGTTTCTAGATGATGAAGAGGAATTTGTAAGAAAAGGGAAGGGGTATAATCCAAACTTGTTTTCAAAACCTTGGAAGGAGCTAGAAGAAATAGTCCAAGGATATATCTGGTTAGAGGTCGCCACCTTAAGTTGTTGGTGTATATGCAACATAAGGTATCTTTGAATATTCCCTTTTTCTTAAAATCTATGTTGCATGAAACATTGCTTAGAGTTAGAAAGGCTAAATAACCTTTTGTAGTCATAAGCCACCATGGATTGATCAAATTGTTAGTTATAAGGAGCTTACAACAAACCCAACAGACTTGGGAAAATTTCATTGGGGTAAATGAAGAACCTGTGAATGAACCAAATAATGATGAGGAAGTTCTTCTAGACAATGCTCTAGAAAACCCCGAAGTTGTTACAAGTGGTGAAAATCCTAAAATTGGAATTGCTAGTGAGAACCCTAAAACCACATTTAGTAAGGAAAATCCTAAATTTATAATTGGAAGTTGAAAATATAAGGAGGAAGAGAATTTTGAAATTGATGCAAGACAAGATGATGAGGACAATTTGGTTGATCCATTGACATTGGAGTGGCCAGATTTCCTTCTAAATAGAGAAGGAGTGGGGAAAGAAAACTTTGTGGCATTAGAGTAATGGACCTCAATTGTACAAGGAATTCCCAAATCTGGCACTCTTCAAGCTGAAGCTACTTACTCAAGTACACTCACTCCAAGGATATATATTCAAAAACCATTTGTGTAGAAATTCCTCAATTTGAAGTTTCGTAATTAGAATGTGTAATACCTAAATGTACTCCACCTCAACTTTCGCAATCTAAAGCTTCACTATTAGGGACTTTGGCTATCGAAAAATCTAGTAAGGTAGGGAGACAAGTTGCCTATTTTATGGCCATCTTACCTAGAGGAAGAAGAAGGTCATCCTTATTGTCTAAATTGTACCAAGGACTTAGCTCAACCCCTCTTATGTCTCTAGGGAAGTCAACCTCCTTTTTAGGGGAAATAGATTTAATAGAGGAAAATTATGGTGAAAAAGGAGAAATTTTTCAAGATCAACCCATGCAAGAATTAATAGAAAAAGTGATAACCTTGATTCAATTAGATAAGGAAGAAATGATGATTGACTTATGACATAAAGGAGAAAAGTGTAGGAAGAGGATAAAGACCCCAAAAAGTTTGAGAATAATGTTAGTAGAATTGGGATCAAATTGCTTAAAATATTTAAGATGCACAGGTATTAGAGAAAAAATATTCAGATCAAGAAGTACCTAGTGTAAAAGTCGAGCAGACATTAGAAAAACTGGAATATTTATTAGAATTGTTGAATATGGAGGAAGGAACAACTATTCATGACTCAAGAACACTTTATTGATTCCTTAGATGATATAGTTTAGAAGTTTCCTACTGATATTTCAACAACTATATCTCAAGATCCTCCCATTGATTCTCCTATTGCTACAACTCATGAACCTTCCACCAACTCTGAAACTACCACAGTCTAGGAATATTCTATTAGTTATACAACTACTATAGTTAAAGAGCCTTCTGTTGATTCTCCAGTTGATGAGCTTAAAGAGCCTTCTGATGATTCTCTAGTTGATGAGGTTAAAGAGCCTTCTATTGATTTTCTCATTGATGTAGTTCAAAAACCCCCTATTGACGTCTCAATTATTATGGTTCAATAACATTCCATCAAATCCTCAATAACCATGACACAAGAACCTCTAATTGATCATTTAATTGCTATTATTCAAGAACCTTGTGTTGACTCCTTGATTGTTATGGCTTGTGATCTTCCTACTAATTCCTTAGTTGTCATAACTCAAATAAGTTTGACTAATTTCACAGCTACTGAACCTCAAGAGTCTCCTATTGATTTTCTAGACGATAAATTCTATATCCCACGTATTTTTTCTCCAACTATTCCCTCTAGAAGTAGAAGTAGAAGACAAAAATCAAAAAGTCTAGAAGTAGGAAGGGACAAGGTGAGAAATAAGTTCTTCAGAAGAGTTGGCACTTTGAAAAAGGAGAGTGTTTCTCTAAAAAGGAGGATACATGAATTACAGAGACAGTTGGCAGAAGGAAAACAATGTATAAATTCATGTAGATTCAAATTGCTAATTGTAATTTACTAAAACAATAGACTTGAATCTACTCTACTCATCAGCGGAAACAATTAAATGATCGTGAAATCATGAATAATTCAATCAACACATTAAAAAATGATTTACTGGGGAAAGCCATAAATAAAAACCCCTTCTATCTGTATATTGCATTAGTAAAAAAAATGAGAAGATTATAATGCTTTTCTCAAGCCCGAGAAACCTTTGCACTATCTTTATCTGTCCCACAACTTCCTAGACAAGCCCAGGCCAGTACTTAACCAATTTATCACTTGCCCAAGTCCCTATTTCCTTGTGTTGCTTCCTTGGGAATTAGCCCCCATATTAATTAGGGAAATTCCTCAAAGGAATTTTGCAATCCCTCATAGGCCTTCCTCTAAATGCATGCACCACCTATACAATTCAAATGATTATACAATTGATAGTACACTATCCTTGAAATCTAATCTCAACTAGGTAACTCTCAGATCTTACATGCATGAGTTATTTATGAGTGAATCATTAGTTAACTGGTTAATCACTACAAGCAGCACCACACTACTAGACCTCCCACTGGCTCCTCCAATAGTTGGAACTAGTTTAACTGACTTTAACTCAGTTAAAATGAATTAATTAATTACAACTCGAAATAAACTCAACCAGAGCTCCTATAATGTAGGATAGACTCTACATGACTCAAGTTATACATTCTACTTGAATTAACTGAGTCAAATTAACTTATTTAACTAATACAAGTTGTCATGTGATGTGGAATTACAATTTTATTCCTAATTCAATTCAAGGACAAAATTAAATCAAGATCTTTCTTGATCATATTTTCAACATTTCTTGTTGCGATTTTCAACAATCCCTCTCAACAAGAAATAATTCACATTTATTCAAGTCCATTACCTTTGGAATGTTCTGCATGCAACTCTTTTCATTGTTGTTGTTGCTACTGCAACATCTACAACCAATAAAAAGCATCCAAACAAAATAAACTAAATCAATTGTGTTTGCCACTGTTTACTGGGAAAAATTGTGATGTTACTGACTCTGATACTGAGCCTCGTGCTCTGTTGCCAATACCGCTCTTCACTCCTTAGTATCTGATTGACACTGATCCTCCTACTACTGAACATTGTAGGGCCCCGTAGCAAGGTAATGATCCATGAGACAAAAAACACCTCAATGGATCCTGCCCAAATTTATGCACTCTTGGGACTATTGCTTCACATCACCCCACCTCTCACCTGGAGCTATGGTTGCATGTGCTCCCTCTTCCCACATGGCTCGAATTTTCCTCCTACTAGATGTCTCTATTTGAGTGGATATCTCCACTCAGCCTCCTCTCTACTTCTCCAATTGTGGTTGCTCCATAAATTGTTGAGGCTGCTTCTAAGGCTACATGTTGAGAGGTAATTTATGCTCCCTCTCAACCACCAAGTATCTAACCTTTGCCTTTCTCCTAAAGGATTTTCATGCGTCTTGTACCTAAAGTGCATAGAAGTTCTTCACTCACACACCGATATGTTTCACCTGTCCCATGGTGATGTGTCTAAGGAAAACCTTTCCTTTTCTAAATATCACATTATATCCACAATCTTCCAATAACAAGATGGAAACAATATTCTTATTTAGTCCTGGAACATACATCACATCTGTAAGTCTGAGAGGGGAGCCATACTTCCTGTAAAAAGTAATTGTACTAATAATGGCCGTGTTATACCTCCCATCATCTCCAAACTCTATGTTCTGCTTGAGGTCTTTCTCCTCCAAGTCACCGAAGAGATCTCTATTACCTGTCATATGGAATAAGGCACCGATGTCGAGATACCGCATGATTCCCATCATTGTTCTTGTCATGCATGCAATGAGAGTAAAATCAATTTCGAATTGTGAAGCTAGAGCTTCACCTATTGTTGCTATTGCATGATCCTTGTTACTTTCTTTCTTCTATGGACATTTCATGGAATAGTGCCCGAAATCGTGACAGTGAAAACACTTGATGTTGGACACGTCTTTCTTCTTTCCATCCTCACCTTGGGACTTCTTTCCTTCACTTTCTTTTCTTTGCTAAATAATGTAAAATCATCTTCCACTTCCTTGGATGAGGTCTCATCTCTGGTGTTCCACCGAATCTCTTCTTGCACTAGACCAGACCACAAGCACTCCCACTCTGATAGCTTCTCCCTCCCATTTACCAAATCCTAGTAGTTGTGACAACTCTTGGGAAGGCCTAGAAGTGCTAGGATCACTGTGTCATCTTCAATAACTGTAACACCAACACTTCCAAGCTCATCCCAACATTGGGTGAGCTTGGTCAAGTACTTTGGTATTGTGTCACCCTTCTCCATCTTGATTTTCTTAAGCTTGTCATTCAATTCCAGCTTCCTATGGTCATTGTTGTTTTGAAACAGGTATGTCAAGGCCTTCCACATTGCATATGGAGTCTCCTTACCATGGAGGTGTGAGATAATATGATATTCAACTGCTTCTAGGATAATCCTTCTCGCCTTTGCAACACATTTTCTCCACTCATCTAGATCTTGAGCATCAGTTGGCTTAGGAATATCTTTTTCTATGAATTCCTTAAGCCTGTTGTCTTTCAACACGGCCTCCATCTTGTATTTCCAAGCAATATATTTCAAACTACCCTCAAGGGCATATTCAAGCATCAATCTGTATAATGAAATCATGTTGGCCTTGAAGTATGATACTTCAAATTAGATTTCACCTGCAAAAGAAATAATGATATTCTCCTCTTCTAAAGTGATTTCTGCTCTGATACCATGTAGAAATTCCTTGTAGATTCAAACTGCTAAATTTAATTTACTAAAATAATAGACTTGAATCTACTCTACTCATTAGCAGAAGCAATTAAACGATCATGAGACCAGGAAGCATACAAGAGAAAGAATTCAATCAACACATTACACAATGATTTCCTAGGGAAACCCATAGCTAAAATCCCTACTATATGTATATTGCATTAGCCAAAAAATATGAGAAGATTACAATGCTTTTCTCAAGCCTGAGCAACCTTTGCACTATCTCTATCTGTCTCACAACTTCCTAGACAAGCCCAGGCCAATACTTAAGTGATTTATCGCTTTCCCAAGTCCCTATTTCCTTACATTGTTTCCCTTGGAATTAGCCCCCTATTAATTAGGGAAATTACTAAAAGGAATTTCACAATCCATCATAGGCCTTCCTCTAACTATATGCACCACCTGTACAATTTGGATGATTATACAACTGATAGTACATTGTCCCTGAACTCCAATATCAACTGGGTAACCCTCAAATCTGACATGCATGAATTATTTATGAGTGAATCATCAATTAACTAGTTGATCACTGTAGGAAGCACCACACTACTAGACCTCCCACAAGATCCTCCAATAGTTGGAACTAGTTTAACTAACTTTAACTCTGTTAAACTGTATTAATTAATTACAACTCAAAATAAACTCAACCAGGGCTCCTATAATCTAGGATACACTTTACATGACTCAAGTTAGACCCTCAACTCGAATTAACTGAGCCATCTAAGTCAAATTAACTTAGTTAACTAATACAAGTTTCATGTGATGTGGAATTACAATTTTATTCCTAATTTAATTCAAGTACAAACTTAAATCAGGATGTTTCTTGATGTTATTTTCAACAACCTCATGTTGGTTAGAAGAGAAAGGTTGCAAGGAAATGTAGGACAAGTAAGAAAAGGAAAGTATTTGAATATCAAACCATATAAATACAAACCAAATAAATGATTAAGATAGAGATACGAGTGCAAATAGATATTGTGCCTCATATTCACCCCCGATTCCAAAAGTTGAAATAAAAACATTAAAGAAGATTGTAGCTAAGTATCAGGGGAGATCATTCATCAAGATGAACATCAAAATTTATTGAAATCATTTTATGCATTGACACATGGAACTAGAAACAACTGAACACCTGGTTGATGCTCGAAAAAATATCCATGAGTTGCAAGAACAAGTTCACAAATTGACTCAAGAAATGGATTAAATATTTTCCATGGTTCTAGATGTTTTGGCTTGCAAAGCCCCATTTTGTAATTATGCCCTATTTTTGATGGAAAAATACTTAATTCTTATCATTGAGGTAGTGCAACATGGCTTTCCCTATGAGTTTACTAATGCTTTTAATTTCATGATTGTTTTCCATAAGAAGAATGAACACAAAAATTACCTTTTATGTCATATTTATATGCATAATTTTCTATTGATGGAGCAAAGAAATGAAAATATTGTGCCCTTTGTTGGATACATGCAACTTCAAGCCCTTATATCTTTTTCACAGAACCAAATAAAATGGCAGAAGGAGAGTTAGCTTAATTTAGAAAGAACATTATGAGAATCTTTGATTGTTAGTGGCATTCCTTATTTTGTAAATATCCTTTTGTAATATAAAAACATGGGAATTTACCTCTAGTGTTGGTAGTACTTTTGTAAAGACATAAATAAGAACAAAGCTTTTGATTGTAATTATCTCTCTCGAGGATTGTAATGAAAAGAATTCTTACTTGATTTCAGTATTATCAAATTTCTCTTAATCTGAATTTCTCTTAGAGGCAGGATGACTTTGGGCAGTTTGGGTCTGCTTCCCAGAAAAATCATTATCTTACTTGTGTAAAGTAAATTAGATTAGCTTTATGTTATTTCTTCTTTCTGAATAGTTCTCTTTCATTTCAGGCTATATATGGTTAGTGAATAGTTTCATGCAAGTTCTCGATAGCAATAGAATTCACTGCATTATTTTATTTTTTGTTTCCTTGGTAGATGATGGTTGTTCCTTTGATTTCTCATTGTTGTTTCTTTAATTCTATGTTTTTGTTTCTTTATTGTTGTTTCCTGAAGCACTGTTGTTAAACTAGATAACTTATGATATTCTTTTATGAATGGTTAGATAACTAATAAGTCTAGAATTGAGGTTACTTATGTTGTTTCTTAGTTAGAACATTTATTCAACAATTAGTTGTGCATTTGAATTTCCTTTTTGTAGCAAGATTTGATTTCATTAGATATAAAAAGAATTTCCTTGTTGATAATTAGGATCAATCTACTTGCGTAAGAAAGATTCAAATTTTAGATTAACTCATATTGCACCAACATTAGCTCTTGAAAGCCTCTTGCATAGACTTTGTTGACTACCTTGAGATAGAAAGACAGATCCTTGGGTTGATGAATTAATGTTTAGTACTTGGTTTTTTTTTTAAGCAATAAATAGTCTTGACACAAGGCTCCAAAATTTAAATGAAGGAAAAAATTTTGAGGGTGTCGTAGCAGCTACAACATGAGGTAAATATTATGAAGTGATCTTGAAATATAAAGGTCATTATTCGCAATGATTATAACAATTGGACTCCTAATACAACATCAGTACCATCCATTTGTATTGCAATCACGGGGTTGTCCAAAAAATACTCCACCATATTGAGCTTAATACTATGGAACTTCCCTGAACAATTTACGGTGTCTCCATCTACAATAATTACTCGAAACTATGGCGTTGGATATATGAAACCATTGAGAAGTTTTGCTAATTTGTAATTGATGAAGTTATGGGTACTTCCTGAATCAATCAACATCGATACCTTTTTATTTTTTTGTATCCTTCTATTATGAGGGTTTGTGGAGTATTGATGCCACCCAATGCATGGCAAGATATTTTTGGAGTAGTCTCATGTAGCTCTAGATCTTGTGACTATTCCAATTAATGATCTTCTTCCTCTTTAACGTCTATGTAGAATAATTTATTCTAATTGAATTTATACCCTTTAATTTACTTTTTGGCATAGTTGAAGCATGGTCCCCTTGCTCTTCTCTCATCCATTTGCTAAGGTGTTAATCTTGTCATTTTAGGAAAGGGATTAGGATCTTCACTATAGTAATTAGTTACTGATTTTCTAGTTGCCATATTTTTACTTTCAACTTTCATGTCGAGACTAAAAGCATGCTCAAGAAATTTAGGTTCAAAGTGACACTCCTCATGTTGGATGTTTTCTAACAAATTATCATCTATAATATTATTTGCTTTGAGACTCGAATTTTGGAATTGTTGAATGTGTTATGTAACTGAACCTTTTTTTCAAATATTTATCAATTGACCAAAGAATTTATTTCTCTTAATCTCCCAATAATGTACTATCAATTCCTCTATAAATAGGGACCAAGGTATAACAGAAATTTTTTTCCTTTCAAAAAGACATTGGTACCATACATGTTGGTCTTGTTCTAAAAAAATGGGAATACTATTTACCTTTTGTAAGGTTTCCATTTGGTATAGATCAAAGTATTTCTTCATCTAAAATATCCATATTCTAGATTCATTACCATCAAACTTCCTCATATTGATCTTCATAAAGTAGTAGTTCCTTGGTGTTGACTTGAAGCCTTGACGATGTGGATGTTGGTTTGAAAATTCATGATTATGATTTTGTGATTCAATATTTGTTCTCTCAAATTGTGATAGTATATGATATTGATTCTCAACACCATGATTCTCCTTATGTTCCTAGTTTCCTTGGATTTCCACATCCCTTTTAGGGAGATCTTTTAATATATTGTTTTGCAATTCTTTGATTTCTTCTTTGATGTATTTTTGTATATATTCCTTGACATTTTGAATTTCTTCCTTACTTTCATTCATCTTCTTTTCCATTTTTATGTTAAGCTTTTCTCGAGAACTTGATAAATCCACCTTTTTCAACGTACTACCATCTATTTCATTAAATTTCTTCTCTAATTGAGATAACCTAAATTCTAAGTCTTCACTTCCTTCATAGATTTAATTGGTGTTGTAGCTTTCTTTATAGGTATGTTAGAAAATAATAAAAATACTCCTCTTTATCACAACTTTTAGTCACTGTTGTCTTTGCGACAAACACCCTCCAAAATTTTTGCCTAAGTCAATTTTGGAGCTTACATGAACTATCATTCCAAGCTATCTAGTGTTGTCGCGTTGTTTGATTAACTATCCCAATGTTTTCCTTAAGTGTTGTTTCCTCCTAATTCGATGTTTCCCAAGTGTCATAACCTTATGCTTAAGGGCGCTTGTGTTATCTTATCGAAATATAGGTGAAGACATAGTTTTTCTTGACTTAGAAACTAGTTTTGTTCGTCATGCAACACACACAAAAAATTCAGAGAAAATCACTTTCCTTGAGAAAAATCGCACTCCAATATGACTAAGAGTTGCACCCTTGATGTGTGCAATCCTTCAGGCTGAACAATTGCTCCCTAGTGGATCAAACTCCTTCATGCTCAATCAGTGCACCCTCCACTTGAGCACACTCCTTCGGCTCAAAGACTTGGACCCTACTCAACTCATGCATGTGCTTTTCTTGTTGCATGTGGCCACAATCCTAGAAAATAGGAGCCCACTTCACTCCACTTAACTAACTCATTCACCCGTCAAATTGGAAAACATGCATGGAATGGATTTGCATGTAATCTCTTTGTAATCAATCTTGCTAATCATTCTTTCACATAATCACTCTCATATGGGCTAAGTGCACTTCTTTGGATCAATGATCTCTTTGTTGACTTTCATTCCAAGTAAGTTTTACATGTTGATTCTATTTCTTTCCTTTAATAATTTTGTTGCCAATCTTGCTTTCCCTGCTAAAGTTTCATTTCTTTTCAATTTCTTTGTTGGAATTTTAGTTCATTATTTCTAATACAAATGTCAATTTGTTGTTGCATGTTGTGATTCTTCACATTCTATAAATATTCATATTCTAGTCATGATCATGATAGAATCTATAAGAACTTGTAAATACTTCCTCTCAACATTTCAATTATTTTCTCTTGTTGTTGAACTTTTTCTTGAGCCATTCCAAGCCAGAGCACATTTTTGGAAGCACCCAGAAAGTCAATTTTTCCCTTTGAGTGCATTCCTTCGGCACGAAGAAATATGCCCTCCTTGAGTGCATGAGCACACCCCGAACCCACAAGTGTTTTCTCCTTCTTGCTTCAATTGTGTGCCCTACACCCTCCATGTTCATCTTGAGTGCATGAACACACTAGGAAGGCCTAAAGCTTGACCCCTTCATCCCTTCAATTTATGCCCTTACACCATCCTTAGCCTCATTGAGCGCATGAGTGCATCTTGAACCCATGAATGATTTCCTTCATGCTTCGACAATGCGCCCTATTCCATTGATGATCTCTCTCTCTCTCTCTTGAGTGCATGATCGCACCTTGAAGGTCTCTTGTGATCCTTGAACTTATCTTCGTGCTCCGACAATACACCCTCCATGATTTGATGTAAATTTCTTGCCTGTAAAAGTAACCATGTCCTGTATTTGATAGGCTTATACTATTAGCTACATTTAATGGCTTTTGTACATGATATTCTAAGTAATTTCTTGTAATAGATAAAGGATTTCATAAAGCTATTTTTTGTCACCGTTTGTGTACTTCCACATACAAGTGTTCCAACTACTAGTATCATTACTCTTTCATCATCTGTTGGAATGATGCCTCTTTATACCCATCAAGTGTCCTCAAAAGAAGCTTCAAAATAAATCACTAAAGAGGTGGTGGAAGTTACAAATCCTACCATTTCTATTCTTATAGATACAAATTATTTCATAGACAAATCTACTGAGATCACGTGGAAATATATTAAAGACACAATCATGTAGAAGTAGTTCCTTTAACATTTGGAAGATAAGGAAGTATACATCAACATCAAACATTCCAATATACACAGGATTACATGAAGGTTCCCATTCATACCTTGTGCATAGGTAATTGAATGGATTCTATAACACATGGACTATTCATATCTGGTGCTTCATAGTGAAGGTGAATTAGAGAGATTTTGAGGTCTAAAATGGGCCTCAAAACATAAATGTACAACCAAAATCCACTCTATAAGAACCAATAGGATTCAAGATGATGATGTCAACCATGGGGGATGATTCACTATTTTTTGAGTAAAAAAGTAAAAAAAAAAAACTACTTTTCAAATCATATTTTCAACTTATCTCCCTACAGTTTTACTCAAATTTTGAGCAGGAGCACTTCTTAGATGCATAATTAAATTTCTCATTCAAGGATTACCCATGTTGCAAAATTTCGATGGACCCTACTACACGAAAAATTAGAAATACATGAAAATCGTGATTGCAATCACGTTTTTTCATGTATTTTGCATTTTTCACGTAGCAAGGTCCATGGAAAGTATGCAACACAGTTATTACTTGGATGAATAATTAAATTATGCATCCAAAGATTGCTCCCGCTCAAAATTTGAGTAAAACCGTAGGGAGATAAGTTGAAAAAGTAATTTTTTCTTTATTCCCTCTAAATTTTGATGATGTAATCTAATATTATTATATTATTTCCACTATTATTTTATAATATACGTTAGGAGGCCCATTTTAGACGTCAAAATTTCTCTAATGGGTGGTCAACTCCACCTACTATGTAGAGGACATGCAAACTTATTACAAGATGCTAAAGCCTATAGAATATGCCAACAAAAGATTTTATACTAGATGGGCTCATCTCAAAACACATTATATCGAAAAGTCTTGGTGTCGAGAGCCTACCAAGTTCTGACACCGCCCATCTACAGTTTACCCAACTAGGATTTTGAGCGAGGTGTACCAATACCTTATTGCTATGTGTTGTAAGTTGCATGGGTGGAAGAACACTGAAGTATTTGAAGAGAATTGGATATTTATCATCAACTTAGTTGTTCCCCGCGGAAAAATATTCAATTGGGTAGATATACTTTCTTTGGAGTTCCAGTGTCATGTTGGACAAGCTAAAGCATATCCAAGGAAAAACCATGCACATGATTTTTATATGTCAAAATTTCTGTTGGATGGGATCTATGTATGGAATGCATTACCAAGGATGTATTGAAACTGGAACCCACAGGATAAGTTTCCAGTTTACTTTCATTGTAGGGTGTTGTTAGATTTGAGTTTTAGAGGGGCATATGACAAATTGGATGGGCATTTCTTCATAGTCATATTTCAGATGATATATGAGATTGATCCTCCATTCATGACCGACCAAGTGAAGGAGTCATTACATGATATCGTGGATTGGTTTATTGCACTAGAAGATACATATATATTATGCTTTGGATGTCATATTTCTTGTCATATTATTTCATGATATTTGACTAACAAGGTGGTCTTGGAAGAAGTTGCTTATCAATTGAATAAAGGGTTGTCAAGTGTTCTTCAAAGAAGGAAGAAGGCCCCTTGGCCCACTTTCCCTTCGAGGATTGGAATGTATGAGCTAAAGAGCCAAAAGGTGGCAGAGGAAAAAATATAAGAGCTAGATCGCTTGCACTTTGTAGTCAAGGAATCTCATAGGTATGACCCCAGGAGAGTACACAAGCAACATTGTGACATGATTGGTTTTGCTTCGTCAAGGTATTCATCAATGAATAGTATAGAAGATGAAAAGGTGAAGAACTGGTATAATGCACTAAGAAATACATATCCATGAATTTTATTCGTTTCCCCCCAAGTTCCATTGACTCAAGATGTACAGGTACAGGAGGCACCACAAGAAATTGCTCAAGTAAGGACAACAACTCCCAAGAAAAGGATCAAACATTATCCAACGATAGAAAGTAGTAGGAAATGGAAATTTAATCCATTGAATAAGGGATCTATTGAAGCTAAACAAGAAATGAGATAATTAGAGGTAAATATGCAACATGAAGAAGAGGAGAAGAGGAAGAAAGATGAATTTCTCATAAATAAATGGGAAGCAAGAGAGTAGAAGAAGAACAAAAAAGGCAGTCATAGGAGGAGGAAGTAGCACAAAGGCTGGAGGAAGAACAATTATGTTAGGAATCAGAAGAAGAATTGGAGTAAGATGATGCCATTCATTCCATATATGATGAAACATGTTCTCAAGCAACACCTCCTCTTACAGGTGGCCATCTCCCATTTGATGAGATGGAAATTACACCTCCACCAAAACATAGAGTCATGTGTATGTAATGTCACTTTCGATTAGCTAGAGAAAAGGATTGTGCAACAAAGGCAAATATTCTTCCTGAATGATCCTCAGAATACAGTCTATGTATCCAAAAAAAAAAGTGATAATTGCAAACACTAGGAGGAATCCCCAAGAAATCATGACATTGAATGTTTCCTTTGCTACAAAAACAAAATATAACTCAGAGCATATGTTGAATGAGAATGCATGATTGAGGAAAGTGTTGGTTGCAATAATGCAAACAAGAGGAACAACTCACCATGGAAAATTAACGATTATCTTCCCACATCTTCAACACAGTAGAATGGTGGTAAGCCGTACATTTGGAATTGGGGCTAATGGAGGATACAATTGCACATTTGGATGATGAAATGACACTTTTTCATGAATTAGTAGTACCCCTAGTTGGTATACAAAAGAAAGCACAAGAATTCCTAAGGCTCCTAAAGGTGGAAAACAAAGTTTTTGATCAAATCCAGGAATGGGCTGTCAAGTAACTAGATGTTCCACAATAGTTGGTTAGAAACGATAGGATTATCGCTGAAGTAGACAAATTACAGCTAAGAATCCACCATCATAATTAAATTTTCCTTGGAGAATAGCCAACTAAAACCATAGCTACTTATAGTCGACTGCATAATGGTTTGGATTCCCTGACACATAAACACGAGATGCCTTTAGTGGGATCACTTAAAGAAATTAGAGGTAGGGATATCATCCTACGACAGGTGAATAACTACATTAAGCAAATAAAGCAAACATCAAAACAAGAAGGCTTGGAGTTCACTAAAGACATTATTCTACAATATGTCATTACAACAGCTAAGGCTCACAGGAAACTGTCATGGATATGGAATAGTGTGCAATATAACTATAAATCCATATTGACAAAATCATTTGAGGTGAATATGTGGTTTGCAGTTGACTTGTCGATCCAGATCAAAGTCATTGTTATGGAATTTAGAGTGTGGCATGCATTTATTACCAATGAGATCCATGAAGAAGCAAATATATTATCTATTTGATATCATTTTGTCCTATTAGAAGTTTTGTCTCATATAACCACTATCTTATATGTATTTCATATTTTGTAATAATTTTAATGTAATGAAGTCCAAGAGACATGTGTGGGATGTGAAAATACACATGTGGAATGTGAAAGGTCATGTATAGAATGTGAAAGATTATAGGGAAGCCCATAGGTCATATAAGTTGAATAGTCATCAGGAAATTGAAAATTCCTTGTCATTTGTTATAAATAGCTCCTCATAACTTAGGTAAAGGGCTTGGATTCTTAGAGTTTGGCCTTGGATTCTCTTGTATTACATAGGAGGTAAATTATTCTTTGGAGATGCAAATTGTGGCTTCATGTTCGACTATTGGATCTAGTGTTTCACCTATGTAAAAATGTACATGGAACCTTTCATTTATAATCAGTATCTCCTTGAGCCAACACTTCTTCATGCATGTATCATGAATGTAGTAAGACTATTCTTGATATGTTTGCGGTATATGTTGGTGTAAAACTACTAATAATAATTAACTATTTCTTTTCTTAGATATGGATATTGTTTATTAAGTGTTGTTATGCTTTTATGATTGTTGTTTATCTTGTGAACTAATTTGCAAGAAAATCAACAACCGTTTTCTCTTCCACTCGTGGGTCTACCTCAGGATAGTACTATTACTTCCCTAACTAGAGGCTCGTTTCCCTTTACCATCCATGGAGGTTTCTTGTGCCTTATAGATTCGGTGTGACACAAAGCTTACATACTTATTTCCAAAAAGAGGTGTTTGTTGTCTCTTGTGTATGTGTTGTAACCAAGGAATACCTCTAAAATGTTTTCAATGGTGTTCGAACCATATAGTTAGATGGGGCTCCTACACCAAACGGTGTGAGGTATAATTGGGACCTCACATCAGGGAGATCCCATATATGTTGGTAGTATCTAGCACCATCAAAACTTTTGTGCTAGAAGGAGGACCATATGACAAGATAAGCCTATGAAGTCTATTTGAATCTCTTACCTCTAATGGCTTCATCCCAAATCATAATCCCGAGGTTTTTTTTGAAATCTTTAAATCTTTCAATCCCTGCGGAATTTTTACATAACTTGTCACATATGAAGTTCAATGGAAAGGGTACAAAAATCATTCTTTATTACATGATTGAGTTTGTTCAATTTTGTTTTTCAAGTGGTGTTTATTCTGAAGATATTCTCGCAAGGTTGTTCACCCTTACATTGGATGGTTGTGCTAAGCAATGGTGTTATTCTTTACCTTCTTCTTCTATCTCATCTTTTAAGCATTTGGTTAATGAGCTTCATCATGTTTTCGACAAGTATGAATATCAAGATGTTCTTAATGAAATCAATCAGCTTAGAATGGAATCAAATGAATCTCTTGAATATTTTTTTGATTGATTTCTTCATCTTTTCTATGAATCTCCGAATGAGGATGTGGATTGGCAATTTTTGGATGAAAAGTTTCATTTCTTAGTTAGTATTTCAAGAAAATATTTTGAGTATGATTCACTGTGCGCTATTGTTCAAAAGGAATTTCCATGTCCTGGAAAATAATCTGATGTTCCTTTTATTCCTTGTCCCTCTCCTTTTGATGTTCCATATTTTGAGCCTGAACTGATCAATAAGCTGAAAGATTAATTTTCTGATGAAGAATTAACCTTTTTTCATATCTTTCCCTAGATGACGATTCATCTGGTTCTATTAATCAATAATCTTTGAATCTTGATCATTCCCTTATCGATATTGCATCCTTCAATCAAGGTGAATCCTTGGACAACCATGATCCCGATCATTTCCTTTTTTCTGAATTGTATGGTGATGATTATTCAAGTTTCATGGATGGATCTTTGTTCCCACGGGAATATTCAAATTTTCAAAAATTTGAAATGGAGTATGATGTAATTATTAAAGATTTCCTTTCAGGTATGTCTCCTTTTGATCAAGAATATGGCATGCTTATTATTGAGGATTTTTATTGTAATCTCGAAAATCTATCTGGTGGACCTCAATTGCCTTATGAATCTTATGATTTGAATGATGATTGTTTTTCACACAAGAAGCTAACCATGATCTCTCAGTTAACTTCCAATCTTTTCAGAGTTCAAATTCAAGTCAAGTGAATAGGACACTTCAACCTACGTTGATGGTTATGTTAGGTTCCTGTCACCCCGAGGATATTTGTGATTTTTGTAATTTTAAGATTTTCTCGTAGAATCTCGTCATTAATGTCATCTCATAGGATGTGGGTTCTCTCTTGAGAGATTCTCATTTTTTAATGTTCAATTCTTAAACCCTCAAGTATAAATTTTAATCAAACTTTTAAAGTTCAATTGTTGCATCCCTCTTCATGCAAATCTCTGGTCTATGATGTGGGAAAAAAGGATGATCTCAACGATTGTCAAAACCTTCAATCTGACATGTCTTCCACATCATCCATTGAATTTTTCAACTTGCATGACATCACAAATTGTTATCAATCTACTGACTCTGCTTATAATATGGATTTTTCTTTGGTTAATCTTTATTGTCAAAGATTTTCGAAAGTTTTTTTTCACAATCTTATTGTCGATTGGCTTAAAGAATCCTATTGGTCAGGACCCATGTCTCACGACATGTTTTTTCATGCATTCAATTGAGTCTTGTATGGTTTTGAACTTGGAAAATGTTGTTATTGTGGATTTACATGTGTCACACCATCTCGTTTACACTTTTTTCTTTTACCTATCAATTTAGATGTTTTGGCTTTTTTATTTCTCACTGCACTGTATTTCACACTAATTTTACATGCACACATGTTTCAACTCAAGATTCAGGAGTAGCTTCTATGGATGCATTGGAAGTTCCATTTCACTTAACGTGACCTTGTAACTATTAGTTTAGGGTAGGATAGGGTGAATTTAGTTAGATGCATTACATTCCTGTTTTGAATTTTCATTTTTCATGCTTTGTCTTTTTTGTTTCTATTAGGTCTTGCATAAATTTGGTTTGAGCTTCAAGGCAATGTGGCTAATCTTTTGTGACAGGTAAGTTGTGGTAACCTGAAACCCTTGGATAATCTATTACCCAATTCTTTGATTTGGTTTATATCTTTAAATTCAATGATTTTTGGATGGAAAATATGATCCTTTCAGTCGAGAAACCATAAGTATAACCATGATGCTTGTATCTATTTAGGATTCTTATTCATAGACTCGATTTTTTTTATCAGCAAAGGAAAGTTGTGGTAACATGCAAACCTTGTCTAATCTCTTACCCTCTTCTTTGATTTTTTTTATATCTTTAAAGTCAATGATTTTTGGATGGAAAATATGATCCTTTCAACCAGTAAACCATAGGCAGAACCATGATACCCGTATCTATTTAGGATTCTCGTTCCTACACTCATTCCTATCTATTTTAGTAGAGAAAGATAAGGGAAAAATATTTAGTGGGATGATTATTACAAGTTTATAAACCTGTCTCTGAAGGAGCAACCTCTTATTCTCTCAATAATTTGAGATCCCTCTTCCACCCCATTTAAAAAAAATAAGTGCCTAAGCACAGTTCTATGAAAACAAAAAAAATAAAGGGTGAAAGAAGAAAAAGGTTTCCTATGCAGGGAGGTGAAGCAAGTGACTTCGTCGGGGTACTGTCCAAGATCGGTGGCAATGAAGCAATTCTTGTGTTCCTAAAGTGAGTTTGTCGGGGCACTATCTAGGCCTACTAGCAGCGGAGTAACACCAGAGATGTAAATTGGTACTCTGACTAGTTTTGACTCATGATTTTACACTACCCTATTCTCATAAAAATGATATGGCTTGCTTCATGTTGTGTTATGCTGAGTAATGGGACATGGAAGACTGTACATTTAATTGGGTAGAATGGGAAGTTGAGGTGAATAATTGGGTAGAAATTTATCCATGTCACCCCTCAAAAATCACCTACAACAATTTCTTATTACTGTGAAAAACACCACCTCACCATACCAACACCTCTCTTCTCTAGAAGCTCTATCTCAAAATCAATTGGTACATTCTACTTGATCAAGCCTTCTTTTATAGATTTTCTTTTGCTATATTTGGCTTTGAATTTGTGCATGAATTCTTTAATTTTTCCTTTCCTTTTTTTTCTTCTTCTGTCTTCTAGATTGTGTTTTCTATTCAAGGCTCCATCTCTAATTTAACTGAACTTCTCCATCTTTTTTTCCACTTAAACAAAGTTTTTCTGCTAATTCTGGTAAGTTATAGGTTTTAGCGATGCTCCTTCTAATTTTAAATATAGTTCTATTTTGGCTTAACTGCCAAAACTAACTCTTAACTGGAAGTTTTTCCTTTTTTTCTTTAAGCCCCTTTCCTTTTGGCCTTTACCTACTTTTCTCCATAGGACTGGTCTCCGTAATCATAACCTAATCTATTGGGTTCTTAGCCCTTTTGAGCCCTATGTGGACCTTCTTTTCTTTTGCTAATGGCTTTGCGTCATTGGTCATACCTCTACCCAAGGCAACCAAGGAACAACGCTTAGCTTCTTGCAAGAGCCTCTGTGACTCTTTTGAATTGTCACACCCATGGTCACTCCTTATGGCATAAGGCCTAGTGCAGGCACTTAGCTTGTAGCTCTCGATCCTGACTCTTCTATTTAATTTAATTATTTAAACGTTACAAGATCTTGGGATCCAGGGTTGGCCCCACTTTCTATTTTTGTCGTGCCCTTGGTCCTCCACTACTGCATGAAACCTATGTCTAGTGCTAAGGTCGAAGCTCCCTTTAACCCATTGGGGTCTTTCCGTCGAGTTGGCATGTCTATGAGGACTAGTCAATGCTTTCTCTATTGTTTGTCAATCTGCCTCCATGGCTCGGTGTCACCACACAATGCATTCAAAAATATCATCAGGGAAATCTCTACAGGATGAGTTGTCTTATGGGTCCTCCTGACACCTTTTTAATTGGTTGTTGCTACTGTTAATAGGTCGACGTGTCTTACCACCTGTCACCCGGAAAAACCTCTTTTGCACCATTTTAAATCTTCCGGGCTTATTCTGCCAGGATGACATCACTACTTCCATGTGTCATCCTTTAAGTGGTGATAAATGGCACTTGAAAAAGGGCCACTTGGGTGCCCAAAAAGGTCGAATCTTCCTGCCACGTGTCCACCTCCTATTGGTTGATGTTGACGTCATCCTTTGTTGTTGTTCGGGCCAATCATGGCCCACTATCTGGCTTCCTAGAGGAGAGAGAAGAGGTGCTTAGAGACCTTTTTTTACAACCATTTCCTTTGTTATTTTGTTTTAGTGAAAACCGTCGAGTTCAAGCCTTTAGTCTGTGGCACCACACTTGAGGGGATTGTGGTTTTGGGAGGGGTTCCCCTAGAGTAGCTCTCCACCATTGATCTGCACGATTAGTTGTGCAACAAACCACTTCCAGGACCATAGAGCCCATCTAATAGACTATCTCTAGTGCCCCCCAGAAAGTTTCCACATGACACAAAATTTTCTTCTTGGTCCATCTCTTTGTGCGCCAAAGGGTTTTGCATCAAGTTAATGCCTCCAGGCTTGTGTGTCAGGTAGGGTCCACCTCTGGCCAATAAAAAACTTCTCCCTCGCTATTGTGGCCTCCATTGAAGCATGGAGCTTCATGTAGAGGCTTTTCTGCTAGGTTCGGCACTTGTTCCATCTTTGGCTACGCGCCAAAGGCTCCTCTAAATGCCTTTAACCCTTGTTTGACTTTAGGGTCATAGATCTTTGACTTGCTTTAACTTTTTATAGAGGAGGTATTTTCAGGACTTACATATACCGTTGGAAAGCTCTTTCAGATCTCTATCCATCTAAGGGTCTTACACCTACATAAGAGATCATTTTGCTACCCCAGAATTGGCTCCAAAACCCTCTTCTCCGTTTTGCTACCATTTTTTCATGTTGGGCCATCAGTCTCCTCCTTGAGACCTTCTTTAACACCTATGTTTCCTCTTGTCTACAATGAACACATTTTTTCCATCACCCAGTTTCCATCAATAAAAACATATTTCAACATTCTTCGCCTTTGGCATTGATGGAAAAACCAAAATCAAAACACCTTTTGCTCCAAATAAAACACCTTTTGCAATCTCGTAAGCCTTTTAAGTCCTGCTCCCCTTGAAATGCACACCTATTTACTGGTTTCTGCTACTTTGGTATCTATTGCAGGTGTTATTGTTTTGCATGATCATTAGATCACTCATGCTTTGTTGTTTGATTTCATCTCTCCCCCTTTGACATCAATTTCAAAAGACACCATTATGCTACCCCTGTCACCATGCTCCATATTTCAACTATCTTTCTCTATCATGTTGATCATGTGGACCTAAAAGCTTCACCCTGATATGCTGATAATGCAACAATTTCATTTCTTCCTCTTAAAGGAAGAGCTAGTGTAGGGATGCAAGAGACACAACTCCCAACCTTTGCCTCAAATACTCAAATTGTTCTCTAGGAAGTGGCTTGGTGAAGATAACAACAACTTGATCTTTGGTAGGTACATACTCTAGCTTCACAATATGAGCTGCAACTTTCTCTCTCAAGAAATGATACTTGATGGGAATATTCTTAGTTCTGGAGTGAAAAAATTGATTCTTTAACATGCTTATAACACTCATGTTGTCACAAATGATGGGGATCAACTTTTCATAGAAAACTTGCACATATTACAAAGTTTTCTTCATCCACAAAAGTTGGGTGCAACAAGAAGTTGTTGCAATATATTTTTCCTTATTTTTAGATATTGAAATGAAATCTTACTTCTTTCTCAAACACAAAACTAGACTTACTCCAAGAAAGAAAGCACCACCACTTGTGCTCTTTCTATAATCCACATCACTTTTCCAATCAACATCAACATAAATATTAAATGAGAAATCTTTAACCCTTGGGTACTAAAGTCCATAGTCTATTGTTGCTTTGAGATATCTGAGAATTCTTTTGGCTGCTAAGAGATGGCTTTGTGTAGTGCTGCTTGAAATCTTCCAACTATAGCAACAACTTGCATGATGTTTGGTCTTGTAGCTATCAAGTATAAAAGGTTGACAATGATGGATTTATATAAAGTATGGTCCACTAATGGAGTTTCATCCATCTTGCTAAGCTTGCAACCTGTCACCATTGGAGTTCTCACTAAAGAGCATTCTTCTATGCCAAATTTCTTCAATACTTCTTTGAGATGCTTGCCTTGAGAGAATAACAAACCCTTTGTGGGTTTGTGCAGTCTACAATCCAAGGAAGTAGGAAAGCTCTCCAAGCATGGACATCTCAAACTCTGCCTTCATATCAACTGCAAATTCATTGTTTAGAAAATATGAATTACTTGCAAAGATGATATCATCAACATAGACTACCACCACAATGATTTTTCCATCCTTTTATTTGACATATAAGTTACTATTAGTTGCATCTCTCTTGAATCCACACTTGAGCAAGTAGTTATCTAGCTTGGAATACCAAGCTCTAGGGCCTTGCTTGAGACCATACAAATCCTTCTTAGGTGTGCAAACATAATTTGGTTTATCTGTCAGTTGAAAACCATCTAGCTGCCATATATATACTTCCTCTTATAGTTCTCCATTGAGAAAAGAAGATTTGACATCCATTTGATAAATTTTGAGCTTCTTAAAGTGAGAATATTCCAAAAACATTCTTATTGATTCTAATCTAGAAACAGGACCAAAAGTTTCATCAAAATCCAATCCTTCTATTTGAGCATATCCTTTGCATACTAACTTGGCCTTGTCTCTTACAACTTCTCCATGATCATTCAACTTATTCCTCAATACCCACTTTATGCCAATAACATTCTTGTTTGCAGGTCTTGGAACAAGTTCCCAAGTCTGATTTTTCTCTATCTAGTCCAATTCTTCATTCATGGCCTTTAGCCAATGTTGATCTTGATTGGCTTGAACAATATCCTTTGGTTCCTCCATGGACAATAGGGAAACATGTGCTTTTGTAGGGGCATTAAGAAAATTCCTTCTTGTTTGCACTCCATAATTTAATTCACCAACTATTTGATCAGCTAGGTGGTGTTTTTGTACATACCTTGGTGGATCTCTCGCTTGAGGACTAGAGGATTATTCCTCACTTTCTTCTACAATTGCCTCATCATTCTCATTAAAAATGGTTATTGGTTCATCAGCATTGGATTTTTCCAGTTGTTTCACTCATTGGTAATTGTGCTCATCTACCTTCACATTGATGCAGTCAATGATTCTCTTTTTGACTTTATTGTAGCACCTATAACCTTTTTTATTATATTAATAACCCAGAAAAGTTCCTTCATCAACTTGAGCATCGAATTTCCCAAGTTTCTCATCATTTCTCTTGATGTAGCATTCACTGCAAAAATTTTTGAAGTGTTTGACTATTGTTAGTATTCCACACCACAACTCATAAGGAGTTTTATCACTGTTAGGTCGAAAATGAGCCTTGTTGAGAATAACCATTGTTGTATGAATTCTCTTTGCCCAAAACCTTTAATGATCTTTCTTGTATGTCGTCATAGCTCTTGCTAATTGTTGCACTGACCTATTTGCTCTCTCTGCAACACCATTTTGTTGGGGAGTCTCTACCATGGTAAACTACCTCTTAATGCCATTTGATTTGTATAAATCATCAAATTTCTTTGAAGTGAACTCACCCCCATTATCTAACCATATGCTTTTGATTTTGCAATCAATTTCATTCTTACCCATATCTTTGAATTCTTTAAACTTATCAAAAGCTTCAGATTTCTCTCTGAGGAATGCAACCCATATCATCCTCCTAAAATCATCAATGATTAGCATAAAATATAGGTTACATGTGGTTTACTACATTATAGATGGTCCACACAAATCCATGTGTACCAGTTGCAATGGTTTTCCTGAAGTTTTTTCCTTTCCCTTGAAAGAAACTCGAGCTTTCTTTCCTAGTTGGAAATATTTGCAAATAATATTCTTTGGCTTTGAAAGCCTAGGAAAATCCTTAACTGTATTTTTCTTGCTAAGCTTGACAATATGGTCAAAGTTCAGATGCCCAAGTCTTTTGTGCCACAACCAACTCTCATATGTCTTTGATAAGCAACACTTTTCTATCTTTTCTTTGAGCACATAGACATTATTGTATGTTCTTACAACTTTGACAACTATTTCTCCTGTACTTGTGGACTTGATTTGACAATTTTTAGCTTTGAAAACCACATCATAGCCTTGATCACACATCTGACACACACTCAACATATTATGTTCCAACCCATCAACCTACAAACGTTCTTAGCTTTACCTTTTCCATTTGAGATACTGGTCACTCCTTTTGAAATTATTTCTCCTGGAGCATTGTTACCAAAGGTCACATTACCTATGTCAACAAGTTTCCAAGTGAGAAAATTGCTTCTATCTCCTGTCATATGCCTGGAAAAACCATTGTCCACATACCAATGGCTCCCACCATTTTGAGCATACAAGGAAATGTCACATTGCTATGTTTTCTCTTTCTCTTTCCAGACTTTGGGCTTCTGTTCAATTTTCTCAATAAATGGCTTTGTCTTCTTTTCTTTAAGCCTAAATTAACTGTTATATGCCCAATTTCTTTTAATTTAAAACATTTCACTTGATAATTCAGGGGAGCAAACAAATTATTATACCTGGGTCTGCTTCTTCTCTGCTGAAATCTTCTCTTGGATATCAGATTTTTGTAAGAGAGATTTACCCTGCAGTTTGTTGCTTTGTGGTCATAATTGGTGCATGTAAAAAAATATCTCGGGAAGACATCGTTGTACCTGGATGGTTGCCTTCTACGTTGAGAAAATTTTTGGTTAGTTTGATTTGCATGGATAGCGTACTCCTTTTGTTGTTGTCGTTGTATTTTCTTAGACTACTTATTATCTTCTAGCTGTTGTGTGGACCCTTCTTTTGCTGGGGGAACAAAGTTAATTTCCTTCTTACCTTTTAATTCAGCTACTGTGTTGGACTCAACATCAAAGCCTAGACTAGTTCAATCTTTAGAAATGCGTTGAGCCTCTAACATATCAATTAAATTTTCAATCCCTTTATTGAATTTATGATATAAGGTGAGTTGTGTTTTGGCCTTCTCCAACTCCTTTCTTAGAAATACAATCTCTCTTTCTAGCTTCACACATACTTGAACTTTTCCATTCAACTGTTGGTTCAATGTTTCTTGGATTTTTGTTCCTTCTTCTAGTTGCACAAGTAATGGATAAAAAACCTCAACCTTCTCTTTTATAAGATATTCCTTCTAGATTTTTTTTTTCTTTCTCAACCTCTTTATTTCCTCAAGGGAACTTACCAGCTCTCCCTCAAGGTCGACTTCTCCCTCTTCATTATCATATTTAATAGCCTCGATTTGCAGATTTTCAATGGCCATAAACATGAATTCCTTAGGGCTCTCATCATCTTTGTCCTCATCTGAGGATTTGTTGGGATCACTTTTAGAGGAGCTCTCATCTTGAGCATAGAAACCTCTCTTATTATCCTTCTAATCTTTCTTGAACTTTTCTTTAGGATCATAATTCTTTTTCTTCTTTTTAGGACACTTTGATGCATAATGACCAACTTTTCCACAATTAAAACATTTAAAGGGAAACTTACCTTTGTACTTGCTCGATACTCGCTTGAGATTCCTCACAAAGTTAGCTTATTCTTCATATGGTTCACATAATGTGTCAACAAGCTCATCCTTGCACTTCCTTTTTGCTTTGAAGGATAATTATTTGGCTATAGACTTTCCTTTAGAACTCCTCATTTCATAGGTAGTGAGTAGTCCAAGAAGTTGATATAGAGAGAGAGTGCCCATATTTGGAATTTCTTCAATGGTTGAGACCTTGGGATTAAACCTCTTAGGAAGATATCTTAGCACTTTTTGAATTACCACATCTTCATCTAGCTTCTCATCAAGCCCTCTTATGGTGTTCACAACTTCATCAACTCTTAAAAAATATTTTGCAATATTTTCATCATCATGCATGTTTAAATATTCAAATTACATCCTAAAACATTGGAGTTTAGCTTTCTTTACCTTGTTGTCTCCTTCATAGAAGTTTCTCATCTTCCCCCATATAGCTTTAGTGGATGTGCAATCCATTACTTTGACAAGCTTTGTTTCAGTAAGCCAGCAAGAAGGGCATGCATTGCTTTAGCATTGCATGAGAAATCCAACTTTTGATCTTTGGTTATTAGTGTTGGAGGTCTTCTATATTCTTCTTCCACAACATCCCATACATCAGCTCCAAGTGATTGAATATAGGTCCTCATCCTCACTTTCCAGAACACATAGTTTGTTCCATTGAACATAGGTGCCTTATTGGTAAATCATCCTTCCTAGTTTGCCATGGTCCTTGATCTTTCTTCCATCTATTAGGCTGATCATAAGTAACTTGGATCTAATACCAATCGTTGGAAACCTAAGAAATACCGAGAGGGGGGGTGAATCAGTATTGACAATTTTACCAATTTAAAAATTTCTTTTATTTAGTGCACATCATTAACTACTTTAGAAATAACTTAAGTAACCATAAGAGATATTAATATCAACAATCATAATGGAACACACAAAAACAAGTAACTTTCATAATTGTTCTTCAATTCTTCCTAGTTTATCAACTACAAATGAATGGAGCTACAACCCCACCTATTCTCCAACACCCTAGTTGAAGGAGCACCAACCCCTAATCAACAATCTACAACTTTATTTGACACTCACTATTCCATTTTTATCCATTTTCATACTAAGACCATGAATGTCTTCTCTACTTTTCTAACAAACAATTTATCCTTGTCACCCCTCAAAAATCACCTACAACAATCTATGATTAATATGAAAAACACCACCTCACCATACCAACACCTCGTTTCTCTAGAAGCTTTGTCTCAAAATTAATTTGTAGATTCTGTGTGATCAAGCCTTATTTTGCAGATTTTTTTTTCTATATTTGGCTTTGAATTTGTGCATGTAGTCTTTATTTTTTCCTTTATCTTGCTTCTTCTGTGTTTTGGATTGTGTTCACTATTTTGGGCCTCATCTCTAAGCTAAATTGACCTTCTTTACCTTTTTTTCCACTTTAATTGAGTTTTTCTACTAATTCTGGTAAGTTACAGGTTTTAACGGTGTTCCTTCTAATTTTAATTACAATTTTATTTTGGCTTAACTACCAAAACTAGCTCTTAGCTGGAAATTTACCTTTTTGTCTTTAAGCCCCTTTCCTTCTGGCCCTTTACCTAATTTTCTCCATAAGGTCAGTTTTTGTGACCATGACCTAAGTTATTGGGTGCTTAGCGCTTTTGAGCCCTATACAAGTCTTTTTTTTCTTTTGCTAAAGACTTTGCGTTGTTGGTCATACCTCTAAGTAAGGCAGCCAAGGAACAACGCTTAGCTGCTCCCAAGTGCCTTCGTGTCTCTTTTCAACTACCACACTCATGGTCACTCCTTGTGGCATAAGGCCTGGTGCGGGCACTTAGCCCATAGTTTCTGATCTCGACTCTTCTATTTAATTTAATTCTTTAAATGTTACAGGATCCTGGGATCTGGGTTTGGCTCCACTTTCTATTTTCGCCACGCCCCTGGTCCTCCACTATTGCATGGAACCTGTGTCCAATGCTAAGGCCGGAGCTCCCATTAACCTACATGGGTGTTGTTTCCGGGTTGACATTTTCATGGCGATCTCCTGACGCTCTCTCTATTTGCTGTCACTCTGCCTCCGTGCCTCGGTCCCTTATGCCTAGTGTCACCACAAAATGTATTCAAAAATATCAACGAGGAAATTCCTACCAGATGACTTGTCATGTGGGTCCTCACTGTTCCTTTTTAATTTGTTTCTGCTACTATCAATAGGCCAATGTGTCTTGACACCCGTCGCCCGACAAAACCTCTTTTGCACCATTTTAAATATTATGGGCTTATTTCGCCAGGATGACATCACCATGAAATAACTGCTACCACATGTATTCCTTTGAGTGGTGACAAATTTCACACATAAAAGGGCCACTTGGGTGCCCAAAGCCATTGAATCTTCCTACCACATGTCCACCTACTATTGGTTGATGTTGACATCATCCTTTATTGTCGTTTGGGCCAATCATGAGCTGCCATCTATCTTCCTGGAGGAGAGAGAAAAGGTCCTTCGAGGACTTATTTTGTGACCATTTCCTTTGTTATTTCGTTTTTCTGAAAATTGTCTGGTTCAAGCCTTTAGACTTTGGCACCACTCTTGAGCAGATTTTGGTTTTGGGAGGGGTGCCCCCGGACTAGCTCTCTATTGTTGATTTGCGCGATTAGCTATGCAAGAAACCACTTATGGGACCAAAGAATCCATCTAATGGACTGTCTCTAGTGCCCCCTAAAATATGTCACGTGGCCCGACATTTTCTTCCCAGTCCATCCCTTTGTGTTCCAAAGGGTTTTGTGTCGGGTTAATGCCTTTGGGCCAACCTGTCAGGCAAGCTCCACCTTCGGACAATTAAAAAAATCTCCACCATTGTTGTGGCCTCCACTTAAACTCGGATCTTCGCATAAAGGCTCTGTCGCTAGGTTTGGCACTTGTTCCATCTTTGGCCATGTGCCAAAGGCTCCTCTAAACACCTTTAACCCCGTTATATTACTTTGGGGTCATAGAGCTTTGGCTTGATCTAACTTTTGATACAAGAGGTATTTTTAGGACTTCCAAATACCGTTGGAAACCTCTTTCAAGTGATATCCATATGGGTGGCTTACACCAGGATCTGAGATTATCTTCTTCAGTAGAATTGGTTCCAAAGCCTCTTCTCCTTTTTTTTTTCCATTTTTTCATGTTGCTCCATCTATCTAATCCCTAGGACCTTATTTGACACTTGTGTTGCCTCTTGTCTGCAATGAAAACTTTATTTTCATCACCTTATTTCCATCAATGACAACATATTTCAACAAATTGCATATTTATGCTCAACTTTGTTGTTACCCATGGAAAAAAATTCAATTGGGAAGATATACTTTCTTTTGAGTTGCATGTCATGTTGGACAAGCTAAAGCATCTCTGAGGACAAACTAGGCACCAAAGTTTTATATGTCAACACTTCTGTTGGATGGGATATGTGGATAGTATGCATTCCCAGGGGTGTATTGGAACTAGAACTCGGAGGATAAGTTTCCAGTTTACATCCATTGCAGTGTGTTGTCAAAATTGAGTTTCAGAGGGGCATATGACATATTGGCTAAGCATTTCCTCGTAGCCATATTTCAGATGATATATGAGATTGATCCTCCTTGCATGACCAACCAAGTGAAGGATTGATTACATGATATCACAGTTTTCTACGCTAGAAGGTACATATATCAGATGCTTTTGATGTCATATTTCTCCTCATATTATGCCATGATATGTGACTAACAAGGTGGTCTTGCATGAAGTTTCTTATCAATTGAATAAAGGGTTGTCAGGAGTTCTTCACAGAAGGAAGAAGGCCCCTTGGACCACCTCCCCTTTGAGTATTGGAATGTATGAGCTAAAGAGCCACAAAGCAGTAGAGGAAAAAATACAAGAGATAGACTGCTTACACTTTGCAATCAAAGACTTTCACAAGTATGACCATAGGAGTGTGTGCAAGCAACATCATGATATGATCGGTTTTTCTTAGAGGTATTCATCAATGGCTACTACAGAATATGAAAAGGTGAAGAATTGGTATAATTCACTAATAAATACACATATATAAATTGAAGCCAATTCCCCCCAAGTTCCACTGGCACAATATGTACAGGTATAGGAGGCACCACAAGCAACTGCTCAAGTAAGGACTTCAGCTCTCGGGAAAAGGATAAAACATGATCAAATGGAAGAAATATCATGAAATGGAAAGTTGATCCATTGAATAAGGGATTTATTGAAGTTGAACATGAAAAGAGAGAATTAGAGGCAAAGATGTAGCAGGAAGAAGAGGATAAGGGGAAGCAAGATGAATTTCTCAAAAAGAAACATGAAGAAAAAGAGGCAAGAAGGAGAGTAGAAGAACAACAACAAAGACAATCAGAAGAGGAGGAAGAAACATAGAGGATAGCGAGAGAAAAACTAACGCTGGAAATAAAAGAATAATTGGAGGAAGGTGATGCCATCCAACCCATAGATGATGAACCAGGTTCTCTAGCAAAACCTCCTTTTACATGTGGCCATCTCCCATTCGATGAGATAGGAATTACACCTCCACCAAAAGAAAAATTCATGGATGTATAAAATGTAACATTCAATCAACTAAAGAAAAAAGGTGAAGATTCTTCTTGAATGATCCTCAAAATGCAGTCTATATCCACGGAAAAGGTGATAATTGCAAACACTAGGAGGAATCCATGAGAAATCATGGAAGCTAATGTTTCTTTTGCTACAAAAACACATGATAACTCAAAGTATCTATTGAATGATATTGCATGATTGAGGAAAGAGTTGGCTGTAGTAAAGGAACAAGCATGACACCTCACTATGGAAAATTAATGACTATATTCCCACAACTTCAACACAGCAGAATGGCAGTCAGCCATACATGAGGAATTGGGGCCAATGGAGGATACCATGGTGCAATTGTATGATGAAATGACACTTTTACATGAAGTAGTAGCATCCCTAATTGGTATACAAAAGAAAGAATAATAAGTCTTAAAGCTCCTAAAGGTGGAAAATAGAGTTGTTGATCAAATCCAGGAATGGGCTACCAAGTATCTAGGTGTTCTGCAATAGTTGGTTAGAAAGGACAATATTTCCACTAAAGTAGACAAGGTACAATTAAGAATCCACCATCATAATTACACATGTCTTGGATAACGGACGGGTAACACCATAGCTGCTTATAGTCAACTACATAATGGTTTGGAGTCCCTAACACAGAAACACGAGATGCCTTCAGTGGTATCACTTGGAGAGATGAGAGGCAAGGATATCATCCTATGAGAGGTGAAGAAGTACATTGAGAAAATTAAGCAAACATAAAAACAAGAAGGCATGGAGATCACTAAAGACATTATTCTACAATATTCCATTGCACCAGCTAAGGCTCACATGAAATTGTCATGACTATGGAATAGTGTACAATCTAGATCCAAATCCATATTGACAGAATCATTGGAGGTGAAGATGTGGTTTGCAACTAATTTGTTGATCCAGATCAAATTCATTGCTACAAAATTCATAGAGTGGCATATATTACCAATGAGCTCCATGAAGAAGCAAATGACTTATCTATTTGAAAGCATTTTGTCCTATTAGAATTTTTGTCTCATATAGCCACCATATTATATGTATTTCATCTTTTGTAATAATTTTAATATAATGAAGTCCAAGAGACACATGTGGAATGTAAAATATCATGTATAGAATGTGAAAGGTTGTATGGCATCCCATAGGTCATAAAAGTTGAATAGTCATGATAAAACTGAAAAGTCATTATCATTTGTTATAAATAGCTCCTCATAAATCAAGTAAAGGGCTTGGATTCTTAGAGTTTGGCCTTGGCTTCTCTTGTATTTCATATGAGGTATATCATTCCTTGGAGAAGAAAGGTGTATGTTCATGTTCTACTACTGGATATAGTGTGTCACCTATGTATCAGTGCACTTGGAACCTTTCATTTATAATCAGAAGCTCCTTGAGCCAACACTTCTTCATGCATGTATCATGAATGTAGTAATACTATTCTTGATATGTTTGCGTATATTTTGGCATAATACATACTAAGAATAATGAACTATTCCGTTGCTTAGATATGGATATTGGTTAATGAGTGTTGTTATGATTTGATGATTGTTGTTTATCTTGTGAACTAATTTGCAGGAAAATCAAGAACTCTTTCTCTTCCACTCGCGGGTCTCCCTTATGATAGTAATATTACTTCCCTAACTGGAGGCTTATTTCCCTTTAACAGTTGTGGAATTTTCCTGGTATTCTACATTCTGTGTCACACAAAACTTACATACTTGTTGCCCCAAAGAGGTGTTTGTGATCTCTTGTGTATGTGTTGTAATCAAGGTATACCTCTAAAACCTTTGCAATGGTGGTTGGACCATATAGACGGATGGGACTCCTACACCAAATAGTGTCAAGTGTAATTGGTACCTCACATCGAGGAGATCCCTTATATGTTGGCGGTATCAAACACCATCAACAATCACTTAAAAAAAAGGATCCTCTAATCACCCATTAGATCACCAGTAAGTTACATTATTTCAAGGAATATCAAAATGGTTGAAGATTTATTGATATATCTATGAGATTTGAGGCCTTCTAGATCCAAATATTTATTTTATAATACTATGATATGTATTTTTGCAATTCCATAGGTGTAAACTAAATTTTATTTTCCGACTAAAAGTTATGGTAACTTTCCCAAAATTTGTTGATGTTTTGGCCTCTTCCCACAAACAAATTTGTATAGTTTTCCACATGTCCAATTCTTCAAATATAATTCTGAAAATTGTACTTTAGGTACTTTTATATGTCTCCAAAAATCCCGGAAGGTTTCACAGTCTAAAAATTTCCAAACCATAAGATATAGCAAAAATACAAAGATGACTTGCTCAAAATTTATTTCAAGACTATTCACAAACCCTAACTTGCATAGGGTATATATACCAAATTATAAAGAACCAAATTTGAAAAATTTAACAATTTTTTCCTTGATATTTCTCCTTCATATTTTACAAGTTTCAATTTTTGAAGCCTCATAAAAAAAATTATTGTGAATATGCCAAACTGACACGGTTGGAAACTGATTTTAGGAGCATTCAGGAACTTGGAATTCCCTATAGAATATATATGAAATTCTAGTGAACCAATATCTAAAAGTTGAACCAGATGTTCCCCATGATATTTCCTTACTTGGATTCAAGTTTCATATTATGAATCCTTACAAAAAAAAAAGTTATAGAGAAAATGATAAACTAACTTGTTTAGTAATGATTTCAGAAGCATTCAAAAATCCTAACTTCCTTAGAGCATATATCTGAAAATATAGTGAGCCAAGATCTGAAACCTGAACTGAATGTCTCCCGAGAATTCTTCTCACTATTATCCATGTTTCACCATCTAAAACCTCCAAAAAAAAAATTAAGGCAAAAAGGCCATGATGATCTATTTGAAGCAGCAAAACCCTGGGATCATGATCTTTAATACCAAATGTTATAATCCTTGTGCTTTAAAAGTGATAAGAAAATAATAATTACAATTTTGTTCAAAGGGAGGGAAATCCTTTTACAATCAAAACAATGTACAAGACAACATTTGAAGATTCTAACAGGTCTCCTAGTATATATATGTGTGTGTGTGTGTGTGTGTGTGTGTGTGTGTGTGTGTGTGTGTGTGTGTGTGTGTGTGTGTGTGAGACAAGGAGCGCAATCATAATAAAATGGGACCATGGGGGGTTCTAGCCTACATAACAATATGACACTAGAAATGTAATCACTCAATATCTAGGGCTTGATAAGGGGTTTTATGGTTAACATGGGGTTTATATATGTCTTAACATTGATGAACAAGGTTAAAATTCCTTGAAGAGGTATCATCTTTGAGGTTTCCATGGGTGCACCTAGAGGTCGTGGTTAAATGTGTTGTTGCACTCAAAGAGATTATATTAATTATCATGAATTCGGAACACATAAATGGATCAAATCTCACCTCTTATTATCCTTAAGAACTATTCCCCCCTCAAGGGTAAATACTTCCAAAGTCACTTTCTCATGAGTATGGTGTTGTCGCTTGCATGGGCTCTCTTTCTCATATTCTCTAGACTCAAATTATCTTTGACAATTTTTTCCTTTAGATACATGATGATTTTACCTTACATCACTCTTCAGCCATGGAGTCTCATCTCTTCTCTCTTACAAATCGATACATGTAGTAGTAGAGGGTACACTATGCTTTCATGACACATGATCATCGTTCTTAGGCTCATATTTGTTTACTTCATTTTCTATGTTATGCTCCCATGTATGGGTCTGTTAGGTCCCTATAATACTAGTGATTCCCCCATTACTATTGTCAGTGTATCTCTTATTATTATTTTTGTGCCCCTATTGTCCCCATATTGTTATTATTGTGCCCCATAGAAGCCCACTATTGTTATTTTTGTGCCCTTATATTATTATTGTTTTGTGGACTTTGATTATATTGTGACCCCTTAGACTCCTATATATAGCAATGAGGTTTTGTCATTTGTATCATCCAAGAATTGTTCATTTGTGTAATGTAAAGGATGTTTCCCCCTTGAAGAGGATGATTTCTAAATCGTTGATCTATCTTTTCTATCTTTTTGTCAGCTAGTTTCATAACAGGGTCTAATACTTAAACATGGTGTTATAACTTCTAAGATAGTTATGAATATGGTAAACGCTAAATTGTGATTAATAATACTTCATAACATTATTGATTTTATATTTTTCCTCACTATACCATGGGGGACATAATTATCCTTTAAAAGTGTTGTCATGTCTTCGGTCAATTTGTACTAATAGTGATCAATTTGATGTAGCATACTCCATATCCCCACCAAGCTCACTTGATTTTCATGGGTGGACACATTTAATATTAATGGCATTACACATGTTTTAAAAATGGGATGTAATATGCATGTAATTTGTGTGCTACGAGAAATATTTTTCCATCTTCTACTTTACTAGAATTGCAAACTTTACAAATACCCTCTACCTAGGATGATTTATGTATAATCTGCCTCCCAATTTCATTATAAGGCTCATGGGATTTTGTTCTTATTTTTGCAATATTTATTTTCTTCTTGATGCGAGTAATAATAGAGAGATAATTTGATCTTCTAACTTAGGATATATGGCCTCTTTGTAGTAAAATAAATTTCTTCTTCTCAACCTCACTGTAACACTATAATGCGAGTAATAATAGAGAGATAATTTGATCTTCTAACTTAGGATATATGGCCTCTTTGTAGTAAAATAAATTTCTTCTTCTCAACCTCACTGTAACACTATAGCTTCTCTTTAAATAATTTAGTTGCAAAAATGCTATGTATGTATTCATGTCACTATTATGAATTAAATCCTCTTCTAGTACCCCCACAATAACAGAGCTAAGAAATGACATCTATAATTCACTCTCTCTTTATCCTTGAGTGAATTTACTAAAGTTGGAACCTATGATAAGAAACTTCTCTGTCCTCTTATTATCCAACTTGTACTTCGACAATAAGTACATTATCATACATTATCATAGCCTTATCCTTCATGGGTGAGATACGAACCTTTAAAAGAAGGATAGGTGGGATGTATGCATTTTAATTTTGAGATTGATTCTTTTAAACAACTTTTGGATTTGCTTAATTTTCCTAGGGAAAATTTTAGGGGCTAATATTTGCAAGTAAACTAATTTTCCATGTTTTTTCCAAAAAAAAGATTTGTCAATTTCCATTTTTTATAAAAATGATTCACCCACATTTTATAGTATAAATTTATTTTATCTTAAAAATTACCAAAATTTTATATAGACTAATATAAAATCATTAGAAATCTAAATAATTTTACAAAAATATTGGCAAACATTTTACAATTTACATATTAGGAGCTAGTAAAATTCGCCAAAATTTTTACACTTTAAGATAAACTTCTATCCTTAAATTTTTTCTTGAATTTTCCCAAATCTCCTAGAAATATTACAACACTATATTTAAAAACCACATAAAATGAGTGAAATAACAAACATGTCAAAAAAATATTTTTCCAAAACCACAACTTAGCTATTTTATAATTATTTTCCAGTTAAAAATTATTTCTAACCAACATTGATCTTTATCTCAATACTACACTTTCATTTGATTCTGTAATGGATGTTAATTTTTCCATACTTACATGAAGGGACTTCTTCCACATTATGATTATTATATATAGACTTAAGGTATTTGTATTATTATAATTCACACTCATCTCATAATTAAAATATACATATTTAAGAATTATAAGCTTATTTTCAATGATTAAAGACTCTCTTGCTGAAAGAAATATGGCATTTGCATGTGGAAGATAACTATCCTTATGATATCCATGTCCACATGCTTTTTTGGGGCAATATTCTAAATTATCTATGTAATTTTGAAAAATTAAAAAACAAAGAGCATCCTTCCTTCCTTGATCCTTATATTACAATTAACTTATTTTGACCCAACCCTTATATCCTCAAGTCTCATCTAAAGATTATTTTGAGGGATTATATCAAAATATTTTTTAAGGACAGCAAAGCAAATATAGCAGATTGTTATAATTGTTTTGGCACTCTTCAACTATGATCCTAAGAATAATTAAATGATTTAATTTCGGATTAAGAGACTAGCCTGATTCTTGAGCTCTCTCATCATGGTTTTCTATCCACGTGCCAATATTCGTATCTAAATCTGTCATACAAGTGAGTTATAAGATAACTAATCATGTTAGGACTTATAATGTGAAGGATTATACCACAAGTTTTAAAAAAGAGGGACCATGACGTTTTCTTTCTAAATCATAGGAAAACATGCTTAATATCAAGATTAGAAGGGTTGTTGATGTCGGTTGGAAAGTCTGGAGGAGGGAGTTAGAAGGGGTTGTTGATGTCGGGTGGAAACTCTGGAGGTGGGAGTTAGAAGGGTTGTTGATGTCGGGTGGAAACCCTGAAGGAGGGAGGTTTTTTTGAATAAGGAAAGTTGAATTTTCATTTTTTTTAAATTTTGGGTTTGATAAGTAATAATTAATAATAAAAAAATAGGAGTCATTTTTAGTGTGATTTTTGGGACTTGGAGTACCGTGGAAAAATTTGAGGTGAAATCTTGATTTGTGTTATTTAAATTAGTTTTTTGACTATATATATGGTTCAGCACCCTGGAAAACTTTTAGGGCATTTTGATTACACAGGATTACCCATCAAGCTTGTGATTTCAATAAATTCTTGCGAAATTTTAGAGAAATTACATCGGAAAATGCACCGTAAAAGCTTCCAAAAAGTTGCACCGAAGACAACTCCAAAAAAAATATGGGTGTTTAGTTCAAGTGGTTGGGATGGTGGTTTGTCATCTTATTTATTTGGATTTAAGTCTCCGCAGCGCTTGTCATAATAAGGTTGGAGGGCTTGTCATAATAGGGTTGGAGGGATAGGCATTGGTTGGGATGGTGGTTTGCCATCTTATTTATCTAGGTTTAAGTCTCTGTAGATGTGGATTGTCATAGTAAGGTTGGAGGGATAGGCGTTCCGTTGGAGTCTAGGATCTAGTTGGTTGGGATGGTGGTTTGCCATCTTATTTATCTAGGTTTAAGTCTCAGTAGATGTGGATTGTCATAGTAAGGTTGGATGGATAGGCATTCCGTTCTGGGATCTAGATCCCGACTCCAGAGTGGTCTCCGTCTCGATCCTAAGTTGAACTATAAATTCTCAATATATGTGTCATGCAAGCTCTTACATATATTTAAAAAAAAATTACTAGTTCTCTATCAAACAATTTTATCTATTTAAAAAAACAATCGAGAAAAAAAATATACCCTTATTCAAGATAAGTACTTATCTTAGCTGTAGTCTAACTAGCCGGAGGAATTGCTCGGAAAGTTATGGAAATTCCAGTCATATTTAAAGAAAATCCGGCAAGGATTTTTGTAAATCCAAATTATAGTTGTTAAACTTCAAAATTTTAAGTGTCCTAGACATTTTTGATGGTGTTAAATCTATTTCCACCATCAAAAACACGATTCAAACACTGCCTTTACAAGATTTAAAATTTTTTTTTTGCCCATATTCCAGCCACTTTTGAAGATGACTCCCCTATCTTATTCCAACATTAAATCCAAAAAATTGATTATAATTGGAGATTAAAAAATCAAATATGCCATTTGCATATGTTCCTCTCGCTGCTCATTTGCATGGGACCGCTCGCCGCTCATTGGCACTCACAACCGTAGGCCAGTTAGTGATCTCGTCAGTAGAGCGCCAAAAAATTTCTGGTCTCGTGGGGGTTGCACCTCATCTCGCTCTCCCAAAAGTCCGAGCATCCTTTACTGAGCCAGATGTGTGGGGTTCAAGTTGGATACAATATATAAGGCCGACTTTGATCCAGTGATCCACCCTTTGTCTTTTTTTATGATTGTGGAAAAACCTGTGAACAATTTTCTGAAACCAACGTTTCAGACTAGCTTGGTGAGTCCATCATCAGGGCAATGTGATTTTTATTTTGAGAAGAGAGAGCATGAAATCATGGAGCTATTAATAGTTAATTGAAAATTATTTGATGTCTTCTTTTATTGTCGGCTTTTAATTGACTCACTGATTGATAATTATTTATTATTTAATTTATTTAGTTATTTATTTGTTTATTATTATTATTATTATTTTTAATTATTTTATTTATTTATTTATTTATATTTTTATTTTTTTTATTTTTTTTAATTAATTAATTAATTTTTACCTTTTTATCTTTTTTTATATTTATATTTATTTATTTATTTATATTTTTTTTTTATTCTATGTTATATATTTGAGTTTTTTGCTATGTATTAAATGTTTTATGAGTAATGTATATAATTTAAAGTACTAGTTTGAAGGATTATTTAAGTTGTCTTATTAAATTATATTTAAAAGAGAGTTAGGGTTGGTTATATTTATTTATTTATTTATTTTATTATTGTTATTTTTTGTTATTATTATTTTTTTTAATGAATGTTTGTATGTCTGCTTTTTTATTTTATTTAATAAGGGTTTCCAAGTACTACTTAATTTTAGACCATCATCTCTATTCATGTTGTTGGAGGATTTTTCAATTTCAATTGCATCGATACCCTATTGGGTCCTAAACTAAACTTTGTTGTTGTCCACATGCTTAACTGCTTTGTGGTTTTACTATTGCTACTACTTGACACCTTCGATTCCAAACTTTGGTTTCTTGTTGTTCATTTGCCTTAGTATGAACATCTTCAACCAACTTTGTTCCAAGGCTGAATTTCCTCATTATCTTTGCCTCCATTTCATGTAGTTATTGATTATTGTTATTGTACCAAATCTTGTAAGTTTCTATAGTTTAATTTGAAATGCTCCACTTGATTTGCCGATATACTCTATTGTAGTCAACTAATTTTTTTTGCTTCCTGATTCCATTTTTCCCTTTTTAGGCTATTCCTTGAACAACACACAACTTGTCAACTTCAATGTCTAGCTAATCCCTTTGTTAGCACATACTATTAGCATTGCTCAATTGCATATTTGCTTAAAAAATAAAAAATAAAAAATTATGGTTTCAATTGCCCTCATCTTCCATTTTTCTTCACAACAAATACTTAAGTGACTCGACTGCCTCTCATGGCTACATTTTGAAAGATTTCCTTTCGCTTCCCGAACCTGCATATGCACATGAAGAAAATCTACTACATCATGTATTAAATCTCCAAAAATTACCATCATTCATAAGGATGAATTTTTTCCTCACCTTACTATTGTGTACAACAAAATTATAGTTTGATTTCTCTCCATGTGGATTAATCTCGTTTTCAGCCTCTTATTCACCTTTTGCATTTTGTTCGTGACATTTACTTTTCTCTACAATATCTATGAAGTCCTCCTTAATCCTTGGATTGACTATCCTTCCTTCTAACATCCTCAACTCTTCATGAAAGTATGCATTTATAAGGTTTTCATCTCTCATTCCACATGCTGGAAACTTCTGGTACATTCCATCATCCCTTTTCTCTAAATGAAATAAAATTTCATTCTCTGGTTCTCTTAGCAATCTCCTCATTAATTTGATTTCCTCATCAAATTCAATCATCATTGCATTTGAATATTGCTCGTCATCCCCTTCGCCATTATGTTGGATGTTTTCATAAGCCAACTTTGTCCTCCTTTATGCACTAACAGGTCCTTGCAGCTATTTTGGATGTTTTCATAACCCAACTTTGTCTGCTTTATGCACTAACAGGTCCTTGCAGCTATTTTTCCATAGTTGCATTTGTCCATTGTGTATGATGTCCACTCTGATTGCCTTTATGAGATAATGCTTCCTCATCTCCCTTCAAAACAAAATTCGAGTTTCGTTCTTCTTCATTGCTTTGAAAAGGCACTCCTTCATCTCCCTCATCGTGCCTTCCATCATCTTGACTTTCCATAAGACATTTAGTTTATGTCAGGACACATTCCTGATCACATATGCTAAGCCTCTTCAAATTTATAGCCGGTTCCTTGGCTATCACTAAAACTTCAATATTGGTAGTTTGGGTAATCTCTTTCCATTTTATAAGTACATAATGTTCTTGGGTACTTTCTCCATGTCACTTTATGAAAGACAGACTCCAACTTCAAAATCTCTGTTTATGCCTTTACCTCCTTGAACTTCTATTTCACTTTCTGCAGCTTTCTAATGTGTACTATCAATATCCCTATTGTCTTTCAAGACAATTTCTTTACACTTCAAAAGGTACATGGTTTGCTCACAATCCCATCATATGAATCCACCTGTTGTTGGATCTTCCTCAAATGAAATTTATGCTCCTCAATTGCAAAACTCTTATACATACTCATGCTCCTTTGAACTTGTCATGTTCATCAACTATGTCAAAAATTTTGGTGTAGTATTCATCCATCTCGTTCTCTTGTGGAGATGCCTCTCAGGGAACTCTATTGTTGTCTTCAAAGACAACCCTTTTCTCCTTACCTATCAACACACCTTCACATTCATTCAACAAAACTTGATCTACTAAAGGTAAACCTCTTGATCTACTAAAGGTAAACCTTTTACCTTAGTAACTGCATATTCCTTTCTCATACGTCCTTCTTCAACCTTAGACATTACATTAGGAATTGCATTCTCTTCCATTTGCTGAATTCTTCTCGTCTTTGTCTCTTTGAGAAAATTATGCATTTTCTTCTTCCTTTATGTAAATTTTAATGACTTTCCTTCTTCATGATTTGCATAACCTACATATGTACACAACTGATTAGTTTTGAAAACATGAAACTATTGAGTCTTTGTTGATGCTTCTAACATCATCTCCTGATGTTGGGTTGAAATATACAAGAATTTCATGAGACTCTCATGAAATTTTACATCATCATTTTCATCTTCATCATCATCCTCTCCAAGGAGTGGTCCTTTCTTTGGTTCACAACAATAAACTTCCTCTTCCTCATACTCAATTTCCCTAAGTTCTTCTTTCCTCAATGAAGGACTCAGTGAATGCTTCATCTTCCCTTGCAACATAGGCCTTTCACCTTCTTCTTCCATAACATCCATCCATATCTCGGTTCTTCATTCTTTTCATGTAGCAACTCTATTAGCACACTAAGTTGTGCCTTCAACTCCTCTATCTCTCTCAAATTTCTCATCACTCATCCTTCTATGGCTTTTTATTGAAGCCTTACCATGATTATTCATAGTCATCTCTTTCTCCTTCTCTATAAGTTTCTTCATACTCAATTGTGAGTTGCAAACAAGCCTTTGCAGTAACAAGTCTATTTCACCTTGCTACATGACACCTCACCAAGCTTCTCTCCGGAGAACTTCTATTTTCTTTACTCTTGAGAATTTCTTTTGTTCTTTTCCCTTCCAACTTCAGCTGGAACAATTTATCCACTACAATGGTTCTCTGCCACCATTCCCATTTCTTCTACTACTACCTGCAATCAGTAATTTCTCTGTCCAGATTAAACAGAAAATACAAAGACCACGTTACTTGATAGGCCTCATCAACATTGATATTCTGAGTCCTCTGCACTCCTTGTTTCAATCTTCTTTGATTTTCTTTAATAATTCTCCTCAGCTCTGCTCCTTATCTGGAATTGTCTGCAGGAGTTCTTTATACCAAATCCTCTGTTCTTTTGTTTCCTCCTCCAATCCTCTGAAGTCCCTAATCCTACATTTGTTGATGACTTCCTTCAAAAGCATTCCTTCAACGTCAGAGCACTCAACAGTCAAAGGTGGTAGAGTGTTTGCAGTCTTAGATTTCCACTAATATTCCCGGATATCTGCTACGAAGACCCGATGGTTGTTCAAGGATCCAATGATCCACCCATCTGGGGGTTGCACCTCGTCTCACTCTCGCAACAACCCGGATATAATTTACTCTGCTGAATATGTTTACCTTGATACAATATAGAAGGTTGGCTTTGATCCAATGATCCATCCTTTGTTTTGTTTCACTTCTACAGTGATAGCCGAATGTTCTTGCCTTCACGTTATTTCTATGCCATTTGTAACGATGAAACCTTCCATTAGATTAAGCTTGTCCACTAATGTTATGTCCTACACATTAGCTCAGATGCGAGGACTTGACTGTATGCACACAGTCTTAGGTTCACTCCAACACATAAATTACAATTTACACGTACTTAACATTCATAGGTGTAATTTATCAATTAAAACACAAATAAATTACAATTTACACGTACTTAACATTCATAGGTGTAATTTATCAATTAAAACACAAAGATCAGAAACAGATTGAGGATAATCTCATACAATCTCTATTTACAGTGGGATCTGTACAAGATGGCCGAATTTACGTAATTTATGGGTTTTTCTTTCTTTGGCCTTTTCCTCTTTCTTCCTATTAGACCTCTCTTTCTTGGATCGAACTACTAGACTGTGACTGTACTACTTGTTCGACTCTTCCTACCTCTACCTTTTTCAGTCTCGCTTTCGACCGGGCCGGGCAGCGGACTGGGAAGGCTCACTCGGAAGGGCTGGCTAGGAAAGGAGGTTTCTCAGGGGCAGGCAGGCTTGTGCAGCATGTAGAGTCGGGACTGGGCTCAAGAAAGGTAGAAGTGATCGGATCCCTCGTCACATAAGGCCATCCGGAAAGTCAGCCTACTAATGGTCAGAGATAAAGATTTGGTACATGTAGGTGGGTCTTGACTCATCTGAACCCATTTTCTACAAGAACAAGAAGAGAGCTACGAGCTAATAGCTAATAGTTAAGAGAATAACTGAAACTATCAACCGCGAAGACGAAATTGTTGACATCTCCCGAGGTAGACGCTCCCGAATCAGCTCCAGCAGGTAACATCATATTACAGAACAAACAAAAAGGAAAAAGTAACCAATGACATATATAATGAATGACTGGTTTCCACGATGCATTCAAGTCCCTGTATATCCCTATTTTCTTTATTCTCTCTTAACTAAAATATCTCCTTATTAATTAAAAGTTCTCTAATTTTACTACATCTATTTTCTTTTCTAGAAACTACATAACTCTCCAACCCAATTATTTGTCTCTTTTACAATCTATCATATGGCTAAAAATTTTAACTCATCAAAGCTTCCATAGCAAACTTAGATTTCCTTCTAGAACTATGACATTTGTATTTACATGAGAAATTCACTATTCTAATTTATACAAATTTTAATTGAGGAAATATAGTCTTTTAGGAAATTCCAAGACCCCTTTAGATCTAGGCAACAATGGGTGGACTTAGGTTTATGCTCCTACATCAATTTTGTACCCACTGAATAATGGTGATTTAAGGGACAAGTTTGTGGTCCTTGTCACCATGATGAAACATCAATTTCCATGCATCTTTATGGAATTTGGGGGAGGGAGTAGGGGGAGAGAGGAGGGTTTATAAAGATCTAGCCTCCTTACAACTTTTGTTGGACTTCTTTGTCTTTTTCTGGTTGTAAGTTAGCCTATCTCTGATTCATTATTCATTATCTCCTCTTCATGGCCACTTGTGTATCCTTGGGTCAGTTAAGTCACTCAATTGCTCTACAATTGAAATTGATGGAATCCAACTCTAATCACAACAAGAAAATTTAGGTTTATATATTGGCATCTCATCTTGTAGTGATCATGGAAGAGACGCTATAATGTTATGTTATGTAATATAATGAAATGTTGTGCACTTAAGCTCGATAATTAAAATTATAAAAACAAAATTATTAATTATTAATGTTGGCTCAATAATTAAAATTATAAATTATAAAACAAAATTGGAGAAGTCCTTAAAATTAAAATTTTTAGTAATGTAATATCATATATTACTTTTGTACAGTGATGTGCGGTTTAACGGTAAGTCTACTTGGGCGAAGCTCAAGAGACCGCAGTTCAAATCTCATTGAATACACTAACCTACTGTGGTGGCGGCTCGAGAGCAGATTCCCCACCCCGGCCTTGGCGGCATGAGAGTCTTGGCTTGCTAAAATCATAGGATCTTAGTATATCCGACTAGGTAGTTGGATGTACTCTTGGTGTTATAGTGGCAGCTACGAGGATTGATCCTGGGTCTCCAATAGATTAGGACTGGCAGTTACTAATTCACCATGTGGTTAAAAAAATATATTATATATCACTTTTGAATTTAGATGATTTTTTATTAATTTTTGTTGGGTAGTTCAGGTAAACATGACTTGGTGAAGTTACTCATGGTTTCTAAGCTCCAGTTTATGAGAACCCATGGAATTCATGTGGAATGTAGGTTATTTAAATGGGGAAAGACTCTAAGTAAATGTGTCATTTTGGTGTCCTTGGGTGAAAAATCAAAATTTGCAATTGTTGTTGTGTATCAGGGGGTAATATTTTAAAAATTACTATAAAGTTATATCATTTTAACTTTACACTTTATTTATAGAAGTTAAACTAACCTAGATACACTTAACCCTTGGTCTATCAATTGCACAGAGGGATCACATCTCTAAACATGCAATCATCTCCTCGAGTTTTGTGCTTAAAAAATGGTTTGCACCTTGAGAGATTTGATTCCTTTGAGTACTCTTGATAGATCTTGACTTAAGATGAATCTAGGCTTTTTTTATAAGGTATATAAAATTGAGTAAAATAGTTAAATAAAGGTTAATATATATATATATATATATAGAGAGAGAGAGAGAGAGAGAGAGAGATTAGCCCCAAGGGTTAGCTCAGTTGGTCAACAATCGTGCCTCGCCATCGGGAGGTCACAGGGTCGATTCTGCCCAAAGCCCTTGGGGTTAGGTCTTACTAGTAGGCCGTGGGGCAATTAGCCCTGATTCCGTGGACGTAGCGACCACTCACTGACCAGGGTGTTCGTGAACCACACTTAAAATATATATATATATTTTTTAAACAAATAATATTTTCATATTAAATAATTAACTTAAATTGGAATTATATGATGATGATGATTAACATTCATTGAGACCAATGAGGTCTATTTAACCTTAAGAAAGAAAGAGAATAATTTTGACAGTTTAATATCTTATTTTTATGATCAAAGAGGAGGGAAAAAAAGGTTCCCAGATCACTATAGTTTTGTTGACTGAACAAGTCAAGAAGGTTGATAGTATGACAGATGTTTTGGAAATGAGAATAGATGTGAGTAAGTGCCAATAAATCCAAGAGAAAGTGATTTTCATCTTCAACCCTCATTATACCAACATCGGGTTTCACTTCGAAACTCATGTGAATTAGTTCTTATCTTTGCAATGTCCATTTTCTTTTCTTCTTAACATTGGTCAAGATAGGGAGATACTTTTGGTTGACGAGAGTAAGGTGGATCAACTCCTTAGCTTATTTTCCCTACTCCTTATCATCCCACAATTTATTATTAAATTTAATAGTAATAATATTTTTTTAATATATATATATATATATCCTCTCCTCTCACAATTAATTATATATATATATATATATATATATATATATATATATATATATATATCTATATATATATATATATATTTATATATATATCCTCTCACAATTTATTATTTAATAGTAATAATATTTTTTTTTTTTTGTAAGTTTAGGTAGGACTTTCTCATTTTGGAGTTTTTACATGTCCGTTATTCACCCCATTTCCGGGGAGGGTAGCACAAGAATCGAATCCAAGATCTCCGATTCGGTGAGACTTCATTTCCACGGCCATTGCCACTTGAGCTACCCCTTGCGAACAATAATATTTTTTTTAACTTTTAAATAAATAAAATTAATTATTTTTATAAAATTATATATATATGAACGAAAGACCATTACGCTTTGTGACTCCTATTCACCATATGTTTGAAATGGGTCGTTTAATTTTTTTTAATAACGAAGGGTAAACTCATGAGATATAGCATTGACATTTGACGTTGGCATTTGTTGATTTCATTTCAAAGAAACATTGACATAAAGAATACTTTTTAAAATAAAATAAACAAAATGCGGTAATAAATTACTTTGCATCTCTAACGCCTTTTGCAAAAGGCATGGCCACAACAAACATGTGATAGGAATGGTTGTACCTCTACTATCTTTAGACAAAACAATACAAGATTCTTCATAGAGCACGCCTATGACTTTTGCCACACCAGATTATATGGCCCAAAAAAAAAACCTATTTTTACACATGTAGAATATAACTACGACCAAAACTGAATGTTATTGTTGTAAGTGATATGTGGGTTGAAAATTTGAATTTTAATAATGGTTTTATTACCAGATATTTAAAATTTTATAATTTAGATTTTGAGGTGAAAAATAATATAAAATTTGAAAACTTATTTTTATTATTATTATTATCCAATTTTAAGGTCACAGCCAAGTCAGACACCAAATTGGTGTATGAGACTCCCTTGTTTGTGGGACAAGGGACCCACCTCTGTGCAATGATTTGGCTGCAAAGTCTATGAAGGCATACATACTCTGCCCCTTCTGGTTTTGAACCTGTGACCTTTTAGGATTGAAAATTAAAAGAACAGAAAAAATTGAAAACGGGATAAAATAATGCACAATGTAATCAAATATAAAGATTAAAATAAAAATAAAAGTGATAATAATTATAATGTGAGTATCAATCAATTAGTTAGGTCTATTCTAAGTAGTGGAGAGATGTTATATCTTATGAGGTTGAATTCCTACAAGTAATGTATTGAGTTTTTAATGTGTTTATTATTGTAATGTCTCTGAACCTTGTGTTTACATAGTATTGTTCTTTAAAGAAGTTAGGATTTATCCTAGGTAACCTCCTTAAAATAAGATGAAGAACTTGAGGGTTTTCCTTGGGATGTCTTACTTAAAAAAAGATTCATATTATTGAAAAAATGGCTGAAAAAGTAGTCACAACTATATATATATATATATATATATATATATATATATATATAGATATATATAATAGTCATAATGAAGGACTTGTATCATGTACTTGGATCCTCCTCCTTTCGTCATTGTGGCACCCTAATTCAAAATATCTTCTTTTATTCAATCAAATTTCCTAAGTAGAGTTTGAATTGAACTCTAATTACAATCAAACAAATCCCTATGTGAATAAATAAAAAGTTATATTACATAATTGTACATAAACATAGAAACCAAGCAAAAACTAAAAGTGATGCTTGTGAATAGAAATTGCATGACATAAACTATGTCATATGTATAAATCATATATTAAACCAAATTTAGCCATTAATATTAAACATATAAATAGATATACAAAATAGATCATAAAATCGTCTTAACAAATTAGATCCGTCATAACTAACTTATGAAGACAACCAACAATCTAGCCATGTATTCCTAATTGAAATTAGCATGCATAAAGAACAATCTTAAGATATAATTAGTATATGTCTAATTGCATATACATTAAGCATCTTTTACATTCAAGGTATCCATTCTATAATAGAATTCTCAAATATGCCGAAAATTTTTATGAAATCAATAACAACAATATAATATATAGACATTCATGTAAATATTAAGCCAAAAAATTCTTTCTTAGAATGGACCAACAAATAGCTGCAAATATACAATTTTCCACCCAACTATAGGCAATCCTCATGAAAAACACTCCTAGGTTAGGACTTTAAAACCATATGGGAGAAGACATGGTCTCAAGCCCTAATCACTCATAACCACCCCATAGACTTAGGAATTCTAGTAGAGCCAAATACTACCACCATTCCATCAAATAAATAATTAGGAAACATATCCAACTCTTTAATTAATCACCATTCATTTCCCCACACCCCCCCCCTCCCCCCACCCCACACACACACATATATACGATGAATTCCCTCCTCTTCCACACAAACTTTGAGGTACTAGTCCATACCCTCTAATGCTCTAGTGCATACAAGAAATTGAATATCTTGATTGTTCTCTCAAGACCTAAAATAGAAGTCTTTGCTAAATCAAAGATAATTCATGGTAAATACATAGGGTTTGTGAGATACTTGAATTTTCCAGCCACATGTAAGGACGGTTTTCCATTTTGTTTTCTATTTAAAACATAAAACCTCACAAACTTAATTGGCTCACAAGTTTATGGGTTATAGTAGAGAAGTTTGTAAGTAGAAGGTAAGCATGGAATGTTGAAATGTATAACTAGGATCAGTCTCCATAATGTCAAATGTAATCATGATTTATGTATTTATTGTAAAGAGAAAAAAAAAATATATATATATATATGTGTGTGTGTGTGTGTGTGTGTGTGTGTGTGTGTGTGTGTGTGTGTGTATGTAGATATATATATATATATATTCATTCTTGATGCATGGGTTTCATGCTCAAGGTAAATTTATTTATAGGTGAAGCACCCATTGAGTGCTTCAAGGGCTTTGTCACGAAGTCAAAAGTCAAAGATGACATTGTAATATGTAAAGACCCTGTTGGGTATCATGTAACATGTCTAGATTTTTTTATTTTTTTTCATAAAGACCCTCCAAGACAATTCAACCTTCCTTTATCAATTCGACCTACTACAATGACAATTCGACCTCATGTAGGGCTATTCTATCACGCATATAAGCCTATATATAAGGGAGACATTGACCTCATTTGAAAGACATCACTCAAGCACACAAAAGTTCGACCAAGGAGAAAAGAGAGACCTAGAAGCAACAAAAAAAGAGGAGAATCCAAGGAGAAGAAAAATGAAGTTTTAAAGGATATTTTTTGAGCTATATACCTCTCACGTGCGAGATATCTAGGGAAAATTTTTGTTGCAGCTAGACCAAATTGCAGTCACACCAAGAAGAGATGGGATAGGTGTCAAAGAAGAACAAGTTTTGAAGGTTGAAATACTAAGGAGAGAAGTCCAAGCCAAGAAAATGGGAAGAGTCCCATAATTTTGTCCTATACCACTCACACGTGTGAAACCGTAGAGATTGCAGGCAAGCTGAAATTTGCAGACCTATAATAGAGGCTGAGATTTAGAAGAGAAGCCGAAATTTGAAGAAGTGAAGCAAGTTTGACTGGAATTGACTTTGAGAAGGAAAAACTTATCAGAAGAAGGTTTAACTTGGTCTTGGATCATAAGTCTTGGAATTTGTCATTTGAAGTTCTATAAGAAGAATATCTCTTGTGGGTTTTCCTCTCAAGAGGAGAGTTTTTGGCCCTCGCTTACAACCTACATTTGGTTTCCTCTTGTTGGCATTATGAAACTGATTTGGTGCTATGTCACAGGTGTTGTCCTTGATGGCAACTCACTTAGATGACAGATCACAGTTCAGGCTCTTAGAATGAAGAAAAAGAGGTATACGCAGGTTCCCCATTGATCAAGCTGCATATACACGCGGGTTTGCAGACCAAAAGGCGCGTATGCATATACACGCACTCTCACGCAAGGAAAGGTGCGTACATGTTGGAAAAGTTAGTTTTGATCCATGTTATTTGGTCCATGGTATTTTGATCCATGGTATTGGTCCAAGGTATTTTGTCTGAAGTGTTGACCCCAGCTATTTGGTCCAAGGTATTGATTCTAAGTGGTTTTGGACCATGGTATTGAGCAAGGCCTAAGACTATAAATGGTGGAGAAGATCATTAGGCAAAGGCACTCAAGCAATTGAATATCTAATGAAGAATAAGATCTAGAATACATGTATTTGGGTTATGGTGCATAGCTGGATCTGAATCAAGGATGAACCTGAGCACTTGATGAAGGATAAGTTCTTTTGATGGGTCAAGATCTTAAGGCTTGAAGAGAAGTATCTTTGTGTGGTTTTGATCTTTTATAAATGGTGCATGTTGTAATCTGTAAATCTGATGATCTGGGTCTAACTGATGTTTGAATAGTTGTAAAGGTTAAATCATCTTTTACAGATCTGTACGCAAGTTCATTATAGAAAAAGCGTGTATACACGCTGGTTCGACATTTCAAAAGTGTGTATACACAGGTTTGCCTCGATACAAGTGCGTATGCACGCAGGTTCGTCACATTGAAGTAGTGTACACCTCATAAAATATGTCTTAGCTACTTCTGATTGTTGTTGCAGTGTTCTGGGTTCTGGCTTGGGTTCTGGTCACTGTTACTGTATTCTGGTTACAACATTCATAGAAGTGATTGTTTGATTCAGTTTTGGTTGGTTCGAAAGAGATTGATTGATGTAGATATATTTGAATGTTTAATTAATGTTATTGATGGATCCGGTCTAAAAATTTATGAAACGTGGTCCCTAGAAGAAAAGAGACGTTTGTAGCCTTCTGTAGGTCAGCACCTATGTACTAGTAAACATCAGCTAGTACAAGAGCTAGGGGGTTGTAGCTCCCTTCCAGGAAAAGCTGGAGAATGAGAGAAGGTTGTAGCCTTCTGCAGGTATAAGCCTGCGTACTGGTATAAGACTGCACCAATACAGAAATATTGTATAAAGAAGTTTCTTACTAAAAGAAGATAGAAACGAATTGCAGCAGGTGGTTTTCACCCACATTGGGTTTCCACCTTATATCTTGTGTTCTTGTGTGTGATTGTCTGCTCTATTTTTACTGTACCTGGTGACTATTTATATGGTTCTGATGCACAGATTAAAGATCAACATCTGATGAATTAACTAAATTATAAGTCTACAGGATATACGCTAGTTTCCTTAACTACAGTTGCGTATATACGCAAGTTTCATTAACTGAAGTAGTGTATACAAATCTGATTGTGATATGAAATATTATTGACTTGATAATACTGATTCATCCCCCCCCCAGTATTATTTCCAACAATTGGTATCAAAGTAGGTCCTTCAGAAGAAGCTTCATCGCTTGAAGGAAGATCTATCATCATGAGTAACTACGAAAGAGAGGCATCCAATAGACCACCCATCTTTGATGGGAGAAACTTCGTCTATTGGAAGGTAAGAACCATATCCTATCTTCAATCTCTTGGAACAGATGTTTGGGAAATCATGGAAGGAGGATACACATTTCCATCAACAATTCCTACAGATACGGTAGGTAAAAAGTAGTATGAAACAAATTCCAAGACTATCAATACTTTATTGGGGAGTCTGTCACAATTAGAATTTGTCAAGGTTATGCAGCTCAAAACCGCCAAAGAAATATGGGACAAGATCATTCTAAGCTATGAAGGAGACAATCAGGTAAAACATGCAAAACTACAATCTCTCAGAATTCAATATGAAACTCTCAGAATGCACAATGATGAAAGTATAGCAAATTACTTCTTACGTATATATGAGATTGTTAATCGCATGAAAAACTTGGGTGAAGAGATAAAAAAAGTTACTTTAGTTGAAAAGGTTTTAAGATCCTTGTCTTCTAAGTTTGAATCAAAAGTTTTTGCCATAAAAGAAAAGCAGGATCTTCAGAGTATTACTACACAGAATCCTAACTGCTTTCGAAATGAGAAAAGGGGGTCCATCAGATATGAGAGAAGCCGCATTCAAAGCTTTAGGAAGATGAGAACTCAATGAATCAGGACATACATCAGAAGGAGAGGAAGAATCAAACTTTGTCAAGAACCTTCAATGGGGTTCTAGAAGATTTAGAGGTAAACTACCTTTCAAATGTTTTGCTTGTGGAAGAGTTAGTCATTATGCTGCCAAATGTCCTCACAAAGATAAGCTTGATAAAGGTAAGGAATCAACAAAATGGAATAGAAAACAAAGTGTAAATAAGAATAGCTACTATACACATGAAGATAGCAATGGTTTATCAAATAGTGATGAACATGAAAATAGTAATGATTATAGACTTCTGATGGCTTTTGAAGATGATGATTTCTTCGATGCTTTAGATGAAGATGGTCTTTATGCAGAAATTTCTAAACTTAAAATTTGTTTAGAAGAAAAGAATATGATTATAAATACTCTGACATTCCAACTTGCTCAAGGGGAAAAACACAATGAAAAAGTAGAATGTGAAATTGTGGATCGAAGCAAAGATATTGAGAAAACAAAAGCTCTCAATCTCAGATTCGCTAAAGGATCAGAAACTTTAGATGAAATTATCAAAGTGCAACGTTCTCCTCTAATAAAGACAGGTCTTGGATATAATAAAGAATCATCTCAAACACAGAAGCCGTCAACCTCCAAAAGCTATCTTGATGCAGCAAGGAGAAGTGAACAATTTGACAATCTTCAGCAAAGGCATAAAGCAGATCACCAGGTAAATCAGGTTCAATCTACTTCAAGGATGAACAAAAGCTACAACCAACCACAGGTAAATCATACTCAATCTGTTTCAAGAATGAATCACCAGGATAATAGATTCAATAATCGCAGGAACTACTTTAATGGCCAATGTTTTTCATGTCATAACTTTGGACACAAAGCTGCTCAATGTGTTGCTTACAAGACCATCATGACTAGAGAAGCACAAAATCAAAGGAATGTGACTGGGATCATGAAAAGGACCTGCAATAATTTTTCTCCTCTTGAAAATGAAATAGAAGGCTCTATCTGTAACAACTTCGGTCATGAAGATTCTGAATGCAGGAGAAATTTTCGGCAAACATCTCAGAAGGAGCAAACTTCATTGGGTCACAAAACATGGAGAAAGAAAGAACCACAAATAGAAAGATGTGGCATAGCCTTGTATGCATAAGGACAAGAAAATCAGTGGTATATTGACAATGGATGCTCGAAACACATGACGAGTGATAAAGAAAAATTCAGTCATATAGTGCCTTAGAAAAGGAAAAGAAGGTCTCATTTGGGAATGACACTCCTGTTGTCATAAAAGGTAAAGTTTCTGTTCTCTTAAAAGAAAAGGTTAAAGCTGGGAATGTTATGTATGTTGATGGTCTTAAGCATAACCTATTGAGTTTCAGTCAAATGTGTGATCAAGGAAATGAAGTAGTATTTCGATCAAATGGATGTGTTGTTCGTGAGCTTGTTATAGGAGAAACAATGATCAAAGGCATAAGAACTCCAAATAATTTATACATACTCAAGGGAGGACAACAACAGTGCTATCTAAGCAAAAATGATGAACACTGGCTATGGCACAGAAGATTCGGGCATCCAAGCTTCCCTCAAATAAGGAAAGCATGCAAATTCTAGGTTGTTCGCGATCTTCCTGACATCAGAATTCCAAAAAATATAATATGAAAATCATGTCAATTTGGTAAGCAAACCAGAGAACATTTCCCAGAAAAGGAAGGATCAGCTAGCAAGCCTCTTGAACTTATTCATACTGATTTGTGTGGTCCTTCAAGGAAAAAGTCACCTCATGGAGAAGAATACTTTATATCGCTCATTGATGATTTTTTCAGAATGTGTTGGATAGGACTTCTAAAGCACAAAGATGAAGCATTTGAAAAGTTCAAAACCTTCAAAGCTTTGGTTGAAAATGAATCAGATTGTAAAATCAAATGCCTCATATCTGATTGAGGAGGGGAATCTACCTCAGATGAATTCTTCGACTTTTGTGAAGAACATGGAATAAGAAGAGAATTTTACACCACGAGGACTCCTCAACAAAATGGAGAGGTAGAAAGGATGAACAGAACTGTTCAACAAATAGATGAGTCTAGAACTCCTACAACCTACTGGCGTGAAGCTGCATTTGCTGCCGTCACTATTCTCAACAAAACAAATGTTCGGGTAAACTCCACATGAAATTTGGTATGGTAAGACTCCTACTCTAAAATACTTCAAAGTTTTTGGAAGCAAATGTTACATCAAAAGGACTGATGAAAAACTTGGCAAGTTTGAACCTAGAGCAGATGAAGGCATTCTCCTTGGTTACTCTTCCTAAAGTAAAGGATACAAGCATTATAATAAAAGACTAGGGAAAATTGTTGAAAGTATTGATGTTGTGGTTGATGAAGCAGGCCAAAATCCAAGGCAGGGAAAAACCGAAGAGTATGAAGAAGATGAGGATTATCCTCCTACATCAAATCAGACTAATTCTGAAGAAGAAACCAATGAAGCACCAGAAGAACAGATAACAGTAGAAGAAAAGACTCCATCCAGGTATGTTCAAAAAAATCATCCAGAGACTCAAATTTTGGGTCAGAAAGAGGCAGGTGTGTAGATAAGAAGAACTATTACAGAAGCTTCAAGCTATCTAGCATTGCTTTCCTCCATCGAATCAAAAAATGTACATGAAGCATGCAAAGATGAATGTTGGGTCAAGGCCATGAATGAAGATCTTGAGCAAATTGAAAAGAATAATACTTGGGAATTAGTTCCTAGATCTCATGATAAGAATATCATTGGAACCAAATGGATATTCAAAAACAAGTTGAATGAAAATGGAGAAGTTATTAGAAACAAGGCTAGACTTGTTTATAAAGGATATGCTCAACAAGAAGGTATAGATTTTGAAGAAAATTTTGCACCTGTTTCTAGACTTGAAGCCATAAGAATGTTCCTTGCTCTTTCTAGTTTTTAGAACTTCAAAGTATACCAAATGGATGTAAAATCTACCTTTATTAATGGAGACTTAGAAGAAGAAGTATATATTGAGAAACCAGATGGATTCATCCTTGGAAATGATCCAAAACTTGAATGCAGACTCAGAAAGGCTCTCTATGGTCTAAAACAAGCTCCAAGGGCCTGGTATTACCGTCTTGACAAATACCTTCATCAACAAGGTTTCACAAAAGGATCAGCTGATAGCAATCTATATACAAAGATTGACAATGATAAATTGCTAATACTTGTTGTGTATGTTGATGATATCATTTTTGGTAGCAATGAAGAATCCATGAGTCAAAACTTTGCTTTGGTAATGCAGGAAGAATTTGAAATGTCCCTGCTTGGTGAAATCACATATTTTCTTGGTTTACATGTTCAACAAAATAAAGATGGTATTTTTCTATCACAAACCAAGTATCTCAAGCAGTTCTTGAAAAAATATGGCATGGAAGATTCTAAACCAGAATGTACCCCTATGGTAACAGGATGCAGTCTCAGTTCAAATGATGAATCAACAGCAGTGCATCAGCCAACCTACAAATCCATGATTGGCAGTCTACTTTATGTAACAGGTACCCAACCAGACATCATGCATGCAATGGGAATAGTTGGAAGATTCCAAGCAAATCCAAAGGAATCACACCTTCAGGTAGTCAAAAGGATCTTCAAATATCTTCAAGGAACTCAAAATTTTGGTTTATGGTATCCTAGAGACACGGATCTTACACTTCATGCATATACAAATGCAGACAGCGCAAGAATCGTGGATGACAAAAAAAGCACTAGTGGTGGTGCATTCTATATGGGTTCCAGATTAGTTTCTTGGTTCAGCAAGAAACAAAGTTCAATTGCATTATCTACAGCTGAAGCAGAATATGTGGCTACTGCATCTTGTTGCACACAACTCCTTTGGATGATGCAAACATTGCAAGACATTCATATCACATGTACTTCACCCATTCTATGTGATAATACAAGTGCAATCATTATTTCAAAGAATCCAGTCATGCATTCCAAGACTAAGCACATAACTATCAAATATCATTTTCTCCATAAACAAGTGCTTGAACAAAAGGTCAAATTGGAGTATGTTCCCTCCAAAGAATAGGTTGTTGATATATTCACCAAACCACTGCCCAGAGAGACATTTGAATATCTCAGACAGAAGCTGGGAGTAGCTGATGCATCATCTTGCTATTGAAACCTATCTGGTTCAGAGAAAAGTGGTTTTATGCAAGTTTCATGAAGCATATCTTCATACATACGTTGGTTGTTGTGGATACAGTCGCGTATATGTTGGTTTGAAGAAAAACAGTGTGCCAAACTCAGGATGAAAAGAGTATGATATGGGTCTGACAAAGATCATCTGGCACAGGTTTAAGGGGAGCATATACATCTAATAATGCATTTTTGGCATTATCTTAGAAGATCTTGATTGAGGTGGAACAGGTGCAGAGGGAGATCATGGTTGCTATTCTGGATGGTGATTGACAGATGCTACTAATGATAGTTGTTGATAACTATCATAGTCTTATTTTAGATATTTTGCCGTTATGTCATGTATATATTTTATTATCAAGGTCATGTAACGATCTATTTTTTTTCCCCACTATGCATGGGATGAATGATGTAATGTTCTTGTTTTGACAATGTATAAACTTTTGGTATATCCCCACTTGGTTGGGAGATGGATGAATCAATCTTGGTATATCCCCACTTGGTTGGGAGATGGATGTATGTATGAGTATTTGGTGATAGGAAGGTCATTTATGATGTATAGAGTCATGTTCTTCTTGTAGAACATCTTTTTGCAAACCTTGCTTATAGTCAGGGGGAGCATGGACAACACATTTCAGCATATCGGATAATTCAGCATGTACTCAGGGGGAGCATAACCCTTTGCCCTTGATGACAAAGGGGGAGAGTGACTTGGGGTTGCCATCAAGTCCAAAGTGGGAGATTGTTGGCATTATGACACTGATTTGGCGCTATGTCACGGGTGTTGTCCTTGATGGCAACTCACTCAGATGACAGATCACAGTTCAGGCTCTCAGAATGAAGAAAAAGAGGTATACACAGGTTCCCCATTGATCAAGCCACATATACACGCGGGTTCACAGATGAAAAGGCGCGTATGCGTATACAAGCACTCTCATGCAAGGAAAGGCGTGTACATGTTGGAAAACTTAGTTTTGATCCATGGTATTGGTCCAAGGTATTCTGTCCGAAGTGTTGACCCCAATTATTTGGTCCAAGGTATTGATTCTAAGTGGTTTTGGCCCATGTTATTGAGCAAGGCCTAAGACTATAAAAGGTGGAGAAGATCATTAGGCAAAGGCACTCAAGAAATTGAATATCTAATGAAGAATAAAATCTAGAATACAGGTCTTTGGGTTATGGTGCATAGCTGGATATGAATCAAGGATGAACCTGAGCACTTGATGAAGGATAAGTTCTTTTGATGGGTCAAGATCTTAAGGCTTGAAGAGAAGTATCTTTGTGCGGTTTTGATCTTTTATAAATGGCACATGTCGTAATCTGTAAATTTGATGATATGGGTATAATTGATGTCTGAATAGTTGTAAAGGTTAAATCATCTTTTACAAATCTGTACGCAGGTTCTTATAACAAATCGCGTATACACACTGGTTCGACATTTCAAAAGTGCTTATATGCAGGTTTGCCTTGATACAAGGGTGTATGCACGCAGGTTCGTCACATTGAAGTAGCGTACACCTCATAAAATATGTCTTAGCTACTTCTGATTGTTGTTGCAGTGTTTTGGGTTCTGGCTTGGGTTCTGGTTACTGTTACTGTATTCTGGTTACAACATTTAGAGAAGTGATTGTTTGATTCAGTTTTGGTTGGTGCAAAGGAGATTGATTGATGTAGATATATTTTGATGTTTGATTGATGTTATTGATGGATCCAATCTGAAAATTTATGAAACGTGGTCCCTAGAAGAAAAGAGAAGGTTGTAGCCTTCTGTAGGTCAACACCTACGTACTAGTAAACATAAGCTAGTACAAGAGCTAGAGGGTTGTAGCTCCCTTCCAGGAGAAGCTAGAGAACAAGAGAAAGTTGTAGCCTTCTGTAGGTAGAAGCCTGCGTATTGGTATAAGACTGCACCAGTACAAAAATATTGTAAAAATAAGTTTCTTTGCTAAAAGAAGATAGATACGAATTGCAGCAGGTGGTTTTCACCCACATTGGGTTTCCACCTTATATCTTATGTTCTTGTGTGTGATTTTTTGCTTTGTTTTTATTGTACCTGGTTACTGTTTATATGGTTCTGATGTACAGATTAAAGATCAACATTTGATGAATTAACTAAATTATAAGTCTACAGGATATACGCTAGTTTCCTTAACTACATTTGCATATATATGCAAGTTTCATTAACTGAAGTAGCATATACAAATCTGATTTTGAAATGAAATATTATTGACTTGCTAATACGAATTCACCCCCCTCTCAGTATTATTTCCAACAATTGGTATCAGAGCAGGTCCGTCAGAAGAAGCTTGATCACTTGAAGGAAGATCTATCATCATGAGTAACTATAAAAGAGAGGCATCCATTAGACCACCCATCTTTGATGGGAGCAACTTCGTCTATTGGAAGGTAAGAACCAAAGCCTATATTCAATCTCTTGGAACAGATGTTTGGGAAATCATGGAAGGAGGATACACATTTCCATCAACAATTCCTTCAGATACGGCAGGTAAAAATCAGTATGAAACAAATTCCAAGGCTCTCAATACTTTATTGGGGAGTCTGTCACAATTAGAATTTTTCAAGGTTATGCAGCTCAAAACCGCCAAAGAAATATGGGACAAGATCATTCTAAGCTATGAAGGAGACGATCAGGTAAAACGTGCAAAACTACAATATCTTAGAATTCAATATGAAACTCTCAAAATGCACAATGATGAAAGTATAGCTAATTACTTCTTACGTATAGATGAGATTGTTAATCGCATGAAAAACTTGGGTGAAGAGACCAAAGAAGTTACTTTAGTTGAAAAGGTTTTAAGATCCTTGTCTTATAAGTTTGAATCAAAAGTTTCTACCATAGAAGAAAAGCAAGATCTTCAAAGTATTACTATGTCACAACTGCATGGAATCCTAACTGCTTTCGAAATGAAAAAAGGGGGTCCATCAGATATGAGAGAAGCCACATTCAAAGCTTCAGGAAGAGGAGAACTCAATGAATCATGACATACGTCAAAAGGAGAGGAAAAATCAAACTTTGTCAAGAACCTCCAATGAGATTCTGGAAGATTCAAAGGTAAACTACCTTTCAAATGTTTTACTTGTGGAGGAGTCGGTCATTATGCTACCAAATTTCCTCACAAAAATAAGATTGATAAAGGTAAGGAATCAGCAAAATGGAATAGAAAACAAAGTGTAAATAAGAAGAGCTACTCTATGCATGAAGATAGCGATGGTTTATCAAATATTGATGAAGATGAAAATAGTGATGATTATAGACTTCTAATGGCTTTTGAAGATGATGATTTCTTGGATGCTTTAGATGAAGATGGTCTTTATGAAGAATTTTATAAACTTAAAATTTGTTTATAAGAAAAGAATATGATTATAGATACTATGACATTCCAACTTGCTGAAAGGGAAAAACACAATGAAAAATTAGAATGTGAAATTGTGGGTCTAAGAAAAGATATTGAGAAAGCAAAAGCTCTCAATCTCAGATTTGCTAAAGGATCAGAAACTTTAGATGAAATTATCAAAGTGCAACGTTCTCCTCTAATCAAGACAGGTCTTGGATATACTGAAGAAGCATCTCAAACACAGAAGCCGTCAACCTCCAAAAGCTATCTTGATGCAGCAAGGAGAAGTGAACAGTTTGACAATCGTCAGTAAAGGCATAAAGAAGATCACCAGGTAAATCGGGTTCAATCTACTTCAAGGATGAAAAGAAGCTACAACCAACCATAGGTAAATCATACTCAATCTGTTTCAAGAATGAATCACCAGGATAGTAGATTCAATAATCGCAGGAACTACTTTAATGGCCAATGTTTTTCATGTCATAACATTGGACACAAAGCTGATCATATGTGTTGCTTACAAGACCATCATGACTAGAGAAGCAAGAAATCAAAGGAATGCGACTGGTATCATGAAAAGGACCTACAATAACTTTTCTCCTCTTAAAAATGAAATAGAATGCTCTATCTGTAACAACTTCGGTCATGAAGATTCTAAATGCAAGAGCAAGTTTCCGCAAACATCTCATAAGGAGCAAACTTCATTGGGTCCCCAAACATGGAGAAAGAAAGAACCACAAACAGAAATATGTAGCATAGCCTTGTACGCAAAAGGACAAGAAAATCAGTGGTATATTGATAGTGGATGCTCGAAACACATGATAGGTGATAAAGAAAAACTTCAGTCATATAGTGCCTTAGAAAAGGAAAAGAAGGTGTCATTTGGGAATGGCACTCCTGCTGTCATAAAAGGTAAAGGTTCTGTTCTCTTAAAAAAAAAGGTTAAAGTTGGGAATGTTATGTATGTTTATGGTCTTAAGCATAACCTATTGAGTGTCAGTCAAATGTGTGATCAAAGAAATGAAGTAGTATTTCGATCAAATGGATGTGTTGTTCGTGAGCTTGATACAGGAGAAACAGTGATCAAAGGCATAAGAACTCCAAATAATTTATACATACTCAAGGGAGGACAACAACAGTGCTATCTAAGAAAAAATAATGAACACTAGCTATGGCACAGAAGATTGGGGCATCTAAGCTTCCAGGTTGTCCGCGATCTTCCTCACATCAGAATTCTAGAAAATACAATATGCAAATCATGTAATTTTGGTAAGCAAACCAGAGCACATTTCCCAAAAAAGGAAGGATCAGCTAGCAAGCCTCTTGAACTTGTTCATACTGATTTATGTGGTCCTTCAAGGAAAAAGTCACCTCGTGGAGAAAAATACTTTATATTGTTCATTGACAATTTTGCCAAAATGTGTTGGATAGGACTTCTAAAGCACAAAGATGAAGCATTTGAAAAGTTCAAAGCCTTCAAAGCTTTGGTTGAAAATGAATCAGATCGCAAAATCAAATGCCTCAGATCTAATCAAGGAGGGGAATTTACCTCAGATGAATTCTTCAACTTTTGTGAAGAACATGGAATAGAAGAGAATTTTCCATCGCGAGGACTCCTCAGCAAAATAGAGTGGTAGAAAGGATGAACAGAACTGTTCAACAAATGGCTCGTGCCATGCTAGATGAGTCTGGAAATTCTGCAACCTTCTGGGGTGAATCTGCATTTGCTGCCGTCACTATTCTCAACAAAGCAAACGTTTGGGTAAACAACACTCAAACTCCACATGAACTTTGGTATGGTAAGAATCCTACTGTAAAATACTTCAAAGTTTTTGGAAGCAAATGTTACATCAAAAGGACTGATGAAAAACTTGGCAAGTTTGAACCTAGAGCAGATGAAGGCATTCTCCTTGGCTACTCTTCCCAAAGTAAAGGATACAAGTTTTATAATAAAAGACTAGGGAAAATTGTTGAAATTATTGATGCTGTGGTTGATGAAGCAAGCCAAAATCCAAGTCAGGTAAAAACCGAAGAGTATGAAGAAGATGAGGATTATCCTCCCACATCAAATCAGACTAATTCTGAAGAAGAAACCAATGAAGCACCAGAAGAACAGATAACAGTAGAAGAAAAGACTCCATCCAGGTATGTTCAGAAAAATCATCCAGAGACTCAAATTTTGGGGCAAAAAGAGGCAGGCGTGCAAACAAGAAGAACTATTACAGAAGCTTCAAGATATTTAGCATTGCTTTCCTCCATCGAATCGAGAAATGTACATGAAGCATGCAAAGATGAATGTTGGGTCAAGGCCATGAATGAAGAGCTTGAGAAAATTGAAAAGAATAATACTTGGGAATTAGTTCATAGACCTCATGATAAGAATATCATTGGAACCAAGTGGATATTCAAAAACAAGTTGAATGAAAATGGAGAAGTTATTAGAAACAAGGCTAGACTTGTTTGTAAAGGATATGCTCAACAAGAAGGTATAGATTTTGAAGAAACTTTTGCACCTATTGCTAGACTTGAAGCCATAAGAATGTTCCTTGCTCTTTCTAGCTTTCATAACTTCAAAGTATACCAAATGGATGTAAAATCTACCTTTCTTAATGGAGACTTAGAAGAAGAAGTATATATTGAGCAACCAGATGGATTCATCCTTGGAAATGATCCAAAACTTGTATGCAGACTCAGAAAGGCTCTCTATGGTCTAAAACAAGCTCCAAGGGCCTGGTATTACCGTCTTGACAAATACCTCCATCAACAAGGTTTCACAAAAGGATCAGCTGATAGCAATCTATATACAAAGATTGACAATGATAAATTGCTAATACTTGTTGTGTATGTTGATGATATCATTTTTGGTAGCAATGAAGAAGCCATGAGTCAAAACTTTGCTTTGGTAATGCAAAAAGAATTTGAAATGTCCCTGCTTGGTGAACTCACATATTTTCTTGGTTTACAAGTTCAACAAAATAAAGATGGTATTTTTCTATCACAAACCAAGTATCTCAAGCAGATCTTGAAAAAATATGGCATGGAAGATTCTAAACCAGTATGTACCCCTATGGTAACAGGATGCAGTCTCAGTTCAAATGATGAATCAACAGCAGTACATCAACCAACCTACAGATCCATGATTGGCAGTCTGCTTTATCTAATAGGTACCCGACCAGACATCATGCATGCAGTGGGAATAGTTGGAAGATTCCAAGCAAATCCAAAGGAATCACACCTTCAGGCAGTCAAAAGGATCTTCAAATATCTTCAAGGAACTCAAAATTTTGGTTTATGGTATCGTAGGGATACAGATCTTGCACTTCATGCATATACAGATGCACATTGGGCAGGAAGTGTGGATGACAGAAAAAGCACTAGTGGTGGTGCATTCTATATGGGTTCTAGATTAGTTTTTTGGTTCAACAAGAAATAAAGTTCAATTGCATTATCTACTGCTGAAGCAGAATATGTGGTTGTTGCATCTTTCTACACACAACTCCTTTGGATGATGCAAACATTGCAAGACATTCAGATCACATGTACTCCACCCATCTCCATTCTATGTGATAATACAAGTGCAATTAGTATTTCAAAGAATCCAGTCATGCATTCCAAGACCAAGCACATACCTATCAAATATCATTTTCTCCGAGAACAAGTGCTTGAACAAAAGGTCAAATTGGAGTATGTTCCCTCCAAAGAACAGGTTGCTGATATATTCACCAAACCACTGCCTAGAGAGACATTTGAATATCTCAGACAGAAGCTGGGAGTAGTTGATGCATCATCTTGCTATTGAAACCTATCTGGTTCAGAGAAAAGTGGTTGTACGCGAGTTTCATGAAGCATATCTGCATACATATGCCGGTTGCTGTGGATATAGTGGCGTATATGTTGGTTTGAAGAAAAATAGTGTGCCAAACTCAGGATGAAAAGAGTATGATATGGGTCTGACAGAGATCATCTGGCACAAGTTCAGGGGGAGCATATACATCTAATAATGCATTGTTGGCATTATCTTAGAAGATCTTGATTCAGGTGGAACAGGTGCAGAGGGAGATCATGGTTGCTAGTCTGGATGGTGATTGACAGATGTTGCTGATGATAGTTGTTGATAACTAGCATAGTCGTGTTTTAGATATTTTGTCTCTATGTCATGTGTATCTTTTATTATCAAGGTCATGTAACAATCTATTTTGTTTCCCCACTATGCATGGGATGAATGATGTAATGTTCTTGTTTTGACAATGTATAAACTTTTGGTATATCCCCACTTGGTTGGGAGATGGATGAGTCAATCTTTGTATATCCCCACTTGTTTGGGAGATGGATGTATGTATGAGTCTTTGGTGATAGGAAGGTCATTTATGATGTATAGAGTCATGTTCTTCTTGTAGAACATCTTTTCGCAGACCTTGCTTATAGTCAGGGGGAGCATGGACAACACATTTCAGCATATCAGAGAATTCAACATGTACTCAGGGGGAGCATAACCTTTGGCCCTTGATGACAAAGGGGGAGAGTGACTTTTGGTTGCCATCAAGTCCAAAGGGGGAGATTGTTGGCATTATGACACTGATTTGGCACTATGTCATAGGTGTTGTCCTTGATGGCAACTCACCCAAATGATAGATCACAGTTTAGCCTCTCATAATGAAGAAAAAGAGGTATACGTAGGTTCGCCATTGATCAAGCTGCATATACACGCGGGTTTGTAGACCAAAAGGCGCATATGCATATAAACACACTCTCACGCAAGGAAAGGCGCATACATGTTGGAAAACTTAATTTTGATCTGTGGTATTTGGTCCATGGTATTTTGATCCGTGGTATTGGTCCAAGGTATTCTGTCTGAAGTGTTGACCCCAGGTATTTGGTCCAAGGTATTGATTCTAAGTGGTTTTGGACCATGGTATTGAGCAAGGCCTAAGACTATAAAAAGTGGAGAAGATCATTAGACAAAGGCACTCAAGCAATTGAATATCTAATGAAGAATAAGATCTAGAATACAAATCTTTGGGTTATGGTGCATAGCTGGATCTGAATCAAGGATGAACTTGAGTGCTTGATGAAGGATAAGTTTTTTTGATGGGTCAAGCTCTTAAGGCTTGAAGAGAAGTATCTTTGTGTGGTTTTGATCTTTTATAAATGGCACATGTCGTAATCTGTAAATCTGATGATCTGGGTATAATTGATGTTTGAATAGTTGTAAAGGTTAAATCATCTTTTATAGATCTGTACGTAGGTTCATTATAGAAAAGGTGCGTATACACATTGGTTCGACATTTCAAAAGTGTGTATACACAGGTTTTCCTTGATACAAGTGCGTATGCACGCAGGTTCGTCACATTGAAGTAGCGTACGCCTCATAAAATATGTCTTAGCTACTTCTAATTGTTGTTGCATTGTTCTGGGTTTTGGCTTGGGTTTTGGTTACTGTTTCTGTATTTTGGTTACAACATTCAGAGAAGTGATTGTTTGATTCAATTTTGGTTGGTGCAAAGGAGATTGATTGATGAAGATATATTTTGATGTTTGATTGATGTTATTGATGGATCCAGTCTGAAAATTTATGAAATGTGGTCCCTAGAAGAAAAGAGAAGGTTGTAGCCTTCTGTAGGTCAGCACCTATGTACTAGTAAACATCAGCTAGTACAAGAGCTAGGGGTTGTAGCCTTCTACAGGTAGAATCCTGTATAAGACTGCACCAGTACAAAAATATTGTAAAAAGAATTTTCTTATTGAAAAAAGATAGAGACGAATTGCAGTAGGTGGTTTTCACCCACATTGGGTTTCCACCTTATATCTTGTGTTCTTGTGTGTGATTTTCTGCTCTGTTTTTATTGTACCTGGTTACTATTTATATGGTTCTGATGCACAGATTAAAGATCAACATCTGATGAATTAACTAAATTATAAGTCTGCAGGATATACGCTAGTTTCCTTAACTACAGTTGCGTATATCCGCAAGTTTCATTAACTGAAGTAGCATATACAAATCTGATTTTGAAATGAAATATTATTGACTTGCTAATACTGATTCACCCCTCCCCCCCCTCTCAGTATTATTTCCAACACTTGTCGCATTAATCTACATAGTTTGGTATTTGTTTTATGATAAGAACACTAATAATAATTAAGTGAAAGAAGAAGCTAATCAAGTTAAGATACATCACAAGCAATTATCGAAATAAGAGAAATCACCTAATCTATCTGCCCTAGATTTCTAAGCATGATACATTCCTCGAAAAGAAACGATAATAGATGGGAGATTAATTAATAAGATATAAGTAACAAATGAAGAAACTTTCATGCATAAAATTAGAATTTGTATACTTTGGAATTTTGTGGACCACATGTTCCCTTGAAACACACAAAGATTTTGGGTAAGAACATGTGAGTTAACTCTAAGAAAAGGTGGCAAGATAATAATTAGGATATGAAACCTTAGTTTAAAGGTTAGACTCAAATGATCCCTTCTCATCACCTCTCATGATTTTATGGTCCCTTCTTTGTGCCCCTTTTAAACCTATTTGGTGGTTTAAATTATTTTATTTTTTTCATCTATAATTACATATATTTTCAACATAATATGAAGTGTGCCATGGTCATAGGATCATATGAAAACATCATAAAATATAAAAGCATAACATATTGTATCCATGCTATAGTTAAGCTTTTACCTTGGGCTATGAATTACAAAACAAGGAATTTACATCACCAAATAATTAAATCTACTTCACTTGGTTTCTATCTCTCTCTCTCTCTCTCTCTCTCTCTCTCTCTCACACACACACACACACACACACACACACACGCACATTATTTGTTGTAAGCCTTTTACTACATGTTTTTCATTGGTGAGAAAAGTTAAAATCCCTTGAAGGCATATAATATTTGAGGATAAGAACAAATAAAGAATGTAAAGCTAAAAAATGATAAATCTTTAGCCATGCCACCTCCTTAAGAGGCCAATTACCCTAGTCCTTTGATTTCCTATGTATATCTAAAGAAAAGGGACTTGATGAATGAAAGAAATTGAATAACTAAATTAAAAGGCAAAGATAGGGTAAGTAAGAAATAATGTGAGTAAATGGTAACTCAAAGATGAACCTCCCTCTTAAAGGCTTAAGTGACAAATACTCCTACGCTAGTCAGAAAAGAGTAAATACCTATACATTATCTTCCATGATTTTGAGGGTCAACACATGAAATTTTTCTTCCCTTTCCATAATTTATCCATCATAGAACCTACCTTTAACTCAATGATCTAGGAAGTACCTCTTGTCTTATGATTTGTCACATGTATAAAGGATATGATTGTCCTCCCATGGTAAGACTTAGGAAAAACTTGTAATTAACTTATGTTACATTGTTGCTAGAAGAGAAAATTTGTGTGCATCACCCAATAACTATTATTATAAGTGGGTGCTTTGCATTGGGATCCATGTACATGATTTTTAGATGGCATCTATTCCTTGGGATCCTTGTATCATGCCTCAAGATTTGAGTACTCACCTTAGGATCAATGACACTAGATTTTGATCCATGTTGTCACATTGGGATCCATATATACATATAAAGTCATGGATCCTTGTATCATGCCTCAAGATTTGAGTACTCACCTTAGGATCAATGACACTAGATTTTGATCCATGTTGTCACATTGGGATCCATATATACATATAAAGTCATATCTATATACATTGGGATTTATGCCTTTTTTATTGGGATATGTATACTTCAGTAGGAGTGTGTAATTTCCTTAAGATAGTGCATTGGATAATGGTAAGGACTCCACATCATCGTTATATGTTACATGGACCACTCCTTGATGGTGCACTTTCCTTTTCGAACATATTTTTACATATATGTTTCTTGTTAACCTTTTTTACCCCACACATCAGATTTTGAGTTTGTTGGGTCAACTATGAGGTGGTTATAGGTTGTCATGAGCTAATATCAGTTGGTTATGACTCCATTTTCCTACTTAATGATGGATCACCCAACCTATTGAGCCATATGTGCTACTTACCATTATAACAATCCACTTGATATGCCACACATGCTCTATGATGTCATCCTCCTTAAGGGCACATTTCACCTTGAGATTAATCACCCGTTGCTTCATGGAATTGGTTAAGGAGGAACCATTGTTCCTAGGATTTTTGTTTACCATGTAAATGAGTTCTAATGATTTTTAGCACATTTTTGGGGAGGGAACACTTGTTCATGACCATTATTGGATTACACATATGACTTTGTCTTGTTGGTTAAACATTTTATGGAGGTTTCTCCTACTACAAAGGTTTCTTTTGATGGTTTTATGACCACTCATTGTTTTGTATCATCATTTTTCTTGAAAAAAACGTATTAGATAATGTTTTTGTATTAACACATGGTGTTCATCTATTGTTTAGTGAAGAGATTTATCTCATTCGTGAAGTAATGTGTCAATTGAATGGTCTTTGCATCTACATTATGTCAAATCAAATGGAATTTTGTGTTTACATGCTTGGTTCAATCATGGAATCTAGGATTCTTTGCCAACTTGATTACAAAAGTGTTTTCAATAAAAGTGGAGTAGCATTTACTTATTTCTCCTATAAAACATCAAATATCTTATTTAGTCACACACACTACTTGGTTTCCTCAACCATAGCCACACATTCTACCTCTGAAGTGGAATCTATTAGAGAAAATTGTTTGTGTCATGTCAAAGATGTAGTTACTAATCTAGAAGTCGGGAGGTATTGTGAAGTAGACACTCCATTCTCCCTATCCCTATCAAAGTTTAAATCTGTATGTACAACATGTCTAAAGTATTCCACCTTAGAGTATTTTATCCTAGAGTCTTGATTTCCTTTAAAGTTCCTTAAATATTTCTTTTTAGTACACTAATTTCCTTTACAAGGTCTTTGCATGAACATAGAAATAATCCCAATTGCAAATGAAATATCTAGTCTACTAGTAAGGTAAAAAAGACTTCCCACAAGCTATCTATATTTAGTTGCATCTTGAAATTCATTCCCTTATTTTGATATACAATTTATATTTTGTTCCATTGGAGTAAAGAGAGTATTACAATCAACCATTCCAAATTTGTTTAAATTTCTCTAGTGTGCTTCTTTTGCAATATCAATACATGCTTTGGATTCTAAACTACTTCAATACCCAAGTAGTAATGAAGATTTCTCAGGTTTTTCATCTCAAAACCCTTTTTCAATTCTCTCTATGGATATAATATATGCTTCGTTCTTCCTTATCGTTAAAAATTAATATACATACACCATAAGATATGCAATAGTTTTCCCAACTTTCTTGATGAACAAAGTTGCATCATCAATATTAAAACCCTTTAAATTGATCTTCAAAATATATTTATTTATATTTTCATACCATGTGCTAGGTTCTTGTGTTAGGCCATAGAGAGACATAATGGACTTGCATAACTTCTATGCTTAACCCTTCATGGCAGATCCTTCTACTTGAGATATATAGATATTTTCTTTATAGTCTCCATTCAAGAAGGTGTTCTTCACATCCATGTGATGAATCATCCACCTATACTATGTAGCCAAGGCCAAAAATGCACAAATGGTATCCCATTTTTCTGTGTGGGAAATGGTCTCCTCATAGTCTATACCTTATTTCTATGTATATCCTTCTAACACAAGCCTTGGTTTATGCTTATCAAGTGAGACATCTTATTTGTACTTGTGCTTGTAGACCCACCTGTAGCCAATTGGTTTGACTCCAAATGGAGTATCCACTAGCTTCCAAGACCCATTGTTGATGAGAGCATCATACTTCTTCTACATGGCTTCTTTCCACTCATCATAAGAAGCAACTTATTCAAAGGAAGTTGGTTAAATGTTAATAAATAAATTCAATTCGCAAAGAAATGAAAATTCAATTCACAATGAAATGAATAATCCATATAATTTACATCATTTGAACTAAATTAGCTACATCACCTCCATTGTTAAGGCCCTTGGGCCCCTATATTAAGGAATTAATAAGAATTCATTATTAGTTTATTTGTTATATTAGTAGGTTGGCTAAAACTTGTCATTGTACCCTTTCATTATAATTTTACCCTTTATCTACTATATATACACTAAGGAGACCTAGTCATAAGATCATCTCATCTTGTCTTGTGTATGGAAGTTAATGTAAAAGGATGCTTTCCCCACAGATTCGATTGTATTCATTGAATTCTTATAATTTTTGTTGGACACCTAATCTACCAAGGGTTAAGGTGTGGGAGTTGAACAGACAAAGGCATCCAAGAGACATTGGAAGATGAATCCAACAGTCACAAGAATGTAGTATAAATATATATCTATGTTAATAGTAAAGGCAATTCACTGTTATATCATTTATGACTGTTTACATTCATGTGCCCCTGACAATTTTCAATATGTGTCATTCATAAGTTTTGGCATCAGAGTGTGATCTTAGGGTTTTTATCATTCAATCACAACATCGTGGAATTTTCGCTATAACATTTTTTTAGTAGCTTTATATAATGAAATTTTAAGGAGATTGAGCATAAAGAATTAAGTACACATGTTTAAAATCTAAATTTTTGTTTCACTATACTTTCACATATATAGCCTCTAGAATTTAGGGTTTGTAGCTAATCCTAAAATTAGTCTCAAACGTGCCATGATTTTAATTTCATTATAAATTTCTTTTGGGAAGTTTTAGGTACAAAAATTTTTAGGAGACTACATAAAAAAAATTAAGTACATGTGCTAAAAAATTCAATTTTTTAGTTGCTATAATTCTATATATATAATATATAGAAGTTAAGGTTTATTACTAATCTAACTAATCCTAAAATCAATTGTAAAAGAGTGATCTTGGAATTTTTTGCTATAATATTTTTGGGTGAAGTTTTATACTTTAAAATTTTCAAAATCCTAAGGATACATATCAAGTTAATTGTGGAAACTTTTTCAAGTTATGAACCCAAATAAATTATGAGATATTTCTTGTGAAAGTTTAGGTGATTTTAAGAGAATTTTCTAGGGTTAGAAAACATTTTTTTTAAGAGATGTGTTCTAACATATTTAAATAACATAATATTTTTCATTCGGTAGGTGAACGTATTGTTGGATAAGAATCCACATATTAAATAAACATGATTTCACCTTGTTGATAAACCTTGTATCCCCTATTGGTATGCCTTCAAGTAGTACCACATCATACATGTATCCAAAATTTCACTTCCACATAGCTTTTGGTATATAGAAAGTATCCTAAGTATACTTGAAACTAGATTTAGATAAATTATTCAAATACATTTTTTATATAGTACAACAATAATAACACTTAGGGAAACCATTCTCAAGTACTTAGGTAGAAGGGTGGTATGGCCAAGGGCATGATCGAGCCTCCTTAATTAGTGCCCTGAGATATTGGGCCAAGTACTATTGTAAGATCCTGCACATATATTAGAGAGATATAATAGCTGACACTCCCTTGTCCTTATGAGCCAGTTTCTCTTTCCCATGGCTCCAAAGAAATATCCAAAATTGACTTCACAATTAAACCTCAAGAAAACTCCTCCATGACTCATGGAGAATATGAAGAGATACAAAACCATTTATTGAATTTGGAAAGTCAAATCAACAAAGTGAATGATAGGTAAATGAAAAAGGTGGATTTGATCGATTCTAAAATAGAAATAAAGTGTAAGATGGAATATAAGATAAATGAAAATAAGGAACAAATTGAAATAAATATGGATGAAAATAAGGAACATATGGAAAGAAAGTTGGAACAATTGGAACATAAGATTATAGAAACCCTAAATGAAGGTTTCCTAAAATTGATGATGTTATCAAAGGAACTTGTGAAAATAAAGGTAATATTCATGTTGAATAACTTTCCAATAACAATACTTTTCCAAGGTGGTTTAACTCCAATTGTGTATTTACTTATGGATGGTTTCCAAAGGGAGTGAACGTTCCCAAAGTGGAACTAAAAATGTTTGATAGAATAGAGGTATTTACTTGGGTGAACCAAATACAAAATGTTTTGATTTACATAATGTTATGGATGATAAGCAAAGGATTCACATAAGAAAATTTTAACTCTGGTATAAAAACCTATAAACATTATTAATGGCTAATTAAAAGTAATCCTTATTCTTGTCATTATAATTGGGGTGAATTTACAAGAGACTTAGAAGCACAATATGGGAAGGCTTAGGAACAAGACTACTTCAATCAATTTACATGAATCCAACAATTAGGTGATATTGAAGATTGTAATTTAAAATCTTAAGTAACAACCAAAAGAGTGGATGAAATTAGTTATGAACAATTGTTGGATTAAAAGAAGACATTAAACAAGAGATTTTCATAGAACATCTTGAAAATGTTATGGAAGTTGTGGAATTTTCTTATCATATTCATGCCAATAATAATGGTACATAGAAGTCTACCATTTGAGCTTATATAAGAAGAAATATCATCTTGGGCTTTTGTTGTCGCCACAACAAACACCCTCCAAATTTTTGCGTACACTCGAATTTTGGAGCCTACTGTAGATCTTGTGATCATACGTTCTATAGTCACTTCTTGGTCAACTAATTCTTTTTGAGCTCCCTTCTTGGATTTGAAGTGTCGAAGTCACTTGCTCAGTCTGTAACAAGTGCATGAGTGCATTATTTTACACAAGCTTGGAAAAGCATATAAAATTCCATCAAGATTGTGCATGTGATATTTCCAATCCATGTCGACAATCAGTGCGCACTAACAATGATAGTTTCTCACATCTTAGTTGTGTTTGTACTTCCATTTCAGTGAGTCTTGCAAATTGTCACTTCCATGCACCTTTGTTTTCATGAGTGTCATTTTCATGTTTTCTTTTGTTGATTTCACTTGCTTTCACTCTATTAGTTTCATTTTTATGTTATCTTTTCCCTGGAATGTGTTACTTTCACTATCATTCACATACCGCAAGAGTTGTTTGCACTTTAGCAATTGTCATATTTTTGCATGTTAATTGTCGCACAATGTATGTAATCTTGTTCTGGTGGTTTCAAGGGGTTATATTTGTGTGAATGAGTCTATCTAACCATGTAAACATTAGTCTCACTCATTCCCAAAGTTTTAAGCATTGTCACACAAGTGTCATCGTGGTCGTTGTAAAGTGTACCTTTAGTGTTGCACTTGTCGTGAAGTTGTCACATTGAGGGAAATATGTCATTAACATGTTTTGACTGATCTATGTTGTTGTGTCGTCAAATTGTTTCAAGTGTGTGATCATAGTCAATTCATATCATTGTACACATTAGTATCTTCGGTCCTACACTTGGCCAATTTTCAGAAATTCCCCAACGACCTAGCCTCGCCCAGCCTTCCTCAACTACACACTGTGCAATTCCAAAGCTCAAGTTGCATCCTTGTCCCTTGAAACTACACAATGTACATTTCTCGCTTCCCAGGACTGTGCACTGTTCAGTTCCAGTGCTAGTCACAGGTTCAAAAACTAGAGGGGTAGAGTATGTATGCTTTTATAGACTTAGTAGTCAAATCGTTGTGTGAAGGTGGGTCCCTTATCCCACAAACAAAGGGGTCTCATACACCAATTTGGTGTTTAACTTGGCTGTGACCTTAAATTTAGATAATAACAATGATAATGTATAAACCTACTACCGTAATATCTCGTTTTGTCACCATTTTGTAACCTAGGAAATAAACCACAATTTTAAAATAAACTAAAGATTTATGGTTGGAAATTTTTTCATAAGAGGAAAAGTCCAATTTAAAAGCGTAATTGTATATTTCAATCACAAATCTAATATTTACAAGCTTTTTATCAAAATATATATCAAATGTGACAATGCAAATTAGCCAAACTTGACCATCATGGTTAGCTTAAATCATATTTATGTGGGGAAATGTGGTTGCCCATGTCACTTGATCATAAGGCCTTTTATTATTGTTTCAATCAAATGTTTTGTCCATTGTGTTAATGGAGAAGGGGTTTTATAAAAACTATATATTTATGTACGGTTATATAAAAATTATATAATTATGATAAATATAGTAAGTATATCATATTATTCACTATCTGTATTCTCATTATTTTGAGGACATTTTATAGGGATTGGAACTGCATATTTTTATATAGTTTATTTTTTTGAAAATTTGTGAAGATTTAAAATTATTCAATATTACCATTTGATGTGATGACTATATGTGATTTATGAATACGTTAAGATTTATTTGGTTTTTATTGAATATTATGATTATGTTAATGGATTGTTTTAATATAATGATTAATAAATAAAAGAAATTTATAAAAATGGTTGATAAATAAATGATATGTAAAAATTGAATGTTATATATATATATAAAAGTTGGGATTAAGAGATTGAATGTCTTGATATATATGTTATGTGATTATGAATTTTTATATAAGGCAAAATGATTATTATTTATAAAAATTTATTAGTCAAGCTATCTAACTACTCATATTTTTCTAACGAACCTAGTTTTCTTAACCATAGGTATTTTCCCTAGACTAGGATCATATATGTCCTCAGTTTGAAGAGTGGGCCAAAGCCACTGAGGTGACAATGGGTGGCTTACCTAAGAGTTTCCTTTCGACTTTCTCATTAGGGTTAGGAATTTTCCTCCTAATTAAGAGTTTGAGCGATAATAAGAACACACTAAAAATTACAATTATGACCATTTTTAAGTGGATTAAACCCCACCACCATGTTTTTACTGATTTAATATTCCAAGCATAATAAGAGGTAAAAAATGGTTTTTCTAGTCATTTATAAGAAAGCATATAGGGGTCTTCCTTCGCTATAACCATCACCACCAAGGTTTCCTTGAATTCCCTCTTAGCTCTTCCTTGGTCCACCATAAGCTCAACCTCTAAATCCTAATGCCTCCACAAAACTATGGCGCCACTTTCCACTAGTTCTTGCTCAAAAATCAGCTACATCATGATGTTGTTTCCTCCTCCAGTGTCACCCTTGATATTTATCTTGCCAATGATCATATCATGTCTACCTCTATAGCCTTGTTTTTTTAGTTATTCAATTCAATCCATCACCAACCTTTCATCCATTTTCCAACCACTAGGGAAGGATAAAAAGTCACCGTTTAAGCTTTAAAGACTATAACAGTTACCATGGGTTCTTACAGATTGTGACCATGAATCTGCTAAAAGAGAATATCTTTAAGGAATACAACTTCGGAGGCACATAATAAGGGATCACTCCATCCCTCTCCTCCTCATTCCTTAATATTTTGAAGTAATATCCAACCCCAACTATCATTGTCATACTCAACCCTCTAGATTACATAGAATAATTCAAAAGAAATGGGTTAACCTACAAATTTAATGGCCTCTTTCTAAAAATGTCTAAGCTACATGTATGGATTTCATTGAACTAAAGACTTAAAATCAAGGATGAAGGTTTTATCTACCCATGCATAAAAGGATTCTTCATTATCAAATTTGACTTGGTTGAGAAAAAATATCTCATCCTCAACTCAAGTTGTTAGTAATGAGGAAATATATGCTTTGAATGAATCCTCATACCCAAACTTTTGACCTATCTTTGGATATACTCTCATCCACTCAAAATTAGGTAAATATGCTCGACATTCCATTGCAATTATAGGAATTCAATTCCTTAAAGTAGATTGACAACACATAAAGCGGATTTCACTTCCACAATGTGGAAACATAAAGGAGAAATGTTAAGACATGTTACCACTTCCTCTTGAATTTGCATGGTTATGGATTTAAACAAAATATTAATGATAAAGATCAAGCTTGTTGAAAAGGACACATTTGGATGTAGCATATTCATTATGATCAAGATTCTTTCAAGTGTAGGGAATATTTTGAAATTGAACAAATTAGAACCCAATACACAAAATTTGATAAAGAAGGTCATCTTCTTAAGAAATATCATAAAAAAAACATTTGGTGGGAGGGAGTAAGTTACAAAAGAGTATTGGGCCTAATCAACATGGAATTTGTAATATCTTCCCATTAAGATATCATGTTTCTCCCTAGTATAGTCATTGCATATGTCTTTCTAGGAGAAAAGAAAGACTCAAGATCTCGCATGAATCGACCTAATAAGTTCCCATTAGATGAATTAGAATTGTTGGTTCTCTAAGATATATAGAAGTTGGTGTCATCATGGACTCCAAATGAAGTGATGAATATGGGAAACAAGTCATACTTGCACCAAAATAAAATATTTTTACCTCTTCTCACACTCAATTCTGAACAATTGTGCCTCACCATCTATCCTTACAAAATGAAAAAGGAAGTTGAGATGATGTACTAGAGGAAGAGGAAGAACCTAAGAGATATTTAGATGACAAGCAAGTTAGAGTATATGAAAAGGAAGATGAAAGTAATTTTTTACTAAAAAATAAAGAGTTGCAAGAACCAACAACACAATTAGGAGCCATAGGAAGATTGAACAAAAGTCTTAGAATAAAGAGAGAGAGCTAGTGAATACATGTCAGGGGATAAATTTCTCTCATCATTTATTTTTTCATGTTTTGTTTTCCAAAAATTATTTATTAATTTTTTTTTCTAAAAATTATTCACCCAAATTCTATAGGATACAATTATTTTACTCTAAATATCACTAAAAGTTTCTAAATAGTACATAAAATCCATATGATTTTGAATATTTTTGCAAAAATGTTGCCGAACATTTATAGTTGTCTTTTTAAGAGTTAGTAAATTTAGCCAAATATTACAATTTAAGATAAATTTAGGTCCTTAAAATTTCTCCTAATAGCTATCAAGTTACATGATATAACAATACCGCTAAATAATATTTATGGGCCAAGATGTGTTCTACATTGGGACGAGAGGCGCTCTATAGTCCAATATGAGGGATATGTTGTCCCCTAATGTTACATTTAAAATAATAAAATAATACTTACATTAACAAATTAAAAATAGAAATAACAAAAAATTTCTATTAGCCATCAATAAATTACTTCAATTTCCATCTTAAATTTACATCAACTTTATATAGAGAGAAAAATTAATTGAAAATAAAAAAAATAAAAAAATAAAATAAAATAAAATACTATTTAGTACAATGGAAATACATGATTCCTTCTTTATTATACCTGCCTAAAAACAAATTATATTCTAATTAGTTTACACTCAAAATGCTTTGACATCTAAAAAAAATTGAAACAATTTATAAAATTTATAAAAAAATTTGAAAATTACAAAATTTAAATTTAAAAATAAAGTGATAGATTTTATGGAGTTTAAATATAATTGTCAAAATATATATAATACCACCAAATATCTATACTGCCTCCAATCAATTAATAATGTCAATAAATACTTGCATCAAGTAATCTGTCCAAACATGTTAATTCTAGACATACATATTTTAAAAGCACTTTGTTAGAATTCTAAACTGATAACATGATTCAAATGTAGATATTTATTCAAATGTAACATTTTCTTTAATACTATAGGAATATTCAAATGTAACATTTTCTTTAATACTATAGGAAAGTTTGATATGCTAATACTTATTCTTTAATACTATATAAAAGTTTGATATCGATATTAGCATGTATAGTGATTGTACCTCTTCACTTACATACATAGGAGGTGATATTTGTTCTCTTCTAATAAGTCAATAAATTGAAATAATTAAATTAAATATTATTTAATTATTTTTTATGTTTTAAAAAATTCTATATATTCCTGGCTAAAAGAGATGTAATGTGGCATGAGACATTAAGGTATATATTTACAAGACTGATGCTCTATGTTGTCTATACAGAGGGAAAGGAGATTTAAACATTGTCATTGATTTTAATACTAGATTGCATTGTTCCTTATAAGGATGACAATGAAATTCACATGTTTGTGGTATCTTAGTAATTTATATGTTCAATTTTTTTAATAATGTTTTCCTAATTATATTAAGATAACAAATTAAATAGAATTTTTCTTTTTATCATATTTTAAGTTTAACAATAATAAAAAATCAATTTTAAATTTAATTTATTTATAATCTATAGATTTTAATAATTTTATGCATAAGATCAATATATAAGTTGATTGACTTCTCATTTAACTTAACATAACAAGTATAAAAGTAATTTTACTACTCAACATGGTAATCTACCTAAAAAAAATATGTTAAAAAGTCGTTATTATAAATATACACAATTTTTTACATAGTAATAATATTGTTCTTATCCTAGTTACAATAACCTATGCTATCAATTACTTTTTTGTATAAGAGGTAGGTACGAAGCAACAATGCTACATATTACACTTGTTTAATATGATGTTAACAAATGACATGTAAAAATAATATTATTGATTACATCATGTGTAATTCATTTTGTATTCGGCTCACGTGAATATTTAAAAACATATAATTAGTAACAAAAAATAAGTATCAACCATAAATAAAATATTTCACTATCTATATAAATAACATAATTTTATATTAACTTTAATGTAGATCTCTCTCTCTCTCACACACACACACATATATATATATTCTTTTTAATTCAAAGTATGAGGGAGATTTGTAATTTTTTCAATGTTTAATATAGAGTTGACAAGTAACATTTAAAAAAAAATTAATAGCAAAAAGTATTTCTTACGTGTATTTTAAATTGTATATGTGTGTGTGTAATTTTTTTTAACTTTAGAATATGAGGGAATATTTTAATGTGGAGATGGAGAATGTGAATCATAAATAAATTATTTCAATGTCAACTATGTATATATTATATAAAGCTAGTGAAAATAAAAATAAAAAATGATTATAGTTAAAAAAATTATGTTTTTGAGACATCTTTTTGGCGATAATCACATTAAAATTCATTTGTCGACGTGTTTCAAATCATCCAGTGTGGTATATTGTCAAGACAAGATGAAGAGGCAGATCATGGCATGAGTATAAATAGAGCAATGTAGAGACTCAAGGTTCAATTAACAATTATAATAAATGGCTAGTTCATAAATATTAAATATTTATTTTTATAATTTCAATTAAAAATAGCTAGTTAAATAATATTTTTTTATAATTTAATAAAAACGACTAGTTTGTAAATAATAATCTCATATTATTAACAATAATTATTAGGAACAAGCTAATCAAGAATATATAAAAAAGAAAACAAAATATTTTCAACGTCAAAAAACAAAGTGCGAAGTCAAACATGAAAGAAGGGATCAAGACCCTATAAATAATGGAGTCAAGACCATAAAAATATAGCTTAAGAGAAATAATGTCATAAATAAAATAATGTAAATTAATAAAATTCAAACTAACATTAATTAAAGAAAGATTCAAGAAAAAAGGTTCAAAATCAAGGGCACAAGCCTTACAGAAGCTACAAGGAATTAAAATAATAATAATAATAATAAATAAACAAGGTCCAACCTAAAAACAAGATAAGAGGGGCTAAGAAGATAAAAACTCAAACCACCAGAGAAACTTAAAACAAAAACATATATACAAAGAAGAAAAGGAAAAATATTTTTCAAATTTAAGAAGACAAGACAGGTACCCAACTTCTGCTAATATTTCAACCATCGTCTTTGTTCAAATTATTGGGTCTCCTTTCGATTTATAAGGCCTCCCTAAATTTACGATGATGGAAATGACTAACCCTAGCAAGGACTTGGGCATCCTCAATGTAGATTTGATGCTTAGATTTTTTTTGCATGTTCTGCCAACACAGAGGAGCGGGTCCTACCATGCTTGATGTCAGCGGCATGTTCACGAATCCTTTTGCTTAATTGAGTGATCGGTCTCACCAATGTATGGATTCCCACAAGAGAAAGGGATAACATACACACCTTTCATATTTTCAGGGTCCACTAGGTATTTGACAGACCCTAGGGAACTCTAGATGGTATTTAGAGGCCTAAAGGTTGAAGGAACCTTGCACTTCCTTAAGATCCTCGCAATCTTGTCAGTGGTCCCCTGGATAAAAGGGAGATGAACTCCAAAAAAAAACAATCTTTAGGTTCTTTCTTAGCTCTAGGACCTTTTTCTACTTTGAGGAAAGCCTTAGAGCATTGGTATTTACTATAACCATTAGTAAGAAAAACCTTAAGGAGGTGGGTTTTCTCATCATTAAGGTGCTTGTTATCAGAAACCCTTAAAGCTCTAGTTGCTAAAGCATTAAGAATGCCAAGCTTTTGAGCCAGGAAATGATGATATTTAACATAAAGATATTTCTCTGTGTGAGTTATCTTCTGATAGAATTGATGCAAAAAAGAACCATCATTACTCCTAGAAAGGAGGACATCAAGGAAAGGCAAAATTCCATTACTTTCGAATTCCATGGTGAATTTTATGGAACTAGATTGATTGTTAAGATGAAAGAAGAAAAGGTTCAGCTCTTCCTTACCATGGGACCAGATGACACAAGTGTCATCCACAAACATTTTCCACATCTTAGGCAAAAGACACGAAGAGGATAAGGCTTTTGATTCAAAATCCTCCATGAATAGATTAGCTACCACAAGGGAGAGGGGGGAACCCATGGTGACACCATAAGTTTGCTCATAAAATTCTCCATCAAAAGAGAATAAAGTAGAGGTGAGACAAATACCAACTAATCCAGTCATATCAGGATCCATAATACGCTTAATGACTTTAGTGGCCTCATTGATAGGAATATTATTGAAGAGGGAGACCACATTGAAACTCACAAGCTTGTCGTCAGGATCAAGCTTAAAACTTTTTAACTCATTGACAAACGCAATAGAGTCCTTGACAAAGGACTTTGTACAGCCAACAAGGGGCTTAAGCTTCAAGGCTAAATATTTAGCAAGAAGATAGGTCGGCCCTCCTATAGTGTTGACAATGGGTCTCAGAGGAGCCCCTTCCTTATGAATCTTTGGAAGGTCGTAGATCCTGGGGGTAAGAGGACTACTCTCAATGAGCTTATGACTGAACGAGTTGGCAGAGTTACTGGATTTTATAGCAAGAGCCACACTTTTGGAAACTTTCTTCAGAGGATCCTTATTAAGTTTTCTATAGCTCCTACTATTACATAGGTGGTCCAATTTCTTCCTATGGCAATGTTCTTTATCAAGAATAACCACCGCACCACCTTTGTAGTCTTTGAGAACAACAACATCATTGTTATTGTTTAATGCCTTGAGTGCATCAAACTCCGCTTTGGTGATATTGTTCTTGGGGGGCTTAGCCTTCCTGAGGACAACAACACAATCATGCCTAATGATATCTTTAGTGATGTCAGGTAAGTCATTGATACCATATTAATGTCACAAATGATATCATCAACCGAGATCTTCCTAAGAGGCAGGGCAAAATTTAAACCTTTCTCCAAAAGACTAAAGACCTGAGGATCAAAAGAAAATATGGAGAGATTGACAACCCTATTACTAGAAGAGGAGAGAGAATCAGACAAACCGTCATTTCCTCAACTAAAAGACCTACTATAAACTAATTTATTATTGTCATCATTACTATTATTGAAATTTAATCAGAGAATCATTGTTAATGTTGTAATCATTATATATATTATTTCTATTATTATTGTTAATACAATAATTCCTACAATTTTTTTCAACATTAGTTAAAAACTATTATTATTATTATTATTATCATTATTATTATTATTAATATTATTATTCAAAAAATTAAAATTAAAATAATAATAATAATTATTATTATTATTATTATTATAACCAAAGATACTTTTACTATAAAATTTATTAATAAAGTTCCTATTGCTACTACTGATCGAAGACCCCACCAAAGTAAAAAACAACGATTCCGAAGAACATTTGGAGCAGCAAGGGTTAACGCCCACAGAGTCGATAACCACTTAAAGTTGAGAGCCAACGACCGAATGTGGTTGAGATCGGTGAGCATCGACCAAGACCTGGGAAAAAGATGAAGAAGAGGAGAGCGCCTTCATAACATAAAGAACAGATGGTGTAGAATCACTGACAACATCAACTGAGTCATTAACCGCTTACTTCAGAGGGCTGCATTCCACATGAGGAAAATTATTGAGATTATTAACATGGTTATCAGAAAATGAAGAATGAAACGTCGGGAGATCAGAGGAGGGAATGCTTGCGTGAAGCCCAGTGTTGCAAACCAAGGGCCCGATGAGACAAAGTCAAATGAGGGAATCAACAGGTGAGGAGGGGAGGATGGGGAGGAATTTCAGTCAACGAGAAATGAAGATGATGTGCAGAGAGGGGAGAGGGATGGCGAAAGGATCTGGTCAGAGCTTGACGGGGGAGTGACCATGGATAGGGAAGAATCAAGGCCCAGATTGATCACGACCATAAGGGAAGGGGGGTCTACAAGGGGTACAAAACCATGTTAGCCCGAACCTACGACGACCCCAAGGATTCGGTTATCATTTAGGGAGGGAAATTCTATACATGGAGGAGAAACAAAGGAAACGCCCAAATTGCAAGATGCCAAACCCGACTCCACAGTTCGGAGAGGTTGAACCTGAAGAGGAGTGCCAGAACCACGACTAGTAAAACAATTTATTGGGGAGCCAACCTCATCACAGGAAAACGGTGACCCGAATTCTTCCAGAGGGGAGGACACACTCCCATGATCAAGATGAGAACAACTAGAAAATCAGGAGTGAACAGCATAAACTTGACAAAGATTTACTCTTCTATTGGAAGAAGAATCGAAAGAGACAGAAAGATCATTGCTCATATATGACCCTTCGGAAAGTTTAAGAAATTTTAAAGACTTCTTCTGCTTCCAAATATCCTCCATACATTGTGATTTAAGGGTCAAACAAGCATCTATCCTTTCCCACGGGGAGGCAGAAAAAATGCCAGAAAGCTCCAAATGAAGAGAGAGAAGATGTCGAGAATGTTGATCAAGAACTATTCTAATAATTCTTGGAACGTGTACCAAAAATATTTCACTTAAGTCTCTAAGTGATAAGTGACCCTATCAACAAGTTGATGGTTGTTGTCGATTCAAATCTGCAACACAAATAAAAAACCTGAAGTAAAAATAGATACAGTATAGAACATAAAACAACAATATAAAATATCCAGTATAATAACCCAATTGGAAATACTTTTTGAATGGATAAATCTTTTATTAATAGCACCTAGTGAAGGAGATCTACGGATGGGTCTGTAAGTCCCCCTCTCTTGGATGGGTCCTTTGATGTCTTTGATGATTCAGAAAATGATTCTCTCTCTCAATATGTGAAAAACCTAGACAAAAGTAGAGAAGTCAAAATGGGAGCTCAAAGAAAATGTTGATAATGATTATGATCATGATGAAGAATGAATGAAAAACCCTCCTATTTATAACAAAGTATGGAGTTAACTAAAAAATGGAGAATAATAAAATAATATTAACCAAATTCAGATCTAGCTACTTAGAATACTTTATTATTTTTATTGGAGAGGGAAAAGATATTTAAAATGGTTAAATATCTTTATTTAGAAATAATTAACAAATAAAATGATTTATTAATTATTTCACGATAATTAAGAATGGTGTGAAATCAAAATAATTATTAAATAGTGATTTAATATTTATTATAATAACAAAAATAAAGAAAATTAAATAAATAATGATTTATCTAATTACTCTAATGGGGCTTTTTTTATTTAAATAAAAAAAAAATTGGTTTACTAAATTATTTTCCACAGTGAAAATGATTTTACTATGGTCAAATTAAATCTGCATGGTGTATTTCGATCCACCTAGTTAGGAATGGATAGGTGATCATTTTTTGGTGATAACATTTTATTTTTTCTCAAAACTGGTATAGATCCATCTTAACTCTAGATCTACCAAGAGTAAAAAGGAATCAAATCTCTCAAGATATAAAAATTTCCTCAAATTTTGTAATTAAAAATATTATATTTTGAGAAGAGATCAAATCTTTTTAAATATTTAATAAATCCAAAATTAAAATAAATCTATAATATTTCATATAATTACTTTGTTATAATTTTATTATTTTTATAATATTTTATATAATCACTTTGTTATAATCTTAATTTATAAATATTATGAATATGGTAAGGAAATAAGAAAGAAAATAAAAAATCACACTTGGAAACCCATCGACCTTATGAGATACAACGGATCTTCCTAAATAAAAGGACACTATTGTGGCATTACGTTTATCTTCTTTGAATGTATAAAAACACAAATTTTGATGCACTATATTATAATCATTTCATTCAAATTAAAAGAGAAAAAACAAGGGTAGTTGCATTGTTATCATCAGTGTTATTATATTAAGTAAAACCGTGTGTTGACATCAATATAGTTCGAAATTTATATTGGTATGAGAAGGATATGAATGGGCATAAATAATTTATTCCAATATTTTCATCAATATTCTTGTGGTCTTATATTGTAATGTTATTAAATTATATTTATTTTTAAGGAAATTGAAGAGAAAATTAAAGATGTTATTTATGGTAAATTTTTTATTTTTATTAATATAGTTTGAGTGGGCTTAATGGTTAAGAGCATGTCTTTCTTTTAAAAGGTTATAGGTTCAAATCCTGAGTGGTAGAGTATATATTCTTTCGTAGATTTAGCATTAAATCGTTGCACGGAGGTTGGTCCTTTGTCCCACAAACAAGGGGGCCTCATACACCAATCTGGTGTCTAATTTTGTCGTGACCTTAAAATTAGATATTATTATTATTATTATTATTATTGTGTTAAGTTATGAATTATATTATAATAATTATTATAATAATATGCATAAAATTTATATAGTTTTAAGAGTTAATTTAATTAATTGAATAATTTATTAAAAGAAATATGGTTAATAAGGAGTGTATAGTGCTAATAAAAATGAGAGAAATACATTAATAATAACAACATATGAATATTATATTATACGTTGGAAAGTTTTATGAGAAAATTAGTTGTGAATAATAAATGTATTATTCTTCATGGCTTAAAAGCAATCAATCTAGCTAACATCACGGCCTATCCAAGTGAGCTCCCCACTCAACTTAGACACATTACAATGGATTGCTCTCCAATTAACTCAGGACGATTATAATGGATTCTTGTCCACTCAACTCAAACACATTCGAATGGAGAATCCCCAATTATTTTAATGATTTCATCACATATAATCCATGGGGTCCAATACCATGGCCCATCAAAACCATGTGCTTGAAGCCACAACTGTGAACTTAACAACTTCAACTCTTTCACTGAATCAAGTTTACATTAACATCCCCATTTAAACTTGATTGAATAAATTTGCATGCTCTCGTCCCCTATCATCTAGGTCTACTATAAGACTTTACCGGCAAGGGTACACATGCCTAACTAGTATTATAGTCGTATGGCCATATACATGTAATTTACAAATTTCACCACCAAAGTATATGTGTGTGTGTGTGTGTTTTCTTTCACTTTTATCTACATTCTCTCACGTCTACACACCAAATCACAACAGGTTCTCTCCTGATCACAAATCCTTCTTCTATGGTTGCATCTCACCTTGTTGACCTTTTATTTCCTCCTAGGAAGTCCTCACATATGTAGGTAAAATCCCAATCGAGTTTCCCTACGTTAGCTTCATTGTTCAACCTCCAAATACAACGTGCCAAGATTTGCAACCATCACCTCCTTCCACAGATCACTATCCCTTGGCTTCGATACCACTTGTTAGAGATAAAAAAATACAAGAGGAATAATGATAAAAATAATACATAGAAATGATACACATAAACCATTCACATGAAGACCATATTTTAACTTGGAAACCCTTGCAGGAAAACCACTTTTGAATAACAAATCTATTAAAACAGCCAAGTCGTCCAAAATCATGGCTTGGCCATGTGAGCCCTTTTCTTAACTCAAGCACAATACAATGGAGAATCCCCAAGCCTTTTAAAGGCTTCATCACATGTAATCCATGTGCTCTAATACTATGCGTCATCAAAACCATGTGCCTAAAACCATCATTGTGGATCTAATAACTTTGACTCTTTCACCGAGTCAAATTTACCTAACATATAGGTCACATTTTAAAATCTAATTAAACCCTCTTTAGATTATTAGTCTCTCTTATCACTAGCCACTCTTATCACACCTATAAATGTTTGTTTAGAAACATGTCACAAATTTATATTTATAATTGAAAAATATTATTTTTAATAATATTTTCATTCCATTTTTGTTGTGAGCCTTATAGTTAAGTTGTGGATATTTATATTTTTTTCATTTTATGTTAAGTGGTGATTTATATTATCATTATCCTAGATCCATCTTAACTCTGGATCTAACAAGCATTGAGAGGGATCAATTCTCTTAAGGTGCAAACCTCTTTTACAGTGAAAAGAGATTTAATCTCTCTCGACGCTTGGTAGATCCAGAGTTAAGATGGATCTAGGCTAGTTTTATTTTATTTTGTTTTATTTATGTTATTTTATCTTTATTTTTATTTTTATGTAATTTGACTAAGTAATGTTTAACACAACAAGACATTACAACATCTCTACCATATTGGGTTGTTGGAAAGCACCTTTCAACACAATCATATATAAATATTGACATTATATATTAATTTTGAAGACATTAATATCATTCAATAATATTTTTATACATTATTAAATGTAATAAAAATCATATGATAAAATTAAAAATTAAAAATTAATGATAATGTCTTTGAAAAAATGAAACACATTACACATATATTCATTTATGTAACAAACTATAAAAGCACTTCAAATTTTCAAACCTTATTATTATTGACTTTTAAATAATTTAACTTCCTTTAAACATCAAATAATATTATTATTTTATTTCATAAATATGAATAAAACATATAACTAGCAATTGCACCGAGAGTTGCAAAGGAACGTTGGCAGGAGGAGTGGGGAATGTGGAAGGAAATGTTTTCCTTGTGTGGCATGTCAAGCTACAACATTGCTAGTCCTTGCAATCGAAGGGGGTCATGCCATTGAGTTCAATGGAAGGACCATTAGAAATTTCCCCACCACTTTCCTTCTTATAAACCCATATATTGTTGAAACACGCCAACTACAACAATGGTTTTAGGAAATAGGTTTCAGTGCATCATCACCTTCACTTAGTAAAAAATACACAAGCGTCTTTAGCAGGCCCCTCAAAACAAAAACAATATTTGAACTTGTTGCAACGTCCCACTCCAAGAAAGCTCCTTGCATACTTATTCAATGTAGAAAGAGGCAAGTATGGGCTTGGGCATATAGAAGGCTTGGGTATACCAATGCAAGAAGTGAGTTTAATAATGAATGTGAGGCATCCAATATTTGGATGGAGATGAGGACGGAGATCGGGAAGAGATTGTGTGGGATTTGGAATTGATCATCCACATGGCAAGGTCCAATTGTTCCATGTGTCATATTTTAATTTGAGGGAGGCAGGTGAAAATGAGGCTTTGCGATTGGTTGGGGTGAATAATTCCTGCCCACCCCAACCCCTCAGAGAAATGCCTATCAGCATAAAGATACAAGAACTTGTATACCAAAGCTTTAATGTACGTCAGAGTAGAGATCTAGATAAGAAATTTATTGATTTTATGAATGTCCTATTTAAATATTTGAGAAATTGATCACTTAAAGCTTTGAATTTGAACGTATCGGGACTCTAATGATCTGACAAATATCTAATGAATGACATGAAACCTACATGGCCAAAGAACTTTGCAACAAATACAATTGCATGCCACCAGGCTTCTAAGGATACGATCCATTGCAAACAAGGTCGAAAAATGCAAATATCATTGCAACCTTTACACAAAACTCAACAACCATTGAAGATCATCGTTTTCCTACAGTCTGTCTCCTGCTTCCTACTAAAGAAGGAAACAATATCATCATCCATAGAACAAAAGTGCATTGCTTCCTCCACATGTTTCTCCCCACAATGATAACCATCCAAATAAACGATTTGAAGAAAAACAGAAAGGAAAAGAATGAATAACAAAATCTATTCATGCAATTCATCCACACCTTTGAATAAAAACACTAAGGTCTCTACTTGAGTTTCTAGTACCTGTTGTTGCAATGATGAAAGTGCAAAATTTTGAAGAACGAAAATAATAATGCTTTTAAATAGGCCTTTTAGCAGGGCTTAACAAAGAGAAAAAGAGAGGAAAGCAAAGTGAAGGGAAGCAAAGGCCTCGTGTTGGAAACAATCGCAATTGACATGTCCATTGCAACCACGGAAATCATGCTTTTAAAAAACACCAAAATAGTTTGAGCCAGTTGTAGCCACAAAACATGCTAAAATTAGGCTCCTTGCTCATCCATTGAACCCACCCAGTGACCAAATGTTGTTGGGATCCTCATCATCGCCAAAGATGTTGAGGCAAATACAAATCCCGATAGTCACACACACCTCACAAAAAAATGGCGTCAATTCTAGGGATGAGAATAAGAAAGGGTCATTACCTGACAAACACCCAGTAAAATGTTAAAATACAAAAAAAAATAAACTTATAGAATGATGAAATGTTAAAATATGAAAATATACAACTCACTAAAATCTTGTTCATAATTTTAGAAGCAATTACTGTTATATAGTTTATATTTATAAAAGATATAATTGATAATTTTCATCATCCTTGAAAAATATTGATGAGTCAGCCTATATTTGCAATTACAACCAATGATAGCTTCCCCAACTACTGGTTTAACAATAAGTTATGATAGGTTCTCCCACTATTAAAAAAAAATGATAATATTCAATTAAGAAAAAAACAACCAACGTCCATTCTAAATCTCGAGTACCAAGGAACTTGGAGCTTAACACATGGTCCTTACAAAATTGAAATTATAAAATGCATAAGGTAGTTTTCAAGTTTATTTTCATATATTCAAAACCTTATAAAGCATATAAATATAATTTTCAATTTATTTTCGTATTGGAGAAAAATATAACATTTCATTATTCAAAATGCATTGAATGTATAAGTTTAATTTATAATATAAGGTTAATTTTTTATATATATCTAAATTATGTAATTTTAAAATATATATAGTTTTTTATATAGTGGGAAAACTTATCACAATTTAGTTTTCAAATTAGCAGTGGGGATAGCCATTAATGCAGGTTGACTCATAGCCACATGCCTTTGAGTCTTCAACCTTTAACATGTTTCATTCCCTTAAAAAATACAAGCTCTTAACCAAACATAATTACTTTTTAAACATACTCTAAACTCATTTAATATATATGGGTGCAATATAATTACTAGGCAAAATAGTTATTTGGCCGGAATCTAATTTCCTCGCCCATTGCTTATTATATGGCCCAATATACATAATTCATGACCCCATTAATTCCACTGCATAGATAAACGCCACCTTCTTAGATAAGTTCCAAAGCTCTCCAATGACTAATAGGCATGCGAAATTCATTTTCAAAGAGTCCAAAAAACCCAAAAATATTCCAATCCAAAATAGACAAGTATATTATCCTTGTTACATTTATTCAATTTAATAAATTATTTTGATGTTATACTCGATTACAGTTATTATCTATGAGCGGTTGAACATGGTTTCAAGTAACAATCTTGAAATCAATGTGACATGTTACAGTGAAATTGATTTGAAATTTTGTATAAAGTATATAGACACAGATGTGCCTCGAACTTTGAACTTGTCCAATATATACATACAAATTAGTAGATTACAACTATGTTGCACCCTCTATAGCTTCCACTCTACACCCACTCATAGATGCCCACATCAATTCGTGCATTATGCCCTTCCAATACTAGCCAATTTTGCCAATCATGCTTTCCTAGTCTCAACCGCGTTACCAGATTCCAAGTCACTTGTAGATTTGACGGAAGCCAGAGATGAAGAAGCTGCCATTGTTGAGTCGTCCCCAGAAATTTGGAAAGACTGAACATCATTTGCTGCAACACTCTCGTTTCTTTCGGTAACATCCATTCGGGCGCTTTCCTCTGGCTGGGAGAACCCTGACAGTTTCTTGGACAATGCACAAAGGAGAGAGTGTCGACATGAAGGACAAGAAGCATTCGAAAATAGTCATGCGTCTATGCAATCTAAGTGGAAAATGTGACAACATTCTAGTAATACTCTCACCCTTTCTCCTTCCATGAATTTTGTCAGGCAAATCGATCAATCCAGGGTTCTGAGGGGATAGCCTGTGTAGTAAATCATGGCTAGAAGTGCTTCTAAATCCTTTTTCTCGATGCCAATTTGAGCTCCTTGGAAATCCTTATTAGGCAATGGCTCAGACAACCACTTGCCTATAGAGCAATATATAGTGGAGTAGGGTATTGAAACTCAAAACGCATAGTATTGAGGGGAACAAGGCTGCCAGAATGATGCCTAAGCTTGAGCCAACTCTGGAATTAGCAAAGAAAACAGTGACAGAGCTTGACATGTCACATTTTCAGTGCACAGAGAAAGACAAAAATATAATTTGTTAGTGATTAAAGTGAACAATGTTTACTCATCTTAACCCTACAGAGAAAAATTCCTTTTAGCATAAATACATTCTAATTTAATAACTTTTATTTGAAATAATTATAAAATAATTAAATTAACATTTATCTTGAAAATAAATTATAAAAATAAGTTAACAAAACAAACATCAGCGATAAGACCATCGAGAAATAAATAATATAAAAATTAATCTAACGTATAAAACCAAAAAAATCAAGATACAAATTGAACCTATAAAAGTTAATTCTAACCCTAAATAATAAGACATGTAAACCATTTACCTACTTTTCTATTATTTTGTCACTATTTTATTTTGTGTCATAATATATCTAGATGATATCATTTGATATTATTTTGTCACTATTTTGTATGATAATATATCTAAACCTACTACCGTAGTATCTCTCATTTTGTCATCATTTTGTAACTGAGGAAATAAACCACAGTTTTAAAATAAACACAAGATTTATAGATGGGAAACTTTTTTATAAGAGGCAAAGCCCACTTTAAAAGATTATTTATATAGTTTAGTCACGAATCCTAGGTACAAGCTTCTGATCAAAATATAGACCAAATCCTACAATGAAAATTAACTCCAAATTTATGTATGGGGACAACGTAATTGACCATGACACTGAGGCCTTCTTTTATGATAGGTTCAATCAAATGTTGTCCCTTGTGTTTATGAGAAGGGGTTATAATAAAATTATGTATCTATGATAAATATAGTAATCATATCATAGCATTCATTGTCCTCATTATGCAATGCCCTCTTTTTATTAATGCCCTCCTTTTTATTAAGATATTAATATTTATTATCATTATTTTGAGGGTATTTCACATGGATGAATGATTAAAGTTTATATCTTTATAGACTTTAATTTTTTTAGAATGTGAAGATTTAAAATTATTTTATGTTATCATTTAATGTGATGATTACATGTGATCCATGAGTAGGTTTAAGAATTATTTGATTTTTTGTGATGATTATATGTGATCCATGAGTAGATTTAAGAATTATTTGATTTTTCTTGAATGTTATGATTATGTGTATGGATTAATGATTTTGATATGATGATTAAATAAAGAATTTTTATGAAAATGGTTAATAAAGGAATGCCATGTAAAAGTGGATGGGTTATATATAATCATATTACTTGATTTATTAAGTAGGTTTAAGGTAAGTCAAGTTATATGCACTTAACTTTTGGCTAAAATATTGAATGTCTTATTATGTTATGTGATTATAATTTATATTGGTTTTGGGATATTATTATTTAATATGTGTTTCTACATGTGTGTAAAGATATGAGCTAGTATTTTATACATAAAGGTTGTATGAAAGACGTGATATGCATATTTTATAGAGAAATAAGAGTAATTTCTTATTTATTAAAAACTTTTTTTACATATTAGGGTTAAGAAAATATGTACTCATTATGGAGATTAAACATTACCGTGAGGGGAGATTATGAAAGTTGCTCATTAGGATTAACTAAGTGGTGCATCGCAAGGATGTGTAGTCCTTATTCTTTTATGATCGTGCATATTTCATTAACAATAAATGATATTTAGTTAATTAAGCTTCACCCATATTAAATTGGTCCCCCTACATGTAAATTTGTGTACAAAAGTTGGGTGATCATGACCTTACCCTTTGTATTGGTTATTTAAATACAAGGGATCTATATGGAAAAAAAGATATTTGAGTTTATTATGCAATAAGAAAGTGGCAATATGCATTATGAACATGTAATAATGAGAATAAATCATATATAAAATGTTATGAGTCGAATTCTTCTTATTGTAACCCATCAAAAACTACATCAAAATCATGTTGACTACTTTTGTTTGCTCATATGTTTGTAGATGGAACAATATAGATCTCTTCAACTTTGAGTCCATCTTCTCCCACAATGTAGTCCCAAATGCATTGAGAAATATCATATCCATGTCTGAAACAATGCTCATTGGTATCCCAAAGTGCGCCACACATGTCCAAAGAACAAGTATGTTGCTTCTTTCTCATTGATAATATTTTTATGGGGCATTAGAACACACATCTTTTTGAACCTATCAACTACCATGAAAAGGTAACTACATCCCTTCTTGGTTGTTGGTGAACCTCCCACAAAGTCCTTGGAAATTCTCTCACAAGGACAAGTAGGTACAGGAAAGGGATAGTGTGGACCCCATTTCCTATTACTAGGCTTGTTGGTACAATAAATAATGCATCATATTATGAACCTAGCTACACCTTCTTGTATCTTGGGCCAATACACATACCATTGCAATTTGGCCATTGTCTTCCCTACACCAAAATTCCCTACAACCTTGGAGATGTGAGCGTCCCTCATTAGTTATAGCCACTCACCTTTAGGAACACGTAACTTATCTAGCCTATAGAGTAACCCATTATGGAGATGGTAGTCAATTGTGATTTCACGATCATACACATGACGCTAGCTCTACAATAGTTGAAACACCTGATTAAAGTCCTCATCCTCTGTATATTATTCTCTATATGTATCATGGGTTAAAGGATCCATGTGCATCATAGTTCCAAAAGTTGTGATTTGTGATGTGGGTGGCCTTGAAAGCACATCAACCAACTTGTTTGTGCTACCCTTTTTACACGTGATCACTAAATGAAACTACTATAGAAACCCCATCCACTTGTAATTCATGACCTATTATAGCTTACTTTGGGCATGCAGGTATTGTAGTGGTTGATGATTAGTGTGCATTACAATCTCCTTTTCCATCTGATGGTGTTTCCACTTATTAACAACTTGTGCCAATGGAATATGACTCCTTATCGCAGGTAGGGTAGTTAAGAACTGCGCCACGAAGTACTTCAAAAGGTAGCATAAAATCCTTCCTCCTTGCATAAAGATCACTCCCATAGCATACCCACTCACATTTGTCTCCACTTTGAAGCATTGTTGCAAGTTTATTAATGCCAGAACCAGTGCTTCACTGATCTTCTTCTCTAACTCTTCAAAGACCCTTTTCTGACCCTTTCCACAGTAAAAACTCTTGTCACTCGTTTTTATGGCGTGAAGTGTTGCTATGTAGATTGCGCCGAGAGGCGCATTCTACAGCCCAGTATGATGTGTAAGTATGTCTGTCTGTCATCAAAGTTGAAATATTGTCCATGTCGGCCAGAATAAAAATTTAAAAGAATATAAAAATAAAAATAATTAATTTAAAGGTTTTATATAGTTATTCAAATTCAACATATATGATAAAATAATTGTTAAACGAATAAGATAATTTCATTGTTATACAATTATCTTATGTCTTTAATAGATATTTTATCATATACGTTGAATTTGAATGGATCATAAATTTACCTTCAATAAAAAAAAATTACCACATCAAAATTCCAAATCGGGTAAAATTTTAAACATCTTTACGCTTTACTAAAGTCAATATCATTTCATAAAATAAAGTAAAAAGGTTATTTCAACACAAAGAATCGAAAATCTTGCTCCAAAATCTTTTAATGTTTCTTTTAATTAAATATTTGTAAAATGAATCTTTAAAAGTAAAACCATATCGTATGGATATATTAAAATCTCTAAATACATTAATATTTCCACTTAAAAGTTGTAGTATTTGAAAATTTTGTTATCATTCCATGTAAAAAATATTATTAAGTCTAATATTAATATATTATAATATTAATAATATAAATTTAATAAGTTAGGATTAATACAATATTAAATTTAATATAATATTAAATTTTTTATATTATAATATGTATTAATATATCATGATATACATTAACTCTAGATATATATGGGAGGGAAGAACAAAGACATAGTGGTAGAGGTGGAGAGATAGAGGTAGTGAGAGGAAGGGAGAGAAAGGGAGAGAGAGGAAGGATGAGAGAGGACTTGAGAGACAATAAGAGAGAGGAAGGGATAGAGAAATGGAGTTGGAAGGAAAGAGAGGGAGGGAAGAAGAATCACAAAGAGAGAGAAAAATGGAGAGAGAGAGGGAAAGAGTGACAAGTGAGAGATGGAGAGAGAGTGTATATGTTTAGGGGCGAGATAGAGAGATAAAGAAGGAGAGAGAGAGAGAATAGGGGGAGAGAAGGAGAGATTGTGACAAAGTTGGAGTGCGGAGAGAGAGAGAGAGACAGAGACAGAGACAGAGACAGAGACAGAGACAGACAGAGAGATAGGGGGGGGAAGAGAGAGGCAGGAGAGGAAGGAAGAGAGCTTGGATGTGAGAGAGAGAAAGAGAGAGGAAGGGAGATAAAGAGGGATGTAAGAAAAAAGACACAGAGAGAGAAAGGTGGAGTGAGAGAGAGGGAGTGATAAGGGAGATGGAGAGAGAGGGATAGAGGAAAGCAAGAGGGAATAGAGATAGGAGGGGAAAGAGATGGAGAGAAGGGGAATAAAGAGAGAGAGGGAGAGGAAGATGAAAGGGGAGATAGATAAAGATGGAGAAAGAGTGTGTATGTTTTGGGGGTGATATAGAGAGGCAAAAGAGAGATAGAGAGAGATAAATATATAGATGGAAGGTGAAGAGAGGAAAGAAGAGAGAGATAGAGAGAGGGAGAGGTAGATAGATATGGAGGGAGAAAGCATGTGTGTCTTGGGAGGGGGGTGAGATATAGGGACAAAGAAGGAGAGATGGAGGGAGATATAGATATAGATGGAGGGGGGAGAGAGGGAAGAATGATTCTTGCACTAGATGCATTGATTTCAGTGTAGATGGTGATTTCTAATCCTATTTGATTACTTGCATTAAAGGATATAAACTGAAGGAAATGGAGAGGAGTAATGAAGAGAGTGAGGAGAGGAGTGATAGAGAGAGAGAAGGGTAAGAGAGAGATAGGGAGACAAAAGATGGATGGGGGAGAGAGGGGGAGAGAGAGAAGGAGAGAGAGAGAGGGAGATAGTGACAGGGTTGGAGGGAAAAGGGGGGGAGAGAGAGAGAGAGAGATGGGACAGAAAGGGAGAGAGACAACTTGAGAGAGAGGAGGAGAGAGGGAGGGAAGAAAAAAGACATACAGCGAGAAAAATGGAGCGAGAGAGGGGGGGGCGTGAAAAGGAAGATATGGAGAGAGTGTGTATGTTTGGGGGTGAGATAGAGAGACAAAGAAGAAGAGATGGTGGGAGATATAGATATGGATGGAGGAGGGAGAGAGGGAAGAATATTTATTGCACTGAATGCATTAAATTCATGGTATATGGTGATTTATAATCCTATTTGATTGCTTGCACTAGATGAATTAATTTCAGTGTAGGTGTTGATTTGTAATGATATTTAATTGCTTGCACTAGATGCATTGATTTCAGTGTAGATGTTGATTTTTAATTCTATTTGATTGCTTGCACTAGATGCATTGATTTCAGTGTAGATGTTTTCTAATTCTCTTTGATTGGTTGCCCTAAATACATTGATTTCAATGTAGATGTTGATTTCTAATTCTTTTTTAATGCTTGCAATATATGCATTGATTTTGGTGTAGATGGTGATTTCTAATTATATTTAATACTTGCACTAGATGCATTGATTTAGGTGTAAATTGTTATTTCTAATCCTATTTGACTACTTTCTCTATATGCATTAATTTTGGTGTAGATGATGATTTCTAATTCTATTTGATTACTTTCACTAGATGCATTGATTTCGGCACAGATTGTGATTTCAATCCTATTTGATTGCTTGCACTAGATGCATTGATTTAAATGTACATGGTGATTTCTAATCCTATTTGAGTGCTTGCACTAGATGCATTGATTTTAGTGTACATGTTGATTTCTAATTGTATTTGGTTGCATGCACTAGATGCATTGATTTTAGTGTAGATGTTGATTTCTAATCTTATTTGATTGCTTGCACTAGATGCATTGATTTTAGTGTAGATGTTTATTTCTAATCTTATTTGATTGCTTGCATTAGAGTCATTGATTTCAGTGTAGATGCTTTCTAATATTATTTAATTGTGTGCATTAGATGCATTGATTTTAGTGTAGATGATGATTTATGATTTGATGTAACTCAATGTATGATGGTAAATTAACTTAAAGTGATTGGATTAACAATGTGCATTGATTTCAGTGTAAGCACAAAAAAATGATTGACAATTTGCATTGACTTTTGTGTTATAGTAATTCAAGCTATTAATATTGGAGAGCAAGGGAGATAAGGTATGATGTTTACTACAATAGTTTGAGTTAAAGAATTGAATGGTTTACAATATCAACTATCATTTTCATATAATCGATATGAAAAGATGGAAAAACTAACAAATAATGTAAAGATTTTATAAATCTGATCACTCATTAAAAAAAATCAAAATTACATTATTTCTTGACTTTTGCAAAATAAACTATAGATAAAAAAAAATCATCAAAATATTTTGAAGGAAATAAATTATTTCAAACATTAGAAATGAAACAAATGATTTCAAGAGTAATCTTGATGCAGTAAATTATTAAAATTACTCTTCAGAATATATTTAGTAATACCTGGAGTGACATTAGTAAGAATTATTAATTGTCAAAAGTTGTGATACCTAAAATTAAATGAAATATATGTGTAATATCAATCCTCTTGCAAACTATTGACAAGATTGTCTCCCTTCTTCATCACCAACTAATTACTAACAGACAATTACATACACATATAGAAATATAACACAACAATTATAACATTCACAAACATTACCATCCAAATCCAAACACATAAACACACAAACCACTCAAAGCATCCAAGTGCAGACATACAAACCATTCAAGGCAAGCAACAAAAACAAAATTAAAGAAGAGAATGATATAGTCATGTCAAACAAAGAAAACATAATGTAAATTTCAAAGTATGAAGTTTATCTCAAACATATACATAATAATGATAATCTAAAAATGTGTCATTGTTGCCCTCAACTGGAACCAACGTAGATCCATATAACTCTGGATCTATCATGCACCAAGAGGGATCAAATCCCTCGAGGTGCAAACCTTTCCTCATATTCCACACTCCAAAAATAATGTTTTCACCTCGAAGGATTTGATCCCTCTCAACACATGATAGATCTGGAGTTAGATGGGTCTACATTGGTGTGGCAGAAGAGTTGGCATGTGGAGAGAATGGAGTTGGATCATTGATGACCGTCGGCACGTCACGATGTTCATTTGATTCAATGTCTAAATCAAAAACCATATAATGTTCCATTAGAAACAGTGTTACCACTATATCGTCCAATATAATTTAATTCAAATTAATACCTTAAAAATAGTTGAACTTAGTATATAAATCCTATGATATTAATTAATAAAATAATTATAATTGTAATGTGTGTGGTGTTAATATATTTTAATTATAATAGTTACAAAGTACCAATTCTTAATAAATATAACTTATATTAGTTATTATATAATTTATTTATAATAGTGTAAGTATAAAATTTATTCTTTATGTGCTTAGTGCAAGAAAGAAAGTGGCATATAGCGAATCACACATTAAGTGGTAATGTTAACAAGGGTTAAAGAATTATGTATTCCTTAATGTAATCCCTTAGGAATTATAAAGATTGTCATAGACATACAATAGTTAAGTTTAGAAGACTATTTCAAAATAATAATTGTGTTAAGTACTTAAATAACTAGGAGTAATCAAGTGTGTATTAGATTGAAAATGTAGTGAAAAGTACAAAACCCTTAAATTAACATTAGGTTTTAGTTAACTCAAGGAATTGGTAGGAGTGTATTATGTTGATTAAATTGAGTCTTGAGTTAATATTAATTGTAGATATTATTGTGTGGCTATTTAAATATCTATAGAAATTAATGAGTAATAGTGTCTTATGTTGATTAAATTGAGTCTTGAGTTAATATTAATTGTAGATATTATTGTGTGGCTATTTAAATATCTGAAGAAATTAATGAGTAATAGCAACATCCTTACAAAGTGAAATAAAAAGGAAAATTTTGTATAGTCATGTTGTATATTATCTTTTTATTTTTTGTCTTGGAGTTTATGGGTGTTACAGGTGGTAGTAGAGCATGGTTCACAAATTGGAGCCATAGAACCATCATAATTCCACACTATCTATTATTATATGATGAACTAATGTGAATTTGACTTTATTGTAACAAGTCATATGGAAGGGTAGAGATGTGTGAGGGTATACTATGGCACCTCCTTCACAACCTACATCAACATTCCCACCTATATATGAAGAGCATGTGACAAAACAAGAGCATTTTCCTACAATGGAAGTGATAAACATGATGTGACATTTTAAATGAATGTCAAACACTTTAATGAACTGTTTAGAACAAGAATAGGGAGGAACATCTGATTATGTGAAAGGGTCCTAAATCCGGACCAAAAACAATATGCACAGAGAGTTGGAGAAGGTGAAATTTTCATGATTATTAGGATCTACAGATGATCAAGTAGTTAAAGCATGACTAGAATATACTCCCATTTTCTTCACTCTGAGAGATTATAACTCAAACCTTAAGGTACAAATGGGTGTGTTTCAACTAAAGGAAAGTGCACTATTGTGGTGGAAAACACTTCTACTAGAGTTGGGCTTGGTCATTCCAAAGTATCATGGGAATTGTTTGAATAAAATTTTAGGGAACTTTGTTTATCTAAGGAGTTTATAGAAAGTAAATTGAATGATTTCAATGCCTTGAGGCAATGAGAAAAATGTGTGCTAGAGTATGAGGCCAAATTTATGGAGTTACTTTGGTATGCCCCACACCTGAATATAAAAAAAATGAGGGTAAAAAATTGTATATTGTTTGAACTACAACATGTGAGAAAAGGTGAGGATTTTGATGTCTTTCACTTTGCAAGAGGAGATATGGTGAGACAATATTGTTAAGTAGGATATCCCTAGTAATGTTAGAGAAGGTCACCAAGACCTACAGGTTCAGGAGCTTCAATAGTAATGAGTACATCAATAGTTAGTGGAATTGATATAGTCTGTAAGGACAGATAGACATTATCAATGTTTATGTTATGTAATCGGCTCACAAAATAGGAGAAAAGATAGATCAACGACTTCAAAATCACCCTCTTCGAGGGGAAATCTCCTTTACATTACACAAATGAAAAATTCTTAGGTGATAGAAATGACAAGGCCTCCTTTCTATATATAAGAGTCTAAGGGGTCCCAATATAATCAGAGTCTATATAACAATAATATTGTAGGGGCACAAAAATAACAATAGTGGGCTTTGATGGGGCATAATAATAACAACATGGGGACTATATGGGCACAATAATACAATAAGGGGGTTGCACTAATAACAATATGGGGTTACACTAGTAGTATAGGGACCTAACATGCCCCTCTCCTTCAAAAAGTGTTGTCCTCGATGCTTGAGTAGTTCTGGATGCTTCTGTATAAAATTCCCATCCTCCCATGTGGAATCTTGAGTGGGTAAGTTCTTCCACTTGATGAGATACTCTAAAATTGATCGATTTCGTAGTTGTCGATTTCTTGTTTTTGTGACTGCTTTCAGTTCCAATATGATTTTTTCTTCCTCGTCAAGTTCTGACAATATTGTTTGAACTGGGATATTCTCACCTATAACCTTCTTTAAGCATGAAACATGGAAAACTAGGTGCACTCGGGAAGATGCAGGAAGCTCCAATTTGTATGCCATAGTACCAATCATTTGTAACACCTTGTACGAACCATAATACCTTGGTGATAATTTATTATCCTTCTTAGCTTGCTTGAGGGACATTTGTTTGTATAGTTGTAATCGTATAAATACCCAATCACCTACATCAAAACTTCTTTCGTTTTGATGTTGATTTGCCTGTTGTTTCATTCTATTCTATGCCAAAGTTAGGTTATCCTTTAAGAGTTTGAGAACTTGTTGTTGATGCTCGACGTGATCTTCCACTGTGGTGCAAGTAAATTCTTAGTGCGGACACAAACAATTCCTCTAGCTCGAAAGAGTGGGTCTAGCCACAAACAAACAATCTATGGAAAATCTCCTTAAGCTAGAATCAAATAAGAGGGCCTGCCTCTTAGAACACTATTCCGCTTGGTGATGATCCTTCTTCCTCACTCTAGCTACCTTTCGTTTTCTTCCTTCAAATACCTGAAACAAGCAAACAAACAACAACAACAAACGTGATAGCATAAAATATTGTATTCAACCTACTCAACAGGTCAAGGAACATTAAGCCATCAAATGTAAGATAACACTTCAATGTAGGAAATCAACCAATAGTTGTATTCATATAAGTTCAAAAAGAGATTACAATCAATGCCTTGACGTTGTTGGTCTCCTCCAACGTATTTGGGTTCCCACACTTCTGCTAGCATTTCATGGATAGCCCCAACAATGGAAGTTTTAAGGCCTCTTCCCTTTAATCTCAAACCAAACCAAACACACTATTCTCCCTCAAACATAAACTAGAAAGATACAAGCTATAGATGTCTTGCTGATTATTCAAGCTCCAAAAATACCAAAACTGAAACTAGTGAAGCTTGTAAAAGGAGGGGTTTATATAGCTTGGATAGAGGGGAGATGGTTCCTCTTATCATGGGAGAAGGCTTTATCTCCTGGGTTGGTTCCATCATAATAGGGAAAAAGGATCCCAAACTGACTTCCTCGGCTCCATCCAGCCCAACCATTTACTAAACTTCTGTTACGAAGCTTCTAGACCTGGAAGCTTCGACTCCATATTTAAAAAACTTGCCAAAAGAGGATTGACGCGACTGAGAAAAGGCTTAGTAGCGTCATACGACGCTAGTCCTGGTTTTAATCTCTGCAAATCAGCGTGAGTAGTAAACTGGTCAGTAGCATCGTTCTTGTAAACTAGGGTAAAAGGAAGATTCTTGGGAAATGATACATGAAGAGGGACATACTGGGAGTTTCTTCATGATGGGAAAGCATGTAGGGTTCACTATAGAGGTCCTCCAGGATCATGGAATGGGGAGTGCAGGGATAGTGACAAAATGTTGTGTAACAGATGCCCCATAAAGCATGAAGGTCGAACTAGAGTGAGGGGTGAAATGCTTTACAAGTGGATGTGGGGAACCGAAGTCGGTCGTCAGAAAACCTGCAATCAAGCATAGATACATATACATCACTGAAAACTCTGCCAAATGATACATGAACCGTGGCATGGATGTAGTCATCCAGAGAATGATCATGTAAATGGATCCAAGGCATGGGTGCAACCATCCAATAGAGAGGATCATAATGAAACCAAGGTATGGTCGTAGCCATTCAATAATAAGAAGGATCACATATAAAAACTCATGGTATTGTCACAGCCATCCATCTAAAAGAGGCATGTACATCAACTTGATCATGTCACATCGCCTCACAACTTGGACTTGTGTAATTTGAGCCCAAGGTCTTTCACTCCAACACGACCCGATCAAAGTATGAATTCTAACACGTGAATGAATGTGTTGAAGTCAAACATGCTAGAAAGTTGCTTGATTACTGATCAATGATGTGAACCATTAACAAGTGTGAGAGAAACCACCAATAATGACAATGTCTCTCAAGGTACCAACAACACAGTTCACGGAATGTGAATAAAGGAACTAAAGTCAAACACCCGTGAAATCACCCGATTGAAAGCCAATGATGTGAACTTGTCATCGAATCTAAAGAACTTGCCATTAGGGCATGCAAGCTCTAAGGTACTAGAAGGGAGTCTCTCGGCCAGCTTCCTGGATAATGAGTTGAAGTCGACATGAAGCGACTGTGTCGAAGGAGGGCCATGATGTGTTATGTGTGGAGCCTAATTATCTTCTTTATTCAGAGGTATCACTGCACTAGACCCTAGTTCGTAATGTGGTGGCAACACCGCCCGTAATATTTGCGTTGCAAAGGGGGTTCTAGGGGGGTGGTAGCGATATTTAGGAGCCCCCCCCTGGTGGGGGATCGGGGAAGCGCCCCCAAAGCTAAAAATAGATGTAAAATTGCCTTGTAAAATGTTGTAATTTCGTAGTCAATCTGGGCCGTTCATTAGGCAGAGATCTGAAAGTAGAAGTTATGTTTAATTTAGGGGTTTTTTTCCCTTGAAGACAACCCCCTCACTATATATGAGGGAATTGTATTACGTCTATGTAGATCTGTATTTTGAGTGAGAAAGAGAGAGGAGATTGTGTGAAATCGAAGAGGGAATTACAGTGGATCTGTTATAGGTTGTATCTCTTCAGTTTGTTGGATAATATGAAAGGAAGGACTGGTTGTTTCCCGTCGACGTAGCCCAAACTGGGTGAACCATGTATATTTGTGTCTCTCTTGTTTTATGTGTTTTTTGTCTTTATATTTTTGCAATATATTTTATGTGTTCCATTGCTCTGTAATATATAATTTTTTAACATGATGTATCCTGCATCATCGACACAAGACAAAGGGATGCAAATGATTTCAAATGATACTGAGAATTAGGAGTAAGTGTAACTGCATAGGGATTAACTCTTAAACATATAAGCAACTTGATTCTGGGGTTTGGCAGCTTCTGGATCCATATAAGGATTGGTGGTCATGATGACATGGCAGAGATCAAATGGAAGGCAAAAATGAATGGCCCAACCCAGGAAGGTCAACGATGAAAAGGAGGATATCCCAACCCAAAACAAAGTAGAAAGTGTCATGTTCAAGAGTGAGTTGCCGACATGACTGATAGAATTTCCCATTTTTCCCCACCATTTCTAGTAGGTACCCCAATTATTTTTTAATCGCAAGATTGAAGGGGATAGCATGTGCTTGCACTGTAATTTCATCCTTCGGACAAATCCAACCTAGTAATTTTAATGAGCCCTAGGAAGGACAAGCTCATGTTCATTATGGTGACGAAGCCAATCTTGTTTAATGTTTTAACAAGTCTGAAAAAGGTGTAACTCGGTATCTTTTTCATATTTAGAGAGTTTGAAAAAGACACGAAAAAGGAAACTCCACATGGTCCCTTTTCATACATTTGTGTCTCTCGAGCCCGAAAGGTAGAAAATGATACTTGAGAGAACTGCTTAACCATTTCAGTCAAGGAGTGCCTTTTTCGTAAATAGTTTAGCCCAGCCCGAAAAAAGGGGTAAAAGTATACTGGGTAAACAACATTTTGCAGTCTTTAACGAGTTTAAAAAGAGAAGAGCTCGGCAATCTTTTCATGTTTAAAGATTCAAAAAAGAGCTTGAAAGTGGACCCCCCATTTTTATTCTCTTTTACAAGTCAAAAAGGGAAAAATACTCGGCGATCTTTTCATTTGAGTTTTACGAGTTGAGAAAAGAGCTTAAACGTGACTCTAGTACCATCATCAATAATCTGTCACCTGTCATTGCACAAAAGGTAAATGCATTATCCAATTTCTGAGGCAAAATAGGTCAAAAAATACATTTAAAAACCTAATATTTCATGAAAAATGAATAAAAGGAGGAAAAAGTAATTATTTTTTACCATTTTACCATTTTACCTTGTGTGAATAACTTTTCACCCATTTGTGCCCTATATTTTCAGGAGCAGATTGCGGGAGATCTGGGAGGCCATTCGACGATCCGTCAGTTGCAGGTAAGAGCCAAGACCTTTAGCTTCATTTTCATGCTTTTTTTGCCTGTTTTTAACCGTTTTTTGGATTTCTTGAGGAGGTTTTAGCAAAAAAAAATCGCCCTCAGTCGGCGCGATTTCCGGGAACGAAATCGCGTCGATCGAGGGTTATGAACACAGTCAAATGCGCCAACGCCATGAACATAAAAATTTCAAGTTTTTCCCAAATTTCTCTGATTTAATCCAATTTTTTCTAGCCAAGGATGATTATTGACTTGATTTTATGGTTTTTTAAGGGAAAACATCACAAAAAATGGTGGATTGGAAGGAACATGAGCATGAGGACATTGACACACAAGCAATGGCAGACCCAAATTGCTTGAATGCTCTGAGGAACTGTGGGCTCCTCAAATTCTTCCTCACACCAGGTCTATGGGCTCAACCTGAATTTCTACAGTATTTGATCAGTCTCTGGGATGTCAATCGAGAATTTTTTATGATCCGGGACCAAGAACTGGAGTTGGAAACTTCCGACATTTATTTCATCATAGGACTGTCCCGAAGAGGGGAACCAGTCAATCTGTATGGGTCCAAGCCTATTGGGGCAAGTGTGACCATGTTACTTGTAGAACACTACCCAGAAGCACTAAAATCAAAGAGCGGCAAGATAGATATCATGACTAGTCGGGATCTTATGCTGAGAGTGTTGTTGTTGACCATAAACAGAGTGGTTGGGGCTCAACCACAGCATGACACCAACAAATCCAAGTTTCAGTATGCTATAGATTGTACGGCGTCGACTATCTTCAACTGGGCAGAATCCATGAAGGTAAACATGAAGTGCCAGCTATCAAAAGCTAAGGTGGGAAACCTGAAGCAGTTTTGCTACGGTTCCATTCTAGTGACCTTCTTTTCGGAGCAGATCCTGCTATTTCATTACCAGCTTGCTGAGGTGGAACCGCCATTGCCACGAGACCCATAGATTGTCTGTTGGAGTTCATTGATGCCTAGGATTATCGGGGGCCAATAGATGTCCTATAAACCCGCCTTCTTCTCATGGCTATGGTGACAACTGGTCGTAGTAGAGGATTGGTCTTATAGTGATACCGACTTCCGCTATGATCCAGATATGCCACTCCCAAAGGTGGAGGATTATGACGATGGAGGTAAAACCAAACAATTTTAGTATTTGATTTTTTTTATTGTTTTTGAAATATGTGCATTCATGACATTTCGATTTTGTAAACGTAGATGTGGGACCAGAGCGTCCTGCCGGGATGTCCCCGATTGCAAGGCGCGTTGCTCGGTAGTTTGATATCGCTCCTTATCAGGAGGGAAGCGATAATGAGGAGGAGATCGCACGGAACCTCGAGGGATTGACCCACGGTATCCCAGAGTATGCCAATCTAGGTGAAATACCACGCCATTATCATAGGCACATAATGAGGACATAGTGAGGGTATCATACCAGATCCACCAACTGCCAACTTGTGTAGTATGAGCGGTTACGTGCTACCATGAGCACCATGCCAATTAGTTCATAGGTCTAGCATTCCACATTTTTAAGGCCTGCGATCCACGGATGTATTTGAACACACATATTATTTTTTGGGGTTTTGATGTATGATAAACATTATCCACACACACACACACATATATGTGTGTGTGTATGTGTATGTGTATGTGTATATATGTGTGTGTGTGTGTGTGTGTGTGTGTGTGTTGTGTTATATTTCCTTGCTTATTATGGTACAAATGTTTTGTTTTTTATTTTTACATGTTCCACAAATGTCTATCCAACACATAATTAGCTAATGCATCTGTCAATGTATTCGTATGCCTAGGAATATGATGATATATAATGTAATCAAAATTTCTCTCCAATAGATGAATACATAGATACATTCTCAATATCTGAGGGTTTCTGATAGAATATTGCTAGTTGAGTTGAATAACAAAAAGTTGTGAATCAAGGTTGACAACCAATTCTCGGATGCCAAGAGCGATAGCTTCTGACAACAATTTGATAATTGCGCTATACTCAGCAATGTTATTAGTTGTTCGACCTAGAAAAATACCTTGAAGATCAATCAACTCACCATGGGGGTCATAAATGGCCCATGCTGCAGATGATAGATTTCGGATACTACGGCAAGCACCATCAACGAAACCGATGTGAGGAGACACTGACATCTGCAAAGCAGGTAGAAACATAATAAGCAGGAAAGTTGCTTGCAAAACAACACACCAAAACACACTATACAAGAATAAACAACACACTATTGTATAAAAGTAGCCATATAAGATGACCTAATCGTAGTACTTTTTAAGATAAATCCCGTTATGGGGCTTGTCTAAGGGATTTCCCTCATAGTCAATTAGCTCATAAGCTCCTTTCTGTAACACACGTTTAACAATGTAGGGCCCATGCCACATGGGTTCGAACTTGCCTGCCCTGAGCTTATCATTAGTCTGATCATACAGAAGAACCAAATTGCCCTCTAAAAAAGCTCGAGGAGAGACAGACTGATCAAAATGGGACTTGACCCGCTTTTTTTGTGCTTTGATGACCACAACAGCAAGACGACAAGTCTCATCCAATCATCCTAAACACAAGAGGTGCTCTTCCTGAGGTGAGGTATTGGGGAGAAGTTCGATAGCCAGCTTGAGGGATGGAATTTTGCACTCAATTAGTAAAGTTGCTTTCAGACCATAGACTAGCTGGAATGGTGTGAATCCAGTTTCGTCCTTGATCGAGGTTCGGTAAGCCTACAGAGCTAAAAAGAGCATGAGATGCCAATTTGACTTGTGCATCCCAATGGTGCGTTGAAGCATCATAACCAAGACTTTGTTCACAACTTCAACTTGGCCATTGGCCTAAGGGTAATATGGGGTTGAGCCATCGTGGCACAAACCCAATGTAGAATTCAACTCAACCATCATGTCATCTTCAAAATGGGAGCCATGGTCGGTGACAATGGCCTAAGGCACTCCAAACCTGGAAATAACATGATTGAATAGAAATTGAGTCGTTGTTTTACCGTCCGTGGAGTATGTAGGCATCTCTTCAGCCCATTTGGTGAAATAATCCATAGCAACGATAATATACCCATGCCCCCCGTCGAATGAGGGTTACATGTCATATAGTCGATGCCACATTTGGAAAAAGTCCCAATGGTAATAATGGGGTGTAGGTGAGCAGGTGGCGCATGCATTTTTCGTTGATAAATTTGGCACTCATGACACTTGTGAACAGTAAGGATGCAATCCTTGAAGATGGAGAGCTAAAAATAACCAACGCGAAGGATTTGTTGAGCAGTAGCATATCTAGACAGGCAATCACCACATTCTACAAAATGGCAGTCATTCAAGACTCTCTCAGCCTCCTCGAGAGTGAGACAGCAGTGAAGAATTGAATCGACACCGATGTGGTATAAAGTATCTCCAACGATACGGTGAGGTTGAGATTGATGTCGAATGTGGTGATCATCTTTAGTCAACGCAGACCGAAAGGTGGATGTCTGGAGATACACGATGATATCACCGTACCAGGGTCGAGAGTGCTAATCAAGAAAAGAGTCTTGTCTAGGAGCTACTCATTGACACCAGCAGGAAGAGAAGCAGAGGGAAGGGAGAAAATCAACTCAGTGAAGACCAATGATTTCTTAGATTTGGTAGTAGTGAACACCAAATCAAATTCTTGGAGGATGAAAATCCACTTCGAATACTGGCCCCCCAGCAACTGACGAGTCAGGATGTAGGTCATGGGGTTGCATTCGGAAATCACATTGGTGATATAGAGGAGAATGTAATGCCGAAATCGTTGAATAACCTGTACGATAGACAAAGCCAACTTCTCGATATGAGCATAACACGTCTCAGTGTGAAGGAGGTTGCGACTGAGGGAGGTTGCAGCTAGATAAAGGAAGTAATCGCGATGATAGTTCAGAGGGTGCAGCAAAGGAGCATTGACGAGGACAACGCTTAGGTCATCAAAAGACTTTTGAGCAACCTCATCCCAAAGAAATGGGATTCCTTGCTTGAGCAACTAGGTGAACCCTGAAGCTAGCTCAGCATAGTTCGATACGAAACGCCGAAGGAAATTTGCTTTTCCCTGCAGACTCTACAGTTGATGCAATGAATACGGAGGGGGTAAATTAAATATGGCCTCGACTTTAAGAGGATCAAGGTGAATACCTTCTTTCAAAACGACAAAGTCGAGGAGTCGTCCGGATTCGACTCAGAAGACACATTTATGTCAATTCAACCGAATGTTGTAGTGTCGACAACAAAGAAAAAATTGCCAGAGATGATCAGGGTGATCATGGCATTTATGAGAATGAGTGGGGAGATCATCCAAGTAAGGTTGAACGATGTTTCGAATGTTGTGGAACACATAAGACATCGCTCTCTGAAATGTAGCCCCATCATTCTTAAGGCCAAAAGGGAGCTTTTTATATGCGAAGGTCCCCCATGGACAGATAAAGGTTGTCTTATCTTGATCAGTCGGCGCAATGTTTATCTGGTTGTAACCAAAAAAACCATCCATAAAGGAAAATAATTCACTCCCATCACATTCATCAATGATCTGGTCAATGAAGGAAGTGGGGTAATTATCCTTAGGATAGGCATGATTGAGATCATGATAATCGATGCAAACACGAATAGTGCCTTGTTTCTTTGTCACCGGTACAATACTCGACACCCAATCTATAAGAGCAATTGGATAAATAAATCCAGCTTTCAGAAGCTTTTCAACTTCACCCTTGATGGAGGTCATTTTTCTAGGGTGCACTGGATGAAGCCGTTGGCGAACTAGCTTCGTATGAGGATAATTTGGAATCTCATGCATGACTATACTTGGGTCAATGCCAGGAATTTCTTCATATGACCACGCAAACACATACCAGAACTCTTGGAACAGACGAGTATAGAGATTGATCTCATTTGGAGGACAAGTTACCCTGATATGGACATTTTCAACAACACCGGACTTGGTAGAAATATCAATTGGCATCATTTGGGTAATGTTACCCATGTTCCCTTCTAACCAAACTTCATGAGTCATGATCGGCGTTTGAAGTGGTAGAGATGGGAACTGAGAAGAGAACTTCTCAAGACAAGTAGACATGACCACTGGGACAAGCAAGAACGAGGAACGATGATGAGTTTCGTTCCAAGATACTTCCTCCAGAGACATTACTTCCATGATACTCTCGTCATAAAGAAAAGTCTCAGTTAAGGGATCGGGAGATTCTGAAGAACCAAGCCACGAGGATTGAGAATACGCATCGAGAGAGGTTCTTGAAATGGAATGATCAAAGGATACCGAAGGCGAAGACGAAGCAATTTCCACATAATTAATATAGGTAGGGCTTAGCGGCATAACCTTGCCCCATGTATCAACAAGATCTAGTTAGGGAATGACCCAATGATTAAACTTGACCGAAATCATGTCGACAGAGGTAACATGAGGAGGTGGGAGCAGAAAAATACCCATTAAGGCAAGATCTTTAAAGAGTCTTGCCCCCACACTCTCATAAGGAGCACTGGTGTGCTTAACATAAGGAAAATTTCCATCCAAGGAGGAAGATGCAAAAAAGGACAGTTGGTCTACTGTGACTATCTTCCTGTGATGGGGAAAACACATCACACAGAAAAGGGAGGAGGCTACAGCATTCATAACATGGGTCTAGCTTCGTCTAAGTAGAAGATTGTAGTTAAGATTAGCGTCAACGATATATACTTCGACGTGTACTTTCTTTCCCTCCAAAGTAATGGAAAGGTTGGGAAGGACATTGAATGGTGGCGAATCGCGTCCGTCAAAATCTTCCAAAGTGTCAGGGGACTCGTTCATAGTAGGAGAACCAATTGTCTTCCAACAAGTGACAGACATGATGTAGGTAGAAGCACCTTCATCGATCACGTTCCGATGAATGGTTTTCTCATTTATGATCACCTAAATGAGAAAGGAAATCTGATGAGGTAAATGTGGAACGTGGTTTTCTAGGTCAAAACAAATGAGAGTAAAGTCAGTTAGATCAATACCCCCAATAGCCGACAATAATGATTTCCACTGAGAATGACAGTTTTGAAGGACCTCGAGAGTAGACATAGCTGATGGCACTTGAGCCAAATCTTCAACAATGTTATAATGTTGAGTGGCCCGAACGTTTGGATTGTACGAGGACTTTCGTAGCACACCTCGAAAAAGTGGTCGAATGGAGGAATCAAGGTTAGGTCACTCTATATGGAGAGGACCATAAATAAATGGGGTAGAAGAAGAAGGGATACCTTTTTTCTCTTTCTCTGCTATCAGGTTAGGAGTTTGATAATATTTTGACCTGGTAGCCGCATTAATCGATGTATTCATCATGAACTCTTGTGAACCTGAGGAAGCGGATGACTGAGATTGGTCTACCATTTGGGTCTACTGGGATGGAAAGGGATCTTTCAGGGCAGCTGGGGTCCCTTTGAGAAAACGACTAACTTCGGATCGTCTGGGACAATCCTTAGTATAATGATCCTCCTCACAAATGAGGCATGGATATTTGGGCTTCTGTTTGGAAGCATCACCAGCAGACGACTTAGGAGGGTCCTATTTCGGGGCATCGACTTTACCCTTTCCTTTGCCTGTATTCTTACCTTTAGAGGATCTGTCCATTGTGGTAGACTAGACAGCATGAACCTCTGAGGTTTTACCAGGGCCTGATGAATTGCGAGAGGAATCATTGGGAGCAGTGTTGGAGACTGACTTCTGTTTGGAAGAAGATTTTGCAGGGGTCTGAGTCACTGAACCAATTAATCCATCAACAGGAGGTGTAGCCAGAGACTTAGATGTCATCAGATCAGATGATGATCTAGGCGAATTGGGTTACACATCATATAATGTGTCAGATTGTGAATAGACAAGGTCTTGATACTGGGCACACGCGATGGCTTGTTCCTTAGTGACACATCCACCCATAGCAATGTCCTTAGCAATTTTGTTAACGAATGATTTGGTGAACCACTCGGTCAGCAACTGATCAGAAATCTCAAACTTAGTAAGGCAACGCCTGCGTCTCCATTCATGGATGTGATCGGAGATGTGGCTCGCAGTGTCTTGCTTGAGCGACGTTAGCAGATGGGTGCCAGTTTCATAACGAACTGGCAACTGGAAATGTGTGAGAAAGGCCATGGTGAGAGTGTTAAAGTCATGATAGGTATTTTGTGGTAGCTCGATATACCACTTGGCTACATCACTTGTAAGAGTTCGTTGGAAAATATGAAGACGAATGGAATCATCAACATAGGAATTCGAGGAGCACCAGAAGTGATATGTCATCACATGGGTTTGTGGATCCTCTTTCACTTTTCCTTCAAACTTTAGACAATCACTCAAGATCTTGGATGGAACTGGAGGCCAATATGGCGAATGAAGAATCAGGTCATTCGTGAGTCTAGACAAATATGGAAATTCCAATGTATCCAAGAACGACAATTGGGTATTGAAAGGCATTTGAGGTCGATAAGGAGACCCAACTGGCAGGACCCATCCCTGCTGGTAAGGATTTTCCCCATAGTGGAGGGTTTTGTCCATACGGCATTTGATTTTTTCCCCACTGTAGGTTACCTTGCTCGTAGGGAGGATTCAGAGCTCGAAAGCCTTGAAACTTCCCAGCCATAAGCTGCTGATAAGAAACATACGGGTTAAAAGGCTGTTGAGCCTGCTAGCCTTGGACATATGGATTTTGCACCTGATGTCCCTGAGCATAAGGGTTTTGAACCTACTACCCCTAGACAAAAGGGTTATGAACCTGCTACCCTTGGACGTAAGGATTTTTCACTTGCTGCCCTTGGAAATAAGGATTTTGGACCTGCTACGCTTGGACAAAAGGATGTTGAACCTGTTGCCCTTGGACATAAGGATTTTGCACTTGCTGCTGCAAGACTTGACCTTGACCCTGCCCTTGCAAAGTTTGACCCTGTTGATATGAGTATAAGGGTTGTTGCTGCTCGGGTTGACCTTGTTGCTGCAAGGGTTGACCTTGCGGTTGTAAAAGCTATCCCTGCGGGCTGCAGAGGTTAACCCTGCGAAGGCATAGGCTGGGAGGATTGTGGTGCATACTGTACTTCCGGGTGCATGGTTTGCTGCAACGGTTGCAAGGTTTGCCCCTGCGATTGTTGCAGTTGTCCTTGTTACGGAATCATCTAGCCTTGTTGTTGCATGGATGGCCCTTGCTGCAATGAAGGTTTCCGTTGCTGCTGCAAGGGTACTTGAACAGTTCCTGGAATGACACCTTGAAAGTTCCTGAACTGTATCTGGCCATACCCACCAGGCGCGGCAGACGGACCAAGATGGACATAAGGTCCAGGCTGAGGGATGTAGGGTGGATTAACCATCACTTGTGAACCATATGGAACATAAGGAGGTTGGTACTAAACCTAAGCCATATTAGGTTACTGGTACAGGTTGTTACTTGACCCAGACAGACCAATAGGGTTCGGTTGTTGGTAGTGAGCTTGTGAGCCACTCACATTAGTTGTTCCAGGCATCATAAAAACATTCAGACTTTTCCCCCCAGGCGGTGGCACAGCCTGTCCACTTACTGGAGTGATCGAAGAACTGACAAAGACATGACTTGAGACCGTCGGTTGAACCAATGGATTACTTGGACCAAAGAAACAAGAGGATTCAGAATGGTGGGTTGCACCGGGACTGAAGTAACTACAGAATGCACCATCGGATGGGAGGTCAGGTTCTGGATTAATGGACCTGAGGTAGGCATAGTACTAGATGCCTAGATAGGGTTGTGATATAGTGATGAAGCGGTAGGCGTACCCGAAACCAACTGAGCTAAACTCACGTAATTATGTGGTAACTCAAGATGAACACTGGTCAGAATCCTTCCCATGTAAGGGAAACCTTCAGGAGGGAAATGATATTCCTACTCTTCGACTATGCATGGAGTGGAAACCTCTGAGTGACCCAAAGAGGAGACTACGATTTCGCCTTCTGATTCCATGGGTGAAAATAGGCGACGACGAACTATCGAATATGTTCGAGGGGATAATTCCAAAGGAATACCCAGTTGATTGTACAGACTTTACAGACACTGTGGTGATATCACAACAAGATTGAACAAAGGATTCGGAGGATAAACAACCATTCCAAGCTGACCTTCAAAAGTCAATGGACTCTTGGGAGTCTGGATGGGATTATCCAGAGATTCCGGGCCAATGTCAGAAAGTGACCCAGTATCTGAGGGAGGGGGAGGACGAGATGAAAAAGGTTGAATGCTCAGAACAATTCCAAGTTCAACACCTTGGTCCTCAAGTGACTACGGCAATTCAGGAAAAGGCTCCTCAGATGATCTTTCAGATAGAGAAGAGGAAGAGGAACTAGGCGAACCTTATGATTCAGCCATGATGATTTTGTCTCAATTAACCAGAAGAGAGAGATTGATTCCAAGGCTTTAAAATTTATTTAAAGGTATACTCACGATGTGGTCTAGAAAAAGACTAACAGGAATGTTATATGATCGTGGGCAACAATTTTTTAAGACACGAAAATAAACTAGTGCTCTTTCATGTTTTAAGAGTCAAGAAAGAAGCAAAGATGACTCTATCACTTTCGGTTTGAAACGAGCTCGAAAGGACAAGAGCTCAAGTGATATTTTATATTTAGGGAGTCAAAAAGATCAAATGACTACTCAGGATGATCTAGGCAAAAAGGATTACCAAGTAATCATGAACTGTAGAATACCTCCCGGCGAACCAAGAAGTACGAGCAGGCAATCTCCCCGAATGTTGTGTTTGGTGTATCACGTTTACAAGGTGGTAGACTCGGCTTCCTATGGATAAAGAATTGCAACCTAGTGGGGTCTCCCTTTATATACGTGATGGTATGAGGAGCACAAGTCCGTCCTAGCATTGTCTAGTGCCAAAGCGAATGACAACTGCTAGGTTTAAAGATGTCAGAACACGTCTCTAGCCTAGACCTTCTAAATGTGATCATTAGGTTTCAAATGTGCCTTAGGTTAATTGAATACATTTTAGAGTTTATCTTGAATTTATGTCTTGATTTTTAGGCCTTATCGATGTGACTCGAAAAACTCCTATATGCAGCTAAATGAGACAAGACCCTTTCAATTCAATGAATTGTTTACACTAATGGGAGTAGAAAACACACCCAATGCAACAAAACAAGCAATCGAAAGCAAAATGACCTTTTCACTACCTTGCCTTCTGAAAAAAAAAAAAAAATTAAAATAAAATTAAATTAAATTAAATTAAAAATTTAAAAATTTAAAATAAAATAAAAATTTAAAAAAAATAATAATAAAAATAATATATATCTATCTATCTATATAATATATATATATATATATATATATATATATATATATATATATATATATATAATAAAGTAAAATAAAATAAAATAAAATAAAAAATAAAAATAAAAAATAAAAAAAATAAAAAATAAATAATAATAATAATAATAATAATAATGAAAAACTCTCTCCAATTCCTATATTTCCTACCAAATGCACTTCAAGTGGTCCTTTCACTAGTAAAGAGAATCCATTTCTTTTCCAATGAAAATGACGATGCAACTCTATTCTTCAATGATGCTAACTAATGTAACATATTGATTCAACAAACTAGAATTATGTATTTTTCAGTGAAATGAGAAAATGAATCTTTCAAAAATACTTCAATGAAAAATTTTCAAAAAAATCAACCTCAAGAAAACACTAAGCACAAAAGAGAATTCCTTCCAAACTAATGATGCAAAGACTCAACCAAAAACAAGATGAGCAATGTGATCTATGCCTGAAAAGAGACACTCAATTAATAAATGAAACTCTTCAAACTTGTTAAATGGAAATCAAAGAAACAAAATGACTAAAAAATGAAATGCAAGGAGCAACTTAACTATCAACTTGACTTGTTGAGCACACAAATAGGTGAATGGATGATGACCTAGATGCCCTAGGGTTACAAACCATCCACTAACTCAAGAAACCAAGTGAAGAAAAGGAAAACCAAACAAGCATATAAACCAAGCTAATAGCGCTTTCCAGTCAGGGAGAACATAGTCAAAACAAGCTAAGAGATAGAAATCAGAAGAGCAAGATACACTGGTTATGATATAGGGGAAACCCTGATCTTCACATAAGGGAATCAGCATGACTTCCTAACTGACAACAAGTGCCAGAAGGGGGTTGGGCCGACTGTTTTTTAGAAACTCACGCTGATCGATGCGACTGTCAGAAAAATAAACGCGCTGACTGAGGATTCAAGGAAAAAAATAAAAAATTTCAAAGGCTAAAACCATACTTGCCACTGTAAATTTCAGGCTCAGAGCAGTAAACCAGGCAAAGCAGAGAACACTAAAGGGAAATGATGATACTAGAAAAGTTCACACAAAACCATAAAATGACAATCAATCAAACAGAAGGATTGGCTCCCCAGTGAAGTCACCAATTTGTGGTGCAGGTAAATTCTCAATGCGGAGACAAACAATTCCTCTAGCCTGAGAGAGTGGTTCTAGCCACAAACAAACAATCTATGGAAAATATACTTAAGCTAGAATCAAATAAGAGGGCCTACCTCTTAGAATGTTATTCCTCTTAGTGATGATCCTGCTTCCTCACTCCAGCTACCTTTCGTTTCCTTCCTTCGAATACCTGAAACAAGCAAACAAACAACAAAAAAAAACATGATAGCATACAATATTGTATTCAGCCTACTTAACAGGTCAAGGAACATTAAGCCATCAAATGTAAGATAACACTTCAATGTAGGAAATCAATCAATAGTTGTATTCATATAAGTTCAGAAAGAGATCACAACCAATTCCTTGACGTTGTTGGTCTCCTCCGACGTATCCAGGTTCCCACACTTATGCTAGAATTTCATGGATAGCCCCAACAATGGAAGTTTTAAGGCCTCTTCCCTTTAGTCTCAAACCAAACCAAACACACTATTCTCCCTCAAACATAAACTAGAAAGCTACAAGCTATAGATGTCTTGCTAATTATTCAAGCTCCAAAAATACCAAAACTGAAATTAATGAAGCTTGTGAAAGGAGGGGTTTATATAGCTTGGATAAAGGGAAGATGGTTCCTCTTATCATGGGAGAAGGCTTTATCTCTTGGGTTGGTTCCATCCTAATAGGGGAAAGGACCCCAAACTGACCTCCTAGGCTCCATCCAGCCCAGCCATTTACCATACTTGTGTTACAAAGCTTCTAGACCTGGAAGCTTCGACTCCATATTTAAAAAACTTTCCAAAAGAGGATTGGTGCGACTGAGAAAAGGCTCAGTAGCGTCATACGGCGCTAGTCCTGGTTTTAATATCTTCAAATCAGTACGAGGAGGAAACTGGTCAGTAGCACTGGTCTTGTAAACTGGGGTAAAAGGAATATTCTTGGGAAATGATGCAAAGGGGATTATTCTACTCATAAAGAGGGACATACTGGGAGTTTATTCATGATGGGAAAGCATGTAGGGTTCACTGAAGAGGTCCTCTAGGATAGTGGAACAGGGAGTGCAAGTACAGTGAAAAATGTTGTGTAACATCCACTACTTGAACCTTGGAATTGTATTTTAAAGATGATGTGATGGACGATGGATGATATCCATAAAGTGCCATAAATGGGGTCATTTTCGCTACAGTATGGAAGGAAGTGTTATACCACCATTAAGCCAGAGGCAACCACTTGACCCATTATGTCTGTTTATAAAATACAAAGCAACAAATATATCCTTCCAAACATTTGTTCACTATCTCAGTTTGCCCATCAGATTGAGGATGATAAGATGAGCTATGAGCTAACTGAGTACCCAAATATTCCACCTCTTGTTCTCCAAAGAAACATTTGGATCTTTTTGCATATAATTGTTTCTCCTCCAATAGTTTGAGCACCCTCTCAACATGTTGAACATGATCCTTCCAAGACTTGTTGTAGATTAGTATATCATCAAAAAATACTAACACAAATTTTCAAAGGAAGGATTTGAAAATGGAATTCATCAAACCTTGAAAATGTAGAAGGTGCATTGGTAAGGCCAAAATGCATGACCAAAAATTCATAATGACCCTCATGATTTCTAAATGTTGTTTCTGGAACGTCTTCAGTCTTCATTCTGATTTGATGATATCCTGAACGAAGATCCAACTTGGTGAAGTAAATTGCTCCATGTAATTCATCCAATAATTCATCAATGACAGGAATGGGAAATGTATCTTTAATAGTAAGCTTGTTGAGCTCCCTATATTTGGAAACATGCGCCATGACCCATCCTTCTTGTGTACCAATACCACTGGAGCAGAGAAAGAACTTTGACTAGGTTGAATTATACCAACCTCTAACATTTATGCAACCATACATTCAATTTCACTCTTTTTGGCATATGGATATATGTAAGGCCTGATGTTTGGGGGAACACTTCCTTGAATCAAATGAATAGCATGATCATGATCATGAATAGGTGGGAGGCCTTGGGAGTCTCAAATACCTTGAAATTATTGTCCAAAACGTTTTAGAGATTTGGAGAAATAGATGATTTCGATGTGGGAACCTCTAGTGAACATAATTGTCTAATTACGCCCCATTGTTATTTTTTTAGAAGCTTTGTCATGTTGTTAGAGCTGATTAACTTTCCTGGTTTCCCTTCGATGCCCCTTATTCAACTTCCTTTCCTTCCCAAAAAAAATTCAAGGAAAGTTCTTGAAAATTAAAAGCTATCACACCCAAAGATTGTAGCCATTGAACTCCTAGTACAACATCTACACCACCCACTGGAATGGAAAGAATTGGACTATTCAAGACATATTCTCCCATGGATAGCTTGATATTATGGCACTTTCCAGAGCAATTTATGGTTCCTCCATTTGCAACCATTACTTGACATTCTCGTGCTAGATATAGGAATCAATTCAATTTCTTGGATATCTTACAATGAATAAAATTATGGGTACTACCCGAATCAATCAACACTATTACATTTTTCTTCTTTATATGCCCTTCTATCTTGAGAGTTTTAGGAGAGGTAATTCTTGTCAATGCATTACAAGATATGGTCAAATTCATTTCTTCTTTCTCTGGGATCGGTTCCTAGCGTATATCCTCTTCTTTTGATGTTTCTTGTTCCTTTTCTTGCTCCTCTTCCCCATATATGTAAATTAATTTCTTCTCAACACACTTATGACCTTTAGTGTATTTTATATCACAATTTTAACAAAGCCATTTTTCTCTTTTTGCTTCCAATTGTTGTGGTGTCAACCTTGTAGATGGTGAAATGTTCAGGAAAAACAACACTTCCATCTTTATAGTTGTGAGTGGTAGGCTTCCTTGTTGCCATAATTTTGCTTTCCATTTTTTTCCAACCTGAATACCTTCTCCAATTAATCAATTTCCCAAAGGAAAACCTCATTTTGGATGTTATCCTTTAAATTCCCTATGAACACATCAATCTTATGCTCCTCTGGAATATCTTTTACCCTTATATTCAATTTTTGGAAGTCCTCGGTGTGCTCCATCATTGAACCCTTTTGTTTGAGATTTATCAATTGGCTAAAAAAGGTGTTGCTTTTTGTATCCTCATAATGTGCTATCATTTCTTCCATAAAAATTTCCCAAGTGACAATTTTTTTACGAGAGTAAAGCCATCGATACCATACAAACTGGTTTGATTCAAAATATAAAGTTGCAATGCGTACCTTTTGTGTGTTTTGCACATTATGGAGATCGAAGTATTGCTCCATCTGTATTATCCATGTTAAGGGATCCTTTCCATCAAACTTCCTCATTTCAATCTTTGGAACATGGTGGGTCTTCAATCCCACATTAGAGTCAATGAAATCATGATTAACATTTATTTTGTTCTCATCATGAGTTTCCTTTACTACCCTCTCACCATTAGTAAGCATTTCTTGTAGAAACTTTGTCAAATCTATCTTCAAATATTTCATTTTTCCTTTAAGTTTTTCTTCTATACCATCCATCTTAGCTTCCACACCCTTTGAATTCCTTCAAACTAATTTTTCAACCAAACTTATGAAAAAATTTAAAAAAACTACACACCTTTTTTCACTTTGTAGGAGCTCGATATTGAATCTGTTATATCTCTATAATTTCATATCTCCAAGGTCTTAAATTGCGTCCTGCAGTATCCCTCTGAGTCCTCTTTCGAGCCCTGCAAGTCTGATCAAGATTGGATTCTCCATGGAAGAGTTATGCTAAATCTCCCACAATGACTTGATTATAGACTGGTTCAATAGAGATAACTTGTACGAAGTGCCATGTGTCACTATTTCGACCTTAGGACTTGAAACTGATATACCGAAAACTATAGGCTATCCTCTTTTTTAATCTTCTTACAAAATTTCAATTTGATGCTCAGAGAGAAAGTTATGATGATTTTTCCCAGGTCACATGTTTGGGATGTAATTCGAGAACCTGCAAAAGCCCTAAATGTCTTGGATCATATCTCCAAAAATATAGCGAAACAAGATCTAAAATTTGGATCCAAGCTTCATCAATATTTCAGCTCAAATGAATTTTAATTTCAGAGTCGGAACCTTCGTAGAAAAAATATTATAGCGAAAATTCCATGATGGATGGTTTGTGATGGAATTATGGAGCTTGCAAAAATCCTAACTTCCTCAAATCATATCTCTGAAAATGTTGGGAGACAAGATCTGAAATTCGGAACCGAGGTTCACAAAATTTTTGGGTCAAATGGGTTTTTTTTTTAGATTCTGAAACTTCGTAGAGAAAAAATTATATTTAGAATTCCACGATGACCTGTTTGCAATAACGAAACCCTAGAATCCAAAGCTCTGATACCAAATGTTATGTAACCATCTCACAAAATATGAGAAAAGATAGATCAACGACTTCAAAATCACCCTCTTCATGGGGGAAACCTCCTTTACATTACACAAATGAACAATTCTTGGATGATAGAAATGACAAGGCCCCCTTTTTATATATACGTGTCTAAGGGGTCCCAATATAATCAGAGCCTACATAACAATAATATTGTAGGGGCACAACAATAACAGTAGTGGGCTTCTACGGGGCATAATAATAACATGGGGACTATATGGGAACTATAATACAATAAGGGGGTTGCACTAATAACAATAAGGGGTTACACTAGTAGTATAGGGACCTAACAGTTTAACATCCAAAGATAATTAGCACGAATCCAAAGGCCATCATATTTATTAAACCTAGTAGACTTGACTTAATACTAATAGTAGATATTAATTTATGATTATTTGAACACTTTAAGGAACTAATGAGTAACAATAGCATCCTTACAAAGTGAATTATGTAAAAAGACAAAAAAAAAAATTGTTTTCATGTAATTAGATTATCTATTGATTTGTTGTCTTAGAGTTTATGGGTGCTAGATGTGGTATAAGAGCATGGTTCATGCATTGGAGTCATGGAAACATCATAATTTCCGCATTTATGCTAAACTAATTTGAATTTGACTATTATTGTAACATGTAATATAGAGAAAAGAAGAAGAGTAAGGGGAATATGTATGAGAGGACGTAGTATGGTGCCTCCTTGACAACCTATTCTAGCATTCCCACTTAGAGATGTAGAGAATGTGACAAAGGAGGAGAAGGATCCTATAGGGGGAGTTATATACATGATGCAATATTTTTAGCAAATTTCAAATACCCTAATTAATTATTTAGAGCGGGAATAGGGAGGAACATCTACTCATGTTGAAGGAGCCTAAAATCCAACTAGAAGCCATATGCACAAGGACTTGGAGAACGTTAATTTTTCAAAAAAAATTGGGGTCTATGGATGGTCAAGTAGTTGAATCATGGTGATGGTACAGTAGTTGAATCATGGCGATGGTCGTGTGCTTCACTCTGAGAGACTACATCTCAAACCTTAAGGTGGGAATGGGTGTGTTTCAGTTGAAGGGAAGTGCACTACTATGGTTGAAGGCGCTTTTGCCTAGGCATGGACATCTCACAAGTGTCATGGGAATTGTTTAAAGAGAAGTTCAGGGAACATTATTTATCTGAGTTTGTAGAAAGGAAATTGAACAAGTTCAATTCCTTGAGATATGGAGAAAAAATTGTACTAGAGTATGAGGCTAGATTTATGGAGTTATTTCAATATGCCCCATACACGAACACAAAAAATGAGGGTAAATTTTTTTTGTATGGCCTAAACTAAAACATTCAAAACAAGATAAATATTTTGAAGCCTTGCACTTTTCAAAAGGTGATTTAGTGAGACTTTGTCACTAAGGAGGAGAAGTTTAGTAGTGATAGAGAAAACCACCAATGCATACAAGTCTAGGAATTATGAGAGTAGAAAGTACATCAATAGTTAGTGGAATTGATAAAATCTCGTAGGGATAGACAGATAGGGCCAACATTTAACAACCAAATACAGTTAGTAGCAAGCTAGAGGCCACCATATTGACCACTAGTGTAGTAGTCCCGATTCAAATTTTAGCAATCTCATCAGGCACAGCAATTTCATCCAATGCAACAGTTTTTTGCAACATGTAAGTATTGAACAACGCATTAGTTTGGATCTTATTAGCAAAATTTTGGACCAACTTTCAGTACGACTAGTAGTGGGAGCCAAGCCCAAAGGGGGGGGGTGTTACTGGATCTGTGGAGTTGTGCACTATTATATATATTGTCCTCAACTATAGAGGAAAAATAACTAGACATAGTAACGAACTACAATTATATAGATCTGGGCAAGGCCCATCAGATCCATGTAGTGGTGAACAACCACCAAGATAAGCATTAGTCCACTATTCTGTAGACTATAGGTAAAATTGATGGTAATTTTTTTTTGTAATTTTAATAGACCCTGGTGCTCGAGAGTATTTTATTCCATGTCATGCATTATCCAAAATTAAAAGAGGAGTAATAGAATAACATGGTTTTAGACATGTAAAAATGGCATCTAGAATGAAGCAGGATGTAGTTAAGTTAGTTAAGGATTGTGAAGTTGATTAAGCATTTGCAAGGCAAAGGTTTCTTTGTATCTAACCATACTAGGGTCTTATGATGTTATTATTGGGATGGATTGGTTAGAATGACATGGTGTACTATTAGATTGCAAGGATAAGTTATTATACTTTACTAACAATTATGATCAAAAGAGATTGTTAGTTAGTAAAAGCATGGGGGTGTTATTAATATTCATATCATAAATGCATTTAATAATAATCTTACATAAAGGATGTTGATTGTATCGTATTACATATTTAAATGAGAAGAAGGATTCATAACAATTGGATAAATATCCAATATTGGTTGAATTCAAGGACATATTTCTAAAGGAATTACTTGGAATACCTACTAAAAGAGAGATAGTTTTATCATTGAAGTAAAACCTATCACTAAAATCCCGAAATTAAAGAATTGCAAATTCGAATAAAGGAGTTGTTAGATTTTGGATTTATACAACCTATTGTATCACCATGGTGAGCACCAAAAAAATTCAATTAAAAGAAGGATGGATCATGGATATTATGTATATATTATCATCAATCGAACAAGGCAACGATCAAAAATCATTATCACATACCAAGGAATGATTATTTATTAAATTAGTTGAAATAAGAAACTATGTTTTCAATGATAGATATAATATTAGGGTATTATCAACTGAGACTTAAGGAAGAATATATTCTCAAGAAAACATTTAAAACAATATTTGGGAATTGTGAGTTTTAGATATTACCTTTTGAATTAACTAATGCCTTAGGTTTTTCATGAATATAATGAACAAAGTATTTCCAGAGTATTTAGACAAGTTAATTGAAGTATATATTTATGACATCTCAATTCATATATAACCCTAGAAGAGCATGATGAACATTTTAGGATCGGTTTACAATGTCTAAGAGAAATATAGTTATATGGTAAATTATCTAAGTGTTTGTTTTATTGGTCTAAGGTTCATTATCTAAGACACATTATTTTGGGAGAAGGTATTGTAGTAGATCTAATGAATATTGAGGCTATTGTGGATTGGCCAACATCAACTAATGTACATGAAGTTCACAATTTTATGGGGCTAGCAGGTTATTATCGTAAATTAATGGAGGGGTTTTTAAAGAAATCAAACCCCTTAATAGATCTACAAAAGAAGAACAGGAAGTTTGATCAGGCTGGGAAACGTGAAGAGGCTTTTAAGATATTAAAGGAATTGTTAATGAGAGCGCCTATACTAAAAGTACCTGATATGGAACATGATTTTTTGGTATGTACTAATGCATCAAATGAAGGATTATGATGTGTATATATGCAAGAAAGATGAGTAACAATGTATGCATCTAGTAGGCTCCAACCACACAATGAGCATTACACAATGCATGATTTGGAAATAGGGGAAATTTTCTAGACCTTGAGGATTTGGAGACATTTCTTGCTTGAAAGAAAAAATTAATTAAAGATGAATCATTATGGATCACAACACATTTTCATGCAAGATAATTTAAATGCAAGACAAAGAAGATGGTTTAAACTAACCAACTCGTACAACTTTGATATAAATTATATAAAAGGGACAAAAAATAGAGTATCCAATGCATTGAGTCAAAGGATGTCCCTTTAAAGAAAAATTTGAGAGAGAAGTTGTAATTGCTAATTGATTATGATGGTATAGAGAAGAAAGGATTAGAGGAAGACCCAATGGGAATTCCAAAATATGAAGGATATGAGTTGGATAGTGACGGAATGTAACGATTATATGGAAGAATTTATGTGCCACTTAATGAAGAAATACATCAATCAATTCTAAGTGAATCTCATTGAGTTGAATACATGGAACATCCTGGTGTCAAAAATATGAAAGTGTATTTGAAACCACTATCATTTTGGAAAGGGATGAAGAAATACATAGTAAATTTCATGGAAATCTGCTTAGAATGATAGCAAGTGAAGGTGTAAAATTGACATATTGTAGCCTCTTGTAATTTCATAATCATAATTGAAAGTGATTTCAATGGACTTCATTGTGGGATTTCCAATGATAGTGAGAAGTCATGACTCTATATTTTTCATTGTGGACACTTTTACCAAAATTTCTCACTTCATGCTAGTTAATACTACTTATAAATCTCCAAAAATCACTCAAATTTTCATTTATGAAATATTAATATTGCATGGAATCCCAAAGAAAATCATTTATGATAGGGGAGAAGTGTTTACTAGTAGATTTTGGACAAGTTTCCCAGAGGATTTGGGAAATCAACTAAATTTCAATATATCTTATTATCTAGAGACTCATGGACAAATTAAGCATAATAACTAGATTCTATAAGATATGTTGCATATGTATCTCATGGATTAGCAAAAATGTCAGGGAGATCTTTTACTAATTTTGGAATTTGTGTACAATGACAACTACCAAAGTTCCATCAAAATGACATCTTTTGAGTTTTTGTATGGAAGGCCATGTAGGACACTTTCGAGTTGGGATAGAATCAAAGATAGAGTTCTAATAAGGATAGAGGCAATACAAGACATGGAAGAGAAATGATTATGATTAAAGAAAGGATGAAGGAATCTCAAGGTAAAAAAAAGAGCTACGTTAATTATCATTGAATTAATCACAATAATGAATTTGGAGATAAAGTATTATTGAGAGTCAAACCTCAAAAGAGTTCAATAACGTTTGGAAAGGGAGCAGATTTATCTCCATAATTTGTTGGATCATTTGAAATTACAAAAAATAAGGGACTAGAATCTTATCAACTTGCATTACCTGCATCAATAGAACACATGCATGATGTGTTTCATGTTTCCTTCTTATGTCATTATATTTTGGATTTGTCTCATGTTATTGATTTTAGTCATTTGCAAGTATCAAAAAAGGATCGATGATGGAAAATTGTATTTTCATATTAGACCAGTGCACTTAACAACTTAGGCATCAACTGGTGAATCAAGTGAAGGTCCAGTAGGACAACTATAGTCTAGTTTAGCTACTTGGGAGGATGCAGTGGATATGCATCAACAATTATTTTACTTTAGGATTGAGTTTAGTGTTAGAGAGGGTGTTTGTAGTGCTCCATTCTACCTTGGTTTTGACATAGACATTTCAGTCTTATATTATCTTTGAGACAATAGTATGATTGTTACATTTTTTTAACGACATTAGATACTAATGATCTAGACATTTACTTCATGCGATGATGATTCTTGCTATTCATACTATTGAGTATTAGGTCAGATTGTATTGTTGGGTTTGATATTATATGTGACACTACTGATATTGAATAATTTGTGATAAATATATTCTATGATGTTCAATAATCCATTATCAAACTTTAATGATGATCTTCTAAGTGTGACAAGGGTACATGATGGTGCATAGGTGCATGATGGAGTAAGACTCTCGTTTGGTTGTTGAGTAAAATGATTGAATTTGAATTATTAATGATAAATATGTTTACAGAAAAATAATAACATGTATAGTGGATGCATGCATAGGCTATGTGCTTTCTAAATGACTCACATATTGGTAATGCAGCTTTGATCTTCCTTCTAGGGGTGGAACAATGCCCATGATTCCACCCAATAGCCCTCTAGTTGTGGCTTAGGTTGGAAAGAGTAAGACACTTTCACCTTGAAGTTGCATGATGCCATAAGGGTTGAACCATGGAGTTGGTCACTCACAAGGTATAACTAAGAGGCATGCATTAGGGTGGATGCCTTAATTCTCATTCACAATTAGTTGCACAACAAGGTTGACCCTGGCTTAACAATTGTCTCCAATGTTGCATTAATATTTCCCTTAATTAATGACAACTATTTAAACGGAAAGCATCTTGGCACCGTTGGAATTAAGCAAGGTAATTTTTGAAGGGAACAAATGATTTGGAACCCTTGGTATCAGGAAAGTGAAAAGGTAATTGGAATTTAAATTAAAGGGCTAAAAAACTTAATTCTAATGATGAAAATATGAATGTGAATTTACTCAATAATCTTGTTTAAATAATAAAAATATAAAAGATTTAGGAAAGAGTGATTAAGGAAATAGAATAATACTTAAATTATGAAGGCTTGATTGAAGTAGAAAAGATTGGTTTGAATAGTCTAACTAAAATATATGTAACAAATAGGAATGAGTTTTTTTAGTTAAAGGCAATAAAATATTGGACTGGATATTAACACTTAACTAGATGTGTGCATGAAGTAAATATAATATAACTAACAAATAGAAAAACATATAATTCATGAGAGAACTCCATGTGGAAGAAACATAGAACTATAATCTCAACCAAATTTTGAAATTGGAGAAAGAAAAAAGGAAGTTATGAACCAAAATTGAAACTTATATAACTAACTGAAGTAACATGTGACCACAAAAATGGGAAAAGTGGGAAAGGATCAAGAGACATCTAAAATAAACTTTACAAAACATGTTTTGGGTGAGGAAAAATGGTTTTTTAAATAAAATAAGAAAAATGAAATTCACGAGAGCTTAATAAAAACTTGACACTTGGGTAAGTGAATAATAAGAATTTTGGGGCTTATGAAATTATTATTTTATATGTGAAGACAAGTGGCAACAATGAAAACTTTTATAAAAATAAGACTAAACTAAGAGGGAGGCATCTTATTCAGCTAACATTAAACGATTGTCTTAATGTAGAATTTTTTTTGGGTAACTAAGTTGAACATTGTTGTGAATTTGGTGAATGGAGTTTGTGTAAAGTGTGAACCTCTTGAGCTTGATGAGTGAAGTTTGTGCAGAGTGGGAACCTTTTGAGCTTGGTGAAGTTCTTCTCCACATTGCTAAAATTGTTTATTCCTCCTACAACCCCATTGTAGCTCAGGGGTCCACAGGGAATGAAATTACACAAGGAGCATGTAAGGAGGTTCATTAGTGAATTGACAACTTTTACTTAAGCAAAGGAGCTCAAATTGTAAGGAGTAAAGGTTCTTGGACTACCCCAATAACTATCGGAATTGTCATCCTCAGTGTTTGGTATTACTGAATCATTATAAATTATAAAGGTTATTCAAAATATGGTTGATTATGTAAAAATTAGCTCCAGAAAAGATTGATTTTGAATAACAATTTTAAATATTGCCATATGTATTTTTTTTTTTTGGAAAAATTAGGTAATAATTATTTAAATTATTGATTAAAGTATTTTAAATAATTACTAAGCAATAATGATACCATTTATATTATAGGTTACACTTATCTCATTGTAACGTTATACTAAATTAATCAAGTCATGTTAATGGGCGTAAATTCCTATGAATCCAAATCTTATTAATAATTTCCAACCAATATTGCTCTTGGTTTTGTAAATTATGAATATATTACTTAAAAAAAAAAAAAAAAAACATAACCAATCTTAAACCCACAAATAATGTGTTTTGAATTGCATCCTTATTTCAATATGGCTATTATGTATACTTAAATCTTAAATATACAACAACATTATAAAAAAAATAAAAATAAAAAACCTTTGGTTATTATGTATACTTAAATCATAAATATATGATAACATTATAAAAAATAAAAATAAAAAACCTCTTGTTAGAGTTGATACGGTTGGTATATAGAGTGTCTCTTCAAAACGAACAAAGTGATTTTGTGGGCTTTTCGTGACAATTTTACAAAATAAGGAAATGACGGATATTTATGTTAAATATACGGATAAGAAGTTGTGTTAATATTAATCTGTTCATTAACTTGCAGCAAGAAATATTATATTTAAAGTTATATAATATGTGTATAAAAATATAATATTATTATTAAAATTATATTAATATAAATTTATAAATTTGTAGACAATCTATAAAATAGAAATATGTAGAAATTCCCATTTGTAGATCATCTGATAATGCAATATACTAAAGAAAAATACTTGATCTACTTCTACAAACAATTATGCGGAAGCTTAATCGAATTGAGCAACATCAATAAGAACACATATAACTGATAAGAAAAAATCAATCACACATAACACAGAAGATATAACCACGGGAAAGCAATAGTGTAAAACCCCAATTCTGTGTTATCATACAAGTGGAAATCTTGTCCAAGTTACAAAAAGAATCAGCTCAAAAGCTTTCCTACTCTCTCTGTAATCAAACAATGAAGCTCATAGACTCAATAGACAAGTATATATCCTCCTCAAGTCCTCCAAGCCCCTATTTCTTTGCGCAATTTTTCTTGGGGTCCAGTGAAGTCACATGTGTGAATTGGCCTCATCACACTCACTGAACAAGAAGTAACAACGCAATTCTCTTGGATAGAAATCCTTCTGCATGCAAGGAATATCCTAGCAACTGATAGTACATTGTCCCTCCATCTGATCTCAACTGGGTCTCTGTCTGAACTGACATGCATGAGTTATGTATGAGAGAATATTCAGTTAACTGAAGAGCAGCATTTATATGCAAGCATGCATTAACTAACTGAACTTAATTTAAACAAACTGTTTAAATCAATCTAACTGGACTTGACTCAGTTAACTGGGCCAACTAATTACTACTCAAATTAGAACTCATCCTTATCTCTTTATGGATATATTCCTCAATTAATAGAAAAACTATTGCATGTCCTCACATAGACTTCATGTTTGATTTTTCACAACTAATTAACTCATGGTGAATTAATTAATTTATTTTCAAACGGCTGTTAAGTTCAAATTCGAATTTTAGTTCCTATTATAGTTTAGGGACTGACTAAAATAAGAAGGTATCCCGAAATGCTATTTATAGAAAAAACTATTTTTAGCACTTTCACTTTTTATCCATTGTAGCTAAGTTCAACACTTGATGAAACTGCGATTTATAGCAGTGCTATTTTTAGCATTTTCTATTTTTAGCATTTCTTGTTGCTATCTTCAACAGAATATTCATTGATAATGGTAAAACAAAACACTTACGTCTAAAACCACTAAAATATTTGGAATTATACTGATTATTATAAACAAATGGAAAATTTATGTTATAAGTCCATGTTTTTGTTAAAACTTTAGTTGCAAGGATTCAATCAATATTCACTACTTAAGTTATAACAATATACATCATTGGTTTTAAAAAGTTGATTAGTCTCCTCATTTTCATACATGGTTGACAATATATCACTAAAAACATGACAATGTTAAATGCAAATTAATCTATATAAATGGATGCTGCAAAATTAATTATTAAATAATAATAATAATATGTTATTTAAAAAATATAAAATTGCATACTTCCTCCGGGTCCCACCAAGCTTCCAATAAAAAAAAACATGAATCAATTATTAAAACCTAACACATTATTTAAAATCATAAAATTATTTGGCAAACCATTGAAATGATAAATCATGTTTAGTACGAGAACAAAGTCATGAATGGTTACATGGATGTTAAAAACAAACCAACCAATCACGATTAAGATAATTTGTGTCCAATCAAATGATATTAGAAAAAAGTATGAAAAATATTTATGATGGATTATATAGAGTATATTAGATATGACGTGAAAAGACCTTGTACATGTGATTAATATTGGAAATCTCCCTTCACATCAACTTTTTGATACACTAATCAAATGTTGAGTACAATTCTCAGTGTTGCTATATGATGTCCAGTGATGTATGACTATAAACCCATCATTTTAAAATAAGAGTGAAGCCTTATAAACCAATCAAGTTTCAAATAAATAAAATAAAATAAAATAAATGAATTTATAAGGTTAACATTATACATGATAATTTGATTTCTAAGTCAAATTAGAGATAATAGATGGTCAACGCATAAACGAATGTGTTATACCCTGCGCGGCAGCGATAATAAGGCCTAAGGTATGACATATTCCTTAATGTAATACCCAAATAATTATAAATATTGTCATATTTATATGATAGTTAAATTTTTATATCTCAAAAGAATGTGTTAAGTATTTGAATTATTTGGAGTAATCAAGTTTTAGTTGTTTTTATTTCATGTACGAGTTTTTTTTTCTTAAATAAATAATATAGATTTTTATTAACAAAAAAGAAGATATATTAGTGACTATATTGGAGACACATGTGTGGAGTTGGCCATATTCAAACAAAGAAATTTTAGAGCACCATGAATAACGTAGACCAAAACTAACTGTGGATCCATAAAAGTAGCTCACCAATACATAAAATGCATCAAAAAATACAATCGTTAGCCAGAAAACATATCCACCGTAACTAGAACATGCAGAACCAAAGGAGCACCAGAGAGGAAAGGAAGCATTAACATGGAATATGCACATCAACATAGTCACAATAAAATTTTGAAAAAGAGCCCAACAAACAATAGCTATAGTACCATTGTCATACGTACACACATAAAGCCAACGCCAAAACCTGATGTTGCCAAAAAAAATCACATAACCTGGATTGCATTTATCCCAAAACTAGTCCAAAAAACATGAAATTAGAAGCACATTGAGATCTTCATTTATCTACTTCTGAAGAGTCATGATTTGAAGAGAAGAGAACAAGAGTATTCCCACTGTGAGAAGGGGATCTGTGAGGTCGCCTGAACTAGAATCTGAAACCAAAAATGACTCCACTTTTGCTAAGTGAAAATCAACATTAGGCCAGTAATATCTATCCCTAAAGACTGATCGCGCGCGCTCCTCTCTGCGGCTAGGTCAAGCTCTGAACCGACGCCGCCATGGGAGCTCCTGGGGGCGGAGAGGCTTCTCCCCCCCCGCCATCCTCTTCAGCAGACGCATTCAGGAAACTGCTGTCTCAGAAAGGAAGGAAACGAACCTCGCCTGAGGTCCCAACATTTATTAAAAAACTCGAAGAAATACCTGAAATCGATCTGCCAGAAGAACAACCGATCAAAATTGCTCTCGCCTTGGCCGATAGAGGGCTGGTCGGGCAATTTATGGGTAGATGGCCTACAGCAAAATCAACAGATGAATGGGTCCAACGAAATTGGAGGCCCTTACTTTCAAACAGTGTGATCAGCTATCCTGTCGGTAGAGGTTTCTTCATCTTCGAATTCACTACCAAGGAGGATCGGGATCTGGTGTTCAGAAACGGTCCGTATTTCATGGGGAATCAAGGCCTCTTCCTGAACAAATGGACCCCAGACTTCGACCCCTCAGTCGATGTCCCAAAAGAGGTTCCTGTCTGGGTCCGGCTTCCAAATCTGCCAATACATTGCTGGAGCTATCAATCCCTTCAAAAAATTGGAAACGGGCTGGGTCGATTCATAGACAAAGCAGATAACAGAGGTCAATACACCTGCGCAAGAATATGCGTGGAAGTCGACTTGGAAGCTGTTCTCCCGGAAGCCGTTAAGCTATCAGTTGGAGATTGGCACCACTACCAGAAACTGGACTACGAGCAACTGCCATTTAAGTGCAGAATCTATCACGAGCATGGCCACTTCCAACGAAACTGTCCTAAAGCACCATCAAAGGACAAGGTGGAAGAAGAAGGATGGAAAGAGATAAAAAAAGGTAAAGCAGTCTCAAAGTCTATTGATCATACAAAATCTGGAACAATGGGGGAATCCCAGCCCACCTCTCAGTCCAACCCAATCACAAAAGAAGGCAACCCATCAGGTGAAAAGGCGCTTGTAACAGAGAGTCACGAAGAAACGGAAGATCAACCAAACAATCTGGGGAAAAAAAACGAAGAAAGCCCATCTGCTCCTCCACCTACTGCAGATCAAAGGGGAAACGAAGGAGCAGAGGAACATATTAGCTTAGCTTCTGAATCGGGTGAAGAGTCAGAAGAAAGAGACTCTGAATCAGATGGCTCTCAAATAACCCCTATCAAGTCGGCTAGGGGCCGGAAATCTAAGAAGAAACAGAGAGAGGAGAAAACTTATCTGGACGTCCTGCAAGGATCCCAGAAAACCCTCAAAGGAATGATGAACACAAGATCTGGACGAAAGCAGAGCAAGGCTCCAAAAGGAGCCACCTCCTTCCAAACCAGTAAATAATGAAGTACGTCTCCTGGAATTGCAGAGGGTTAGGCAGCAAACTGAAAGAAGAAGCCCTGAAAGATATTGTCAGAATCCATTCGCCTGAAATCCTTCTTATCCAGGAGACAAAGATGGAGGATAAACTTCTCCTCCAAACTAGCAAGACATATTGGCGCAAAGGTCCCAGAAGCGCAGTAAGTGCCAAAGGCGCCTCTGGCGGACTTGCCTCCTTTTGGGACAGCTCCAAATATGAGTTGATTCAAGAAGAAAACTGTTCTCACTGGATCTTCACTCAGCTCCTTCACAAAGACTCTGGTCAGCAAGTAAGTATGTTCAATATTTACACTCCGGTCCTTCCAACGGAGAAAAAACTTTGCTGGAACTCGATTCAGTCCTTTTTATTATTGCACAATCTAGAAAATATCATTATTGCAGGTGATCTGAATGTCACTCTAGCCACTGACGAGAAAAAGGGAGGTTCTCCAGTTCGGGACCCAGCTAGAGAATGGGTGGAAGACATAATGTTAGACTGGGATCTTGAAGATATCAAGCCCACTACAGGGAAATTCACCTGGTCTAACAAAAGACTAGGGCCAAATCATATAGCCGCTCGTCTGGACAGATTCCTTGTCCAATCCTCTTTTCTTACTTGTGGTCTTTCAGCCTCCTCTAAAATACTTCCAAATTGCACATCTGATCACAAACCTATTAGCCTCGAGCTATCCATTGATGGAAACCTTGGACCAATACCCTTTAGATTTAGTCCTATGTGGATCCAGCAAGAAGGGTTTCATGAAATGGTTTCAGAAGCTTGGAACAGGCAGATTTTGGGGTCCCCATTCTACGTATGGGAAGAAAAGTTGAGGGGCCTTAAAAGAAGACTCAAGGAGTGGGCCAAAACTCTGAAAACACCCGCTGCCAAGAGAAAAGAATCCTTAGAAAACCTTGCTGCCCACCAATCTGCAATGGAGAAATCTGTTGCTTCTCATAGTCTGATGCAAAGAGAAATCGAACTGCAAAAAATTCTCCATAGAGCCAGCAGAGATGAAGAGGAATATTGGAGGCAAAAATCCAGAAATCTATGGTTACAAGCCGGCGACAAAAATACCAGTTTCTTCCATAAGCAAACCGAAGCCCGCAAGCAATTTAAAACTATTTCAGAAATTCGGTCCCAAGATGCCATGATCAAAGATCCTGAAGGCATCAAAAGAGTTGCCTTCATCTTTTACAAAGAGCTGTTCACGGCCCCAGATAACCCTCCTCTAGACCTTCAAGCCCATCCCTTCGACCTAATCCCTCATTGTGTTCAAGACTCTGTTAACTCTATGCTTACAGCACCGATCAGCATGGAGGAGCTCAAGAAGGCATTGGACTGCATGGAGCCGGATAAAGCTCCTGGGCCAGACGGGTTCAATGCCAGATTTTATCAGACATGCTGGCCTATAATTAACAAAGATCTCTTAAGAATGGTCAGGAAATCACAATCAAGTATCAAAATTGGAGGCAACACCAATTCGGCCTTCCTTGCCCTGATACCGAAGGAGAAAGGAGCCACTGACTTTGGCAGATTCCGGCCTATTTCACTATGTAATACAAGCTATAAGCTGATCACCAAATTAATAGCAAATCGTCTCAAGAACGTGCTGCCGGACATCATACCGGAAAACCAAGGTGGCTTCATCAAAGGGAGAAAGATTCTGGACAATATTGTGCTGGTGCAAGAAGCAGTTCATTCAAGTTGCCAGCGAAAAGAGAAAGGAATGGTGATAAAGCTCGATCTGGCTAACGCCTTTGACAGGGTGAGACATGATTTCCTCTATGCTGTTATGGAGAAACTGGGCTTCTCTTCAACCTTCATCAATTGGGTGAAAGCCTGCATTGCCTTCCCTTGGATAGCGCCTCTTGTAAATGGCCGGTCAACCAAGTTCTTCAATGCCTCAAGGGGTTTAAGACAAGGTTACCCGCTCTCCCCGCTTCTCTACGCCATTCAAGCCTCGGTGCTCAGCTTTCAACTAGACTGCTGTCAACAAATCCAATCTCTGCCTGGACTCAGAATGGTTCCCAACATTAAAGATATTAACCATGCCCAATTCGCCGATGATACCCTTCTGCTAGGAGGAGCGAGCATAAATTCTGCAAGATCCTTTAAGAAGGAGCTGGATATCTACAAGGAGGTCTCGGGCAGCAAGATAAACTATCTAAAAAGCACCATATACAGCTGGAACTACTCGGTCAAGGATCTTGCTGATATAGCCAGGCTTCTAGAAATGAAAGGAATTCAGACCTGGGAGTTTTTCAAATACCTGGGGATCCCAATCTTCAAATCCAGTCCTAAAGTGGCCCACTGGATGCCAATGCTCGACAAAATAAAACTAAGAATCCAATCTTGGGGAGCCACCTGGCTGAACAATGCGGGGAAGATTATCCTGATGAAATCAGTGCTCACAAGTATGCCGCTTTACCATAACTCCATTCTGCTGGCTCCCAAAACTTTCCACAGCAAATTGGACAGTCTACTGCGAAGATTCCTCTGGGAAGGGGGGAAAAACAATGAAAAAAGACTTCATTTAGTCAGATGGGATACTGTTAAAAAGCCAACTCTGGAAGGAGGCCTTCACTTAAGAGATCTGGGAGCCCAGAATCTCTCCTTGGGCTCCAAAATACTATGGAGCATTGTTGATGGGAGGACTAGCTGGAGCAAGAAAGTGCTGTGGAAAAAATATTTCAAGGGACAGCGGCTGAGATGCTTGGACCAGCCTCCAAAAACACGTAAAGGCTCCCCGATCTTCAAACTTTGCCTATCAGCTATGGAGCACTTCAGTCAAAATCTATACTGGATTCCAGGTAACGGAAAAAATATCAGAATTTGGGATGATCCAATCCTTGGTGATCAGTCTTTAAACCAGGTAGATGGCCTGTCAAACATTAAAACATGGCTTCAGTCAAACAATCTGAACACCCTGTGGGACATCTCAACATGGACGGAGGATGCTGGAAGTCGGTGGGCTAGTTGGAATTTGGGGGAGGTTCCCCAACAGCTGCAGGTTGAAGCCAAGATACTGTTAGACAAGCTTCAAGGGAAATCCCCAATTAAAGCATCAGCCAAAGACAAAAGAGGGTGGGGCTCCCTCTCAGGCAAATACACAGTTGCTGAAGGTTACAAAAGCAGGAAAGCGATCCCTAATGTTCCCCCTGATCCAGCTCAATGGAAATTCATCTGGGCCTTCCCCTCGCTGCCCAAAATCGACTTCTTCTGCTGGATGCTAGCCCACAACAGCATTCTCACTAGAGATATCTTGAGAAAACGTGGTATGGAAGGACCTTCCAGATGTCCGCTGTGTATGTCCGAGGAAGAGTCCGCAAATCATCTGTTATTGCTATGCCCCTTTGCCCGTGTTGTCTGGAGGGGAGTCCTGAGAACAGGTGCTGACAAAGTCGAGATCCCTGGTAATATTAACACCCTGCTTCACAACTGGGCCTCCTTAACTCCGTTTGATCTCTCAAAAAAAAACCTCCTCAAAACAGCCTGGATGTGGATACCTAAATTTACCTGCTGGAAGCTGTGGTTGGAGAGGAACAATAGAATTTTCAGGGATGAGAAATGTACACCGGGCAAAATCATAACTAAAATCCAAGCTCTACTGGGAGAAACTCTGGGTACCAAACAGGCAATAAAAAATGAAGCTGATCTGGACAGCGAGGAGGAGATATGGCTCAAAGATCTGGTCCCACACTATGACACCAAGCCACTGTCCCTTGCAATCACCCATGCGAATTGGGAAATCCGCCTGGAAGAACAGATGTTTATTAAATGGCGCTCTGTCCTGGAGGAACATTGCCTCTTCTTCGATGGGGCCTCTAAGGGCAACCCCGGGGCTGCGGGAGGAGGTGGGGTTCTTTTGAATCCGGATGGTTCCACTGAGCTCCGATATCAATGGGGACTGGGCATCGAATCCAACAACAGAGCTGAGGCTCTGGCTCTGTGGCAAGGGCTCAATCTAGCTCTCAAAAGGAACATCTTGAAGCTGTCAGTCTTTGGAGACTCCAGGCTAATCATTCAAGCACTGAATCTCAACACATTTCCCTCTCAGATCCTCTTAGCCTCCATTTACAAGAAAATCAAGCTTATCCTTCCTCTGTTCCAGAAAATAAATTTCTTTCACATTCTGAGGCATCTGAATGATCAAGCGGACCTTGAAGCCAACTTGGGCTCCATTAGAGACAGACGATCCCTGTTAGTCAACTCCAACGAAGAAGACTGCATCATTCCTTAATCCTCTGTATTCGATTTGCCCCCAATTAATCCTCATAGCCTAGCTTTCAATATCAGTGGTCTCATTCTGTTCAGAAAGCCTGTTCCTATCTAAAAAGCAAAGACCGGGTAACAGGGTATTAATTGGACTAAAGAAGTCAATCAGATTCCAAGTCTTCCACCAAAAAACGAAATTAAAGATGAAGGCTCCAACTCAGACCATTCTGATGGATCTCTACTATGGTTAGCGCCCCCGCAGGTGTCCAGGTTCGGACGTAGAAGCAATATCTCAGCTGTGAAGATTAAGGAACAGGGATGCTGAAGGACCGGTAAAAAGAAGGCTCAAGGAAAGGTTAACGAGGACTCTGTATTCATGAAGGCAGCCATCATTTCAAGCCTGAGCATGACCAAAAGAGCTGAGCGTATTGCAACTCTGTCATCTGGCAATCCGAGGATTGATCCTATCTGGATATGGTTCAATAGAGAGATACGCTGCTGTGCATTAGCACTGTCATTTCAGTTTTTGTTGTAATATCCAAGCACGCGGCAGCTAGTTTGCCGCCCTAATTCCAATAACCGTTACAGTCTAAAAAAAGAAAATCAACATTGTTGAGACATAAACGAATGTTGCGAACCATACACTTGATATTCTCCAAAGAGGAGAAGTCATTATAATTCCCAATCTTCTTTTCCCTAAATAGAAGCTGCAAGAAAGTAGAAGTTAGTTGATTTAGGGCCAAAAAACTGAGAAAAATCAAACTACGCTTATGGAAATGACCCAACAATATGGTTTCGCCCACTTGTGCACCCCCATCAGGGACCAAAATCTCCTTATTCATAAATTTTTGTAGAGCTTTCCTGTGAGTTTGAGTGAATGGCATTGGCCAAAGCTCATCCAAATCAAGGTTGTTATGACAACAACCCATATTTTCCAAGTAATCTGCAACCCTATTACCAAATCTAAAAGTATGTTGAACACAAATATACTCAAAGGAGTCCAACAAAACAACAATATGTTCGACAATCCCCTCTAATATCCAACTTATAATGCCTTTCGAACTAGATAACCATTGATAATTTTCTGAATACACAGAATCACAATGAGAGAATCATTGTCTATATGAAGGAGCGTAAAGTCCACTCGTGCAACGATTTGAAGACCTTTGTCCAACGCAATAAATTCAACCATATTGTTAGTCACAAATATGCAAGACATAGTATAGACTCACAAAGGAAAATAATGATTTTCCTTAAAGATACCTCCAACACCAGCGAAACCAAGATTACCCTTTGCAACCCCATCAGAGTTATTTTGATGAATTTTTTAGGAGGAGGAGCATAAGAAGCATTGGAAGCAATAAAAGGGACAAAAGGAGGCTTTTGACCTGAAACAACCACCCTCTGATCCATATTCAAGGCCTTCAGGATCTCCATTTCCAAAATATTGGAAATCCAATCCTCAGGAGACTAGGAAACAACCAATATGGATTCCCTAACATTAGACAAAACCAACTACACCAATATTCGATTAGATCTACTAATATGATACAAAATCATATAATTGTGCTCCTTTTATAAATTCCAAAGTATAAAACCAATAAGAAAACACCAGGCTTGATTGACAATAGGCTTATGGAATTGTTTATGACTATGAAAATTCCAAATTGGAACCCTAATGCAGCAATCGATATTATTTCTCCTAATTGTTAATAATTTAACAATTTATATGCTATGAAAAATATCAAAATAGATACATTGCAACCTTCACAAATAAAATTTTGTGGAAAATTAAAATGTTGGAAGCTAAGAAATGCTAGCACATGCACATAAAACTAACACAATTATTCTTGGATAAGAGTCCCCGGGAAAAAACCCAACTTGGGAAAATTGGTGCAGTAGCTGAGGGTTTAATTATTATGTAGCATTGAGAAATTTTGAGTACAACTGGATGTTGAAATATGGCAATCCTATAGAGAAAATGCTAGCAGAAATCTAGTGAGGAATTTCTTCACCCCACAGGCAATCCTCGACACTAATTGCCTTCATAAATTTGGCCCTCTAACCCTTTGTGTCAGCCTCTGCGTGGCTTTGCATAGTCTACTTGGTCAAGCCTCTTACTGGTCTCTGATGAAATTGTTAAGCCCTATGTTAGCTGGAAATATGCTTCTCTGACACTTTGAGACTCCTTCCAGGCCTCTAGAACTGAAGATGTCTTTCCCTCTCAGTAAATCAAACTTGCCTCTAGAAGTTGTTGCATTGCCCCTTCTTCAGCTTTTCTGTGGTTGTTTCTCCTCTCTTTAAATGCGCTCACTAGATCTGAAATATTTCCTCCAGCCTCACTATCTCTACCCCTCACACACTGCTTCGATCTCTAGCTCTCTCTGGCAACTGAATGTCGCTACTCTGGAAATCAATCTAACAAGAAATCAAATTGCTCTAGTCTCTCAGGTGATTTCTCCATCATCACATCGATCTCCTCTTATAATCCTATGTTGGAGAACCAACGACCAAGATTAAAACTTAATCAATGGCTAGGATCATATCTGGATAAATTTGAGTGAGTTCTATATGATTCTCACCTTGACTTTATTAATATTAATTAATTAACCATATTACCTAAGTTTAGAACTAGAAAATATTTAAAATTTGGTTAATAATCTAATTAAGGAATTTCTAAGTGGAAATTCTAGAACGATCTATGGGTTTTGGAGATCTCATGTATTATAGCCTCTCCACCAACTTTTGTGGCTAGAAAACATTCAATGCTAGAAAAAATAGCACTCCCTCTTAGTGATGAATGTGTTCTAATGTTGCACTCCCAGCCACAACACTTTGTCTTTGCATCATCTCATGTTATGTTGTTGATGTCTGGCCATACTTCCCACCAACCACAATGCAACTTTGATATATGTTGCATATGTGTTGTTGTTGACGTTGCCATATTGGTTCCAGCACTAAATCTGCACTGCAACTCCCTCTCATATGTTGTTGTTGCAACTGCAACATCTGCAATTGAAAAGCATCCAAAATACTGAATCAATTGTGTTCAGTATGATGCATTTGTTTCCCGAGTCTCTAACTACTACTAGCATATGGACTATCAGTAAAGGATTTGCATTGTTGTTGACTTTGCATTGTGCCATCTACATTGTTGCCAACTCTGCACTGCGCTCCAAACATCTAACCGTTACAAGTCTCAACATCTGTCACTCAGTCTTTGACTGCAACAACTCTGACTGATCCATCCTTCTACTGAATACTTTGGGCCCCCGTAGCCAGGTAATGATTCATGAGGTGGACTCCTCAAGGATCCTTCCCATCTGTAGTGCCCTAGGAATACAACACCAAGTCACCCCATCTCACTCCTAAAGTTATATAAGAAAACATACCAAATTCTTCCTCCATCCTGGAGGAAAGTATATCGATCTCTGCTAAATATTCTTGTTTGTTCTACTTCTCCTCCTTTTCCTTCTTCTTATGAGGACGTTGGGTACTTTAGTGACCGAGATCACCACACCTAAAGCACTTGACATTTGACAGGTCCTCCTTCTTCTTCCTTTATTCCCCTTGTCCTTGACTATGACCCTTTGATGTGAGGCCACATTCTCCTCCTCCTTCACCGTCTTTGATCTGCTACTGCTTCCAATGATGGATATCTTTAGCAGAGCTCATATCAACTCCTGTTGCTACAAATTGGCCCACATTATATCCAATCGGGTATCCTATCTCTGCCCAATATGCTTTGTAACAATCCTCTAAGACATTATTGAGTGTCAATCGCACTAGCTGTGTGGGTTGTGGTGCTACCCCAACAGTTGATCGCTGGTGTTAGATCCCTATACTACTAGTGTAACCCCTTATTGTTATTAGTACAACCCCCTTATTATATTTTTGTGCCCATGTAGTCCCCATATTGTTATTATTGTGCCAAATAGAAGCCCACTATTGTTATTATTGTGCCCTTACATTATTATTGTTATGTCAGCTCTGATTATATTATGACCCCTTAGACTCCTATATATAGAAAGGAGGACTTGTCATCTGTATCATCTAAGAATTATTCATTTGTGTAATGTAAAGGAGGTTTCCCCTTAGAAGAGGCTTATTTCTAAGGCGTTGATCTATCTTTTCTATCTTTTTGTGAGCTGGTTTCATAACAGCTGGTCTTAGACCTCCTGAAGCCTAGTAAGGAAGGGGTTTGTTCCTTTCCCTTTCTGCATCCGGATGAGTCTCAACTTCACCTCTAGGTACATCTTCCATTGCTCAGAAGTACCCTGGTACAACGTGGAGAGAGCATCCCACATCTGTTTGGCAGTATCTTTGCCAACTAAATGTGAGACAGCATAGTCCCGGACTCCATCTAAGATCAATCGCTTCGCCCACGCCATCTCCTTCTTGTATTCTTTGTGTTGATATGCATCCCGAGGAACCACCTATACTACATCAATATAGACTTCCCAGCCACATTCATCTAGAATAAAGGACATCCTTGCCTTCCAAATGACGTAGCTGGAAGCTCCATCCAACCTATATTGATCATGTAGCCTAGCAGTGGCCATCTCAATGAACTATTTAAAACTTCCTCTTTCCTTCTACTCGATTGATGCTCTGCTATTCACACTCCCTTCTAGAGTGAGAATATATGTTCACAACTATTACTGAACTACAAGGAAATTTGAACTTCTTGAGACTAGAAGTTCCCTGAGGAAAATTTTCCCTCTGTGTGTGCTCTTCTTTCTTCCACCTTGACATTGGATCTTCTCTAGCGAACTGCTACAAAAACCTTTGTGTCCAACTAGAGATCTTCCCAATTAAATGATTGACTTTCTCCCTCTTCCTTGAGAATCACTCGATCTAGAAGGATTGAATTTTTCAGCCTTTCTCTCGAAAAAATTGGCCTTCCTCAAGCAACTTAGCCTCCTGGAAAAAGATTGCGTTGCCCTTGGGAATTTTGGCCTATTGCCCACACTGAGCAGCAAAATTCCTTTTTTTCACCTTTGATATCTCCAACTAATCAACTGCACTCTGATACCATGTGAAAATTCCAAACTGGAACACTATTGTAGCAATTGATATCATTTCTCCTAATTTCTTATTAATTAAAAATTTAACTGCTACAGTAAATATCGAAATAAATAAACTGCAACCTTCACAAATAAAATTTTGCTTGAAAATAAAAAGTTGGAAGCTAAGAAATGCTAACACGCACACATAAAATTAACACAATTATTTTTGGACAAAAGTCCTCGAAAAAACTCAACTTGGGAAAATCGGTGTAGCAGCTGAGGGTTTTATTAGTATGCAGCAGTGAGAAATTTCTGAGTACAACTGGATGTTGAAATATGGAAATCCTACAGAGAAAAATACTGGCAGAAATATAATTAGGAATTTCCTCATCCCACAAGCAATCCCCGGCACAACTTTCCTTCATAAATTTGTCCCTATGACCCTCTCTATAGTCTGCTTGACATCAAGCCTCTGACTGGTCTTTGATGAAGTCGTTTTTCCCTTTGTTGGCTAGAAATATGATTCTCTAGTACTTTGGGACTCCTTCCTAGCCTCTGGAACTGAATATGTATTTCCCTCTCAGCAAATCGAACTTGCGTCTAGAAGTTGCTTTGTTGCCCCTGTGTCAGCTTCTTTGTGGATCTTCTACCTCTATGAAAATGCACTCATTGGATCTGGAATACTTCCTCTAGCCTCACTATCTCTGCCCCTCACACACTGTTTTGATCTCTAGTTCTCTACAACAACTGACTGTTGCTACTCTGGAAATCAATATGCCAAGAAATCGAATTGCTCGAGTGTCTCAAGTGATTTCTCCATCACCACATCAATCTCCTCTTATAATCCTTTGTTGGAGCACCAACGACCAATATTAAAAGTTATTCAATGGCTAGGATCATCTCTGGATCGATCTGAGTGAGTTTTCAAATGATTCTCACCTTGACTTAATTAATATTGATTAATTAACCATATTCCCTAAGTTTAGACTTATGAAATATTTAAAAATTGGTTAATAATATAATTACATCATTTCTAGGCGGAATTTCCATAAACAATTTCTGGGTTTTTGAGATCTCATGCATTTTAGTCTCTCCACCAAATTTTGTGGCTAGAACACATCTAATGATACAAAAACTAACAATGAATCCATTGCTCCAACAAAAAATATAAACTTTGGCTCTCCGAGAGATGACTATGAAAAAGAGAAAGGAGGTGAGACCATACCACATTTGCATAGAAACAAGTGAAAAATATATGATGATGCATCTCTTCATCCTGACCATAAAGAAAACATAATGAGGGACCTTCATAACCTTTCTGACAGATAATATCCTAGGTTAAAAGTCGATGCCTTGCTATCAACCAGAGAAAACATGCAATCTTAGGCCATGTTGAAGTTGTTCGAAACCACAAACACACAATGGGGCATCCCCGATATGAAGTCCTAATTAGACCTCACATTGTTTGGTATAGGATCCCCATCCAGAATATGGCCCAGATGCCATTCTCTCAAATATTTTCCTTGGCTGCAATAGTTAGAATAAGAGAGCTACATGCATGTACTTTTGAATGAGCAAGTAACTTAGCCTTGTGAAATGTTCAATTGCAAAGTGTATCAAGGTTCTTTCACTAAAATGAAAGAGAAATTGAATGTTTAGAAGAAAATTAATAGTAAGATTATAATAAAGACACGCACACATACATATGAAAGAATCGTTAATCATCTAGAAAAATAGTACACATAGACATAAAGATCATTAAAGAAATTACAACACACATTCAACAAGATGAGAACCAAATCCAGTGAAATAGTTCAATTTCTTTAATACATGAAAACATTAACGCATATCGCAAACATCTAAAGAGTAGTCTTACAATATTCATGATATACGCATGAAAGTGTATTGGCTCACCAAGCTTCAAAATATTAAGTGAAAGTTCCAAGATGCATGGTTACAATGAGACACCACTAGCTCCAACAGTGGAGCATTAAGCCACTACTTTCTCCCAAAAAGAAAAATCTTCTCTCTAATGCCTAGTTGGAGAATTCAAGGTGAAAAGTCCTTTGCTTGAGTAATGAGGTTTATTTTATAACAAGGGGGATGAACTTTCATATCCCCGTGACTCTTGAACTACCCTCATGACTCTTGGACTTATAACATGACCTTTGATCTTCCACAAGACTTTTGGGCTTTTCCTAATGACTCTTTTGTCCATATGTGACTCTTGGAATTCCACATATTTACATATACAATATTTTCCCAAAAATACATCATCGAGTGACAACAACATGATAATTCATTAGCATTGATGACTTGGAACCCAGTGACTTGTGACATAAAGTTCTTTGAGAAGTGATGACACTACCACTATATCTTCAATACATGTAACGAATCATGCACTGTATTTGCCTTCTACCCTCCAAAGGGTCTAGATAGATTATGGAATATTCATGGGTCACTTTGATCATCACATTCCATCATTCCTTCAACTGTCACAAGATGGTGCCTTTGTGACTTTGTCTTCAAAATGACTCCTTGGACAACTTCTCTTGACAAATATCCTCCAACATCTTTTTCCATGTTTACTGAGAACACCTACATGTATGGATCACTCATGGAAAGCAAACATCCTAGAAATCTCCTACTCTGCTATGATCCATGCAATGTACTGATAGTGGATCAATAGTGCACAAGGGGGAGAGAGAGAGGTATTTTGGTAGCAGGGCACACTTGCAGGAGACAGGGAGGCAGGTACTGCTTACTAAGACTGTGCCATGTGTATCTCTAGAAGAGGAGGAGGCAAAGTGAGTGCATGGCATAGTTCTAAGAGACAAGGTTGTATGGATTGTTAACTACGACTGCGCCATGTGCTAGGGAGGAAGGCCAAGGTCACAAGGAGGGTGTAATTTGTAGTTCCAAGGCACAAGGAGGGGCATCACTTCCCACTAAAAGTGTGTAGTGCACTACACTGGGAGCCAGAGGCAAGACTAGTGCAGGGAGGAAGAGTAAGCGACAACGAAAAAGGTCTTGTTGACTAGAATTATGCAGTGCACAGGAGATAGAGAGGAGGATCAGAATGGTGCAGGGTACATTTCTAGCTGACAAGGAGGGTCATTGCTAGGCTCTAGAAGTGCACAGTGTGCTCTCCCTATCCCGAAGGAGGAGTTGCAAGATCAAAAAAATAACTAAGCATGGAAGGGTACAATAGAGAAAAACAAAATGAGTTAGGAGCAAGATCAAGCGTTATACATCTCAACTCATTAATACAACTATGACAAGACCCAAAACTAAGAAATAGACATCAATATGCCAATTCACAAACATTTTCCGAGTGCAACAAGAAAAACATGAGCAGTTGCCACACATAAGTGTCGTTTTGTGACTAAAAAGTGTGCTATAGTTATTCTTGACAATATGATGACACTTAGGAAGGGACATGGACACTTGAAACATGTATGAAATAATAAAGCAACACTTTTATAACAAAAGTGACACTTCACATGATGACAGATAGGCTCCAAAATTCAAACATAGCCAAAATTTTGGAGGGTGTTGTAAAAATGACAACACTTGACAAACTTCAGCTTCTCTATCTAGGTATAGCTTTCATCACAGAGTCTAGCCCTTTAGGAAGTATTGACTCATCATAAGGCTCGCCCTAGCTTCACCACTTATCTTGGTTTACCACATGGATTATCCTATTTGTTTGGCTCAAACACATTCAAATATATTTCAAAATCAACTGTTTCGATTTGGGGAAAGGGTAATAATGTATCAAGCTTCTGATGATTAGAAGTTAAGCACATTCCCTAGTGTTGCTCCACTGCTAGCGAGCTATTCAGTACCCCAACAGAGTCACCTCAAGGAATCACAAGCATTTCTTTATTACCATTCGATTTGTTAAGTACCCAACGAAGTTGCTTGCTTCACCTCTCTGCGTAGGAAGCCTTCCTCTTATTCACCTATTTATTTATTTATTTGAAGGTGGAAGAGGGATCTTGTCTTATTTTATTGGCAAGAGAGGTTGTTCCTCATTTAATGGATTCATATAATGTTTGAAGTTGATATGCTCATTTTGAGGTTTTCTCCTTTCCTTCTCTACTCAACCAAGTCGACACGTGAACACACCATTAATTAAAATTGCAAGTGAAGAATTAAGATCCAAAGGTATGGGCATCATAGGTCCTCCATTTTGCATGACTTTTATTATCCATCTGGACATTACTTGACTTAAAACACTTAGACCCAAAAAAATAAGGAGACATAACGTACAACCAAACATTGTAGTTGTCACAATCCCTTTTGATTTCCACCACATTGTTCTTTTGCTCTATACATACACTTTCACACAAGGTTTTATTTATGTATTGTTGAAGTCTGGCATTATTCTCTTTTTTACAATCATTTTCCTCTCCTTTACCCTTTTTATGACAATTTTGTTGCAATTTCAATCCAAACAAGGTCATCATAGATATGCTCAAGCATCCAAAAGGTATTGATCATTCATGTTTTATAATCTACTACTTCTTTATGAAATATAATTGAAACATTTCTACAACTATAGAATTTTGTTCATTCTACAACTAATGAATAATTTTGCAACTATCTCCATGGTTATATAGGTTTCAATGCACCAGAGAATGAATGGAAGGTACTAGAATATGGAAAATGATCCACCTATGAAAATCCACATGTCGTCGTGATCTGTAAAACCACATAGATAAAGAGATCTAGAAGTTAAACCAGAAGTCAACTCTATTCCAACCAACAAGCATATTTTGAAGACAATATGTGGCAAGATCAGGCGAGCATGCAAACTATTTAGAGGTTGATGTGTTTGATCAGAATCCCTCATAGTTTTCTCTTTCAGTAGAAAATAATGAGGAGATATTCTTTTATATTAATTTTACTTCTTAGTTGTCAGATTAGTTAAGTTGTCTCTCAGCATAGGACTTTTAGAATGGTTTTAATAAGAAGTGTATAAAAAGCATTGAGGCAAGACCAAAAGACAGTAGTTGTTATTGTCAATTATTTGCAATCTTTGTTGAAGAATTCTACAATTAATATAATACTTTGTTTCTAAACAAATGCGTGGTTAAGTGAATTAATTTGGTGGTGAACTTGCACTCAACAGGAGAGACCCCTAGAGAGTTGTAAGAGTAGATTAGTTTATATTCATGTTTACTATGATTTGATTACCAGTGATTTGTTTTTGTATGATTAGTTTTGTTGTGCTAATAACAATTACAGATTTATAAACATGTGCTTGCTTCTTGAATTTGTGCTGAGGTTTCCTTAGTTTTTTGTGCTTACAAATAGGTAAATTTCTTTAAAAACAAGACATTCATGAGAAAAATAGCTTCAAAAACTAATAATGAATAGCAAACATGTACAGTGCAGTAAACCATCAAAGAGACACATTAACATAGTGTTTTGATGAAGGAATTCACCCCTCCTGGGCTACACCTCCTTGGTCCAGCTTCCATGGCTTGGGCCTATGTATTAGCTCAATGTGAAAAAAATGTTGTTTACAAAGCTCTATGGCTCTTGATACATGTACCAATGTGTTCAGAATGTCCAAATTAGTCAAAAATGACTATTAGATCTCTAAAAACTGACTATGGCTGCTCTGTTTATGACCCCCTTCCTTGGTGGCTCTCGGCTTCCCTGAACTTCCCTATAGAAAAATCACTTTTAGAAGTCTTCTATTGCCTCTGAAACCTATACCAATGTCTTTATAAGGTTGAAATCATCCAAAATTGACTATTCATTTTCCAAACTTGGTCGAAAATTGAGCAAGATATGCTTCATTTAATTTTTCCCTAGGAAACCCCACTAAATTTGGAGAGACTCCAATTAAGTCCGCCAAACTTGGTGCCCGCAAACTTAATACGGAATTAAAGCGGCTTTAATTAAAGGGTAAATTGAATTAATTAAGTTAAGCATGATTAGCGCGCTAAGCGCTTATCCTATCCAATGGCCCTTGGTTACGCGCTTTTGGTCGCATGGGGTGGGGATTGGCTCCCTCCGCCCCCGCCGTCGGCAAATCCGTGTGTGCTTTAAATATTATTTCATGGGCCTTCTTTTCAAATCCCGTCGTGATGGTTCAACAACAAAGCTTTGGTAGTTGGGTGGGAGAGGTCGTGGATTCGATTCCCCCTCTGCCCGTCCTTCATATCCTTCATATGATTTTTCCACCCAAAATATTGTTCGGACCTTTGACCATATTTTAAAATATTTAAAATGCGCCACCATATAACATGGTTTATAATGTATGTGGATTTATAGGATTCAGATTTTAAATATAGTTTGGACTTTGGAATATGCGGATTTAATATATATATATATATATATATATATATATATATATATATATATATATATATATATATATATATATATATATATATATATATATATATATATATATATATATATATATATATAAACAAATTCAAATTCCATCTTGGAGCCAATTAGGTAATTTCACCTTCACATAACCAAACTGGCGAATCCATAGGTGACACTTGTCACAACCCCATTGGGTGAAAACTGAACTGAATTGTTCACTGGACTGCCATGTCATCATTTTGTCCTATTCTACAATTTTTTTAGTTGTTTAGGAAAACGAACAGGAGGCCTTTTCTCCTTCATCCAGACTCTATTTTCAATGAAACGAATTGCGTTGTGATCGTCTTGACTAGACGGACGTAGTCATATAGTTTTCGAGCAAAACTGAGAAATTTTATTATTGAGCTAAACACTGAGCACCTGATCAACCAGATATCTCTCTTTCATTATAATATTTCAATGATTTTATTAAGCAATTTCTAGGTTAATTTCTCATTGTTAATAACAAATAGAGCACTCATAAAACACAACAAGAGTTACTTTTCATAATTCATTTCTTTCAAAAGTTTCATTTCATAGCTTAGTTAATTTTCCAAATAATTTCGTGGATGGTGAATAGATGAATTTCAAAGTTTAGTCATGCACACTAGTAATCCTTTGAAGCTACAAGTTGAATCGATATTTGGTTGAAGAAGTATAGTTTTGATTTATTTCCTTTCTGCAAGTAGCATTAAAATTTCCTTTATGTAAATTAGAATTATAATTTCCATTATGTAATTAGAATAAATTGTGATTTTAAATTCATAGATTAAATTTCAATTCAGTTCAACAATTAGATTTCATTTTCTTTTGAAGTAGATTTAATGGAAAGAACATGTGCATGGTAACACTTTGATTTAATATAACACTCATTCATATTCAGATTAAATTTCATCTCTAAAATAGAACTCTAGCATATAATGTGCACATGCACTTCATAAGTACACGAACTTTGGTTGACAATTAATGAAGTAATTTAAACATCAATTAAATTACCCAACATTTTGGCATTGTTTTCGGGGAAGTGTATATAGGGTTCCATTTTCTTTGATTTTCATATCATTTTAGATGCATTCAATTTCATAGATGTGTGGTTAAAACATAATAAAATCATTTAGAATTCATGAATATAGAAAGGGATTTTAGGGGTAGATTTTTAAGTAGAAGTCGAGGACAAAGTTCAATTCCCACATCACCACTCACCTCTGCTAGACCACGTAGTGCCACACCATCCAATGACACTCACATCCCATCCATAGCAAGTATAAATAGACTTCCTAAGGTGCATAGATTTGAAATCCAACCTAGAGATTCACCAAATTCTTCTACTAAAGTCTTAGTTGAAGAATCTACATCCCCAACAGAAGGAGTAATATTTCTCTCTTCAACAAGAGAACAACTCTTAGGACAATAATTAGAGGTCCCTAGTGAAGAAGAGGAAGTTTATTCTGAAATACCATTGGTAGAGGAACCAGAGGAAGAGCTAGATAATCATATCATTGAAGCTTATATTAACTCTAAATAATCTACAATGGCAGTGGACAAGGAAGGAGAAGTACACAATGTAAATGGTGAACCTAGGATTGGAGGTGGAAGAGGCAGAGGAGGAAATAGATGAGGAGGTGGAGGACAAGGTGGTATAGGAGGTAGGGGAGAACCAGATCCTTATGGATTTCCTATCTTTGATGAAGATACCACAGCCACAATGAAGAACATCTCACCTTCTATTCTTCCTAATTTTCATGGATTAAGAACTGAGGATCCAGAAACATTTATTTTTGAGTTTGAAGTATTATGTAGATCTTATGACTACTTACTTGATACTCAAAATTGAAATTATTTCCAACCACTCTTAAATATGGAGCACTTAAATGGTTCATGGGACTAGGAACACATACTATTAGAACATGGGAAGAAATGAAAAGTGTGTTCTTATAGAAATATAAGGATTATTTTATGCCCCGTAACCATAAGGATGAAGTTTTTAAGATGATACAAAAAGAGGATGAAAGCCTTGAAAACTTAGTCGAAATATTTACCTATAATGTTAAAAGGGATAGGATGCATGAACTAGATGAAGAGGCATTAAAATATATATAACATATGAGTGTTTTGATATTCTCAACTTAATGGGAAAAGTGTATGTTTCTCAACTTTCATTTGGTGACATCTATGATTTGTACAAACACATCTCAATGGGTAAGGCTAGATCTAGTAAGAATCCAAGAGATCCTGCCATGTCGAGAGTTAGTAAATCTGCAACAGGAACGGTAAGTAGAGCAGATCTAGGAAATTTGCTTGACAACTTCGAAACAAATATCCTTGGGAATCTTAGTGAGAAACTAGATACTCTCAAGATACAAAACAAGCAAGAAGCTGAGAATGTTGCATTATCTATTTTCTGCCCTAGGTGTAGAAATAAGCATGCCTTGAGAGAATGTCCCATTGATAGTATAGAAATTTGTGTCATACGTGATGAAAATCATGATACAAGGGAATGTCCCTCAATACTTGTTCTTAAAGTTGTTTTTCAAGATCAGGCTGGAGCAAGCCAGAGTTGAATCACTTTTTTGTTGTTGCTAAAATGCCATGGAAAAATCAACATCCAAATATGACTCAAGGTTTCAATACTCAATATCAATCATATGCACAACCATAAAATAACTAGATTGCAACTATTCCTTGGCAAACTTGGCCCCCTCAACCTCAAAATCCATCTTGGGCACAAGGTTGGAAAAATCCTTATGATAGAAATCGTCTATGTCCTCAATTCCAACAATATTATTCCCCTTTTCCACCACAATATTATCCTCCTCAACCAAATCATCCCCCTCAATTCCAAGCTCAACCACCAAATCAACAACTTTCATTACCATCCACTCCATTTCCTCAAAAATCCAATCAACTACCCACCCAACCACTCCCAAATCCAAGTAATAAAAATCAAAAAGTTGTCTACAATATAGAAGGTAAAAATTTTCAAGCTTGTATGATAGCCCCATTAGGTGTAAACAATGTTCAACATAGATCTGGTAGGGTTTTTCAAAAGAAGTCACCAACAATTGTCATCCAAAAATCTAAATAGGATGAAGTTCTTGAAAAAGATACAATTCTTGATCAAGAAAAAACTCCTCCAAAGGAATATGTTCCTATACATTTGAAGGATGACCAAATAAATCAAGCTCCTACAATTCCTCTAGTAGAACAACCTTTTATTTCCCTACAAGATCCACCTTTTCTTGAAAGGCTCAAAATTGATAAAGGAATAGAAAAGCAAATTTTTTTACCAGATTATGACATGCTATATGAACTCAAGAATGTTTGCATCAAAAATTCCTTTATTTCAAGCTATAAAGTAAATACCAATATTTTCAAAAACTATTAAGGAGCTAATGCATTAGAAATCTAGGAACGAAAAGAATTGATGTCAAGAAAATCCAACTAGTAGGAAAAATTGCTGATGTTATGATGAGCAAACCAATAATTCAAAAATATCTAGATCCAGGTAGCCCTATTTTAAAATTCACATCAATGGTATTGAAATTCCAAACACTTTGATTGATTTAGGAGAAACCATAATTATCATGAGCAAACAAACTATGGATCAATTAATGCTTCCTAATCTTCAATATAACCCGACATTGTTACAATTAGCAGATAAATTTGTTATCAAACCTTATGGTATATGAAGATGTATCTATTTCTTCATATTCTTGGGAATATCACGTTTATTTTATGATTTTAACTCCCACAAATAACCTAGGAGGTCATCCATTGATCCTTGGTAGACCTTGGATAGCTACAACTAATGCATTCATAAGTTGTAGATCTGGTGATATGTATATTTCTGATGGAAACTCCACTAAGAAATTCACATTGTATCCACCTGCAAAAACAATAACTGAAGCAGAAAGTAAATTTTGAATAGATGTTGATGAAGACTTTGATGATATTCAACCAGTGTTTACTCTTTCGCAAATAGATGAAGAATATCAATTAATAAACTTAATGAATAATCATGATTCTTCTTCATACTATGAACAAAATCAATTTTTTTAGGAACAACGTAATATTGAATATCTATCATCTCATCAAATGGATTTAAATTCTATGGAAAATCTTGGGAATTTTTTAGTAGAAATATTTCTAGGAAAAACATTAAACATTAATAATAACTTGGAATAATTTCAAAAGAGGAAATTGATGAAGTTGATGCAAAAACATTCCTTTGCTCATGCATGGGAGTATACGAATATGAAAGGGATTGATCCTGAAACTTGTATGCATCATATTTATAACAAGAAAAAGATAAACTAGTTAGACAACCTTAGAGAAGGATCAATCCTAATCTGAGAGAAATTGTTAAGGAGGAATTGCAAAAGTTACTTAATGTGAATTTCATCTATCCTATATCAAATAGTCAATGGGCATCATTTTTGGTAATTATTCCAAAGAAGAATGGAAACTGGAGAGTGTGTATTAATTATATGGAATTAAACAAAGCTACTTTGAAAGATCATTTTCCACTACCTTTTATAGATCAAGTATTAGATACCTTAGTAGGGAAGAAATATTTTTCATTTCTTGATGGTTTTATTGGATATAACCGAATCCAATCGGAACCAGAAGATCAAGATAAAACTACCTTTAAATGCCCATGGGGAACATATGCCTATAGTTACTTCCCTTTAGATTATGTAATGCACATGCAACATTTCAGAGAGCATTTTTGGGTATTGTTTTTTATCTAATTCATGATTGTGTGGAAGTTTATATGGATGACTTTATTGTCTATGGAAACATTTTTGAAGAAGCTCTTCGAAGTTAGAAAAAGTTCTCATTAGATGTAAAGAAGCAAATCTTTCATTAAGTCATGAGAAGTGTTTTATGATGTTTAATGAAGGAATTGTTTAAGGTCGCCATATTTCAAGTGATGGAATTAAAGTGGATACATATAAAGTAGAAGTAATTTCTAAAATTTCAATTCTTGTTTGTCAAAGAGATGTTAGAATTTTTCTTGGGTTCACTGGTTATTATAGAATATTCATAGAAAACTTCATAAAAATAACCTCTCCACTTTTTAAACTTCTTACAAAGTATTGTGAATTTGTTTGGAATTCTGATTTTCAAAAAGCATTTGAGACATTGAAGCAAAAGATCAATGAAGCAACAATTTTAAGAGGACCTAATTGGTCTCTCCATTATCACATTTCTACTAATGCTTTAGATACAACTTTAGGAGTTGCGTTGGGACAAAAAGATCTAACTCCTTATGTTATTTATTACACAAGAAAAAATTTGACTCCAACAAAATTAAATTACATTGTAACATAAAATGAGTTTTTAGATGTTGTGCATGCCATAAACAAGTTTTGTCATTATATCACTGGTTATGAAATTTTCATTCATACAGACCATTATTCTATTAGATATCTAATGAGAAAACAAGTTTACTAATGGTAGAATTACAAGATGGTTATTATTATTGTAGGAATTCAACATTGTTATCCTTGATAAACATGGAAAAGAAAATACAATTGCTAATTTTCTTTCTAAAATGCATAATAATGATGATGATGTTCTTGTAAAGGATAGTTTTCTTGATGAATATATTTTTGCAGTATCTACTAAAATACCTTGGTTTACAGATATTGCTAATTATTTGGCTACATGTAAATTACCTCCACAATTATTATCCAGGGAAAAATGGAAAGTTATCAAATCCATTGCACCTTATTCTTGGATAAATGGAGAACTATATAAAATTGGACTTGATCTTATCATTCGAAGATTTGTTCAAGAAGATGAAGTACCATAAATCTTGAAATCTTGTCATGATGGGCCTTGTGGAGGACATTTTGTTGATAGAAGAACTTCTTACAAGATCCTTCTTTTGGGATGTTATTGCCCTTCTCTTTTTAAGGATGCCAAGGAATATGTCAAAAGATTTGATAGTTGTCAAAGAATAGGGAAGCTTATTCCATTAGATGAAATGCCTCTACAACCACATGTGCTTGTAGAGCCTTTTGAAAAATGGGTTCTAGATTTTGTTGGGCCAATAAATCCTCCATCTAAATAGAAAAGGTATATACTTGTTTGTACAGACTATGTTACAAAATGGGTAAAAGTTAAACCTCTTTCATTTGCAACTGTAAGTGTTGTAGTTACATTTCTTTTTTAGGATATTTTTACTCGTTTTGGTGTTCTAAGATAAATTGTAACAGATCAAGGTACTCAATTCATATCCAAGTTGGTGAAAAATATCATGGAGCAATATAAGATCAAGCATCAAAAGTCTACTCCATATCATCCACAAGTCAATGGACAAGTGGAGTCCACCAATAAGGTACTTGAATCAATTCTAACCAAGATTGTGCATATTCATAGGAGAGATTGGGCAGAAAATCTTCCAGAGCAATTATGGGCATATCAAACCACATGGAGAAACATAATCGGACATACTCCTTATGAGCTTGTCTATGGGAGGCAATTTTTGATTCAAATTGAATTCCAAGCAGAGACTTTCAGGACAACATCAAAATTGGGTCTTGATTTATCAGAAGCTCAAAAACAAAGACTAGCACAATTAAATGAGCTAGATGAGATTCGAAAAGATGTTATCCAAAGAACCAGCATAGTTCAACAACAAAGATTGAGATGGAATGAAAAAATTATCAAAGCTAAAAAGTTCAAGCTAGATGATTGGGTACTTCTTTTTTATTCCAAGTTTAAAGATTTTCAAGGAAAATTTCATACTCACTGGCTTGGTCCTTATGAAATAGATACTTTCTTTGATAATGAAGCATTCAAGATCAAAACTATTGATGTTGAACACGTTACTTTTCTTTTTAATGGTCATAGACTAAGATTATATCATAAACCATTAACTAGAGAGGAATTTGTGAAATATTTGCACGAAAAATATGAATCTAAGCTGGTTAAGAAAGGAGATATTTCTCCTCATTCTCCAATTCTTTTGTAATTTTTCTCAACAAATTAAAAAAATAAAGATAAAAAGTATAAGCATGAAAACAAACAAATATGGCATGCTTATACATAAAATCTTAACTGAAAATAAAGAAATCTTGGTAGTTTATATTTTCACAATTTCCCTATCTTTTTCCCATTTCTTTTTATCCCTCTTTTCTCTAATAATTCTACAGGGTGCAAGGTAGCACTTTTGAAGACCAACCTTCTTCAATTTTCACCAAAAGAAGAGGCAACAATAAATAATTCTCTTTTGATCAAGCAACAAATCTTAGAAAAATAAACTTCCATGGAATCAGTGTCATTCTGCAACTAATCTTCAATTACACGGTCAATTTCAAATTATATAGCCTGACAGTCTACATTTAGATAACCTTCAACAAATGAACATCATAATTACAATGAGATATGTAGAATGTTAAATTATTTTCATATAAGGGACATTATATTTTAATTCATTGGATGATTACATTACAAGGCTCGAGCAATTAAAATACCTCATGACTTTGCTTACTATTATATCTCTATATCATAACTGTTATAACCCTATCCTATCATCATACCTTAACCTGTCACATCAAATCCATTCAAAATCGCCTAAGATTTAATGATCCTATGGAATCGGATCTTGGAATCGTGGGAATTATGTGAAATAGTATAGTCCTATTATGAGTTGAATACCCTACAAGCACCTTATTTCATCATCATTCAACCTCCATTTCATACCACCGCCATCCATATCTGCTAAACTTCCTCTTACAAAGCTTTCATCACCTTTGTCAAAAAGAAGTAGTCTAGCGGTGGGACTTCTCTCCACCATGGGTATCATTCTTCGATGAGAACCTAATGGAGCCAAGTTCCTTCAGGCATATCCACAAGTCATAGAACAATTGCAGCAAGTGGGTTGGCTCAAGTTCTTTGAAAAGTTTGATGGATGCGAGACAAAGGTTACCAAATCTTTTGCTTGGGCTTTTGACAGGGTAGAGGTAGAAATTGGTGACATCAAACTTGTACCGGTATAATCCATAGTGGTAGAAACTACATCATTACCCAAAAACAAAGAGAGTTGGTTTAAAAATAGGAAAATCGAGGAGAAAAAATGGAAAACCTTCTTGAGAGAGTCAAGTATGGACATTGCTATTTAAAGGAAGTTCTAGTCACAACATTGAAAGGAAAATGGAGGAATTTATTGTTAGTTATTCAAAAATTCTTAACCTGTGAAGGAAGGTTCGGAACCATGTTCTTTTATCATGCTCGACTTATGATGCATTTTATTGATGGAAATGAGATAAATTTTCCATATTTCTTACTCTGTAACCTTAGGAATATGGCCTCTAGTGTCAAATGTGAACAAAAAAACCTCGATATTTCCCTCTATCATCATGGACTCATTAAAACCCTCATAGAAGCACACCTAGAAGCCAAAGGAAATAATTGGAAAAAAAATAATACACAATCACTTTGTAGAAGCCTCGGAAGAGGAAACAAGTATAAAGGTTAAAAGAAGTCGACGTAGGTCACTCTCAAACCCTAACCCTAAAGAAGAAAGTGAAAAGGAGGGTTCAACTCTTAATGAAACAGAGGAATTAGAAGACCCATTTGAAGATGATACTCCTCTCTCTCAGTTTTTGGAAAAGTTTAAACAGAAAAATGAAAAAGAAAATGTTAGAAGAAAGAAAGCCAACTCAAGTGTCAAGCTACCTGAAGAAAAAAAATGAAGAACTAGAGGATAAGAAACAGGGAAAAACCAACAAAAGGAAAAAGATCCAAAACATTGAAGAGTCAGGGATAAAATTGATAATAAGCAAGCGGATTTCTAAATTTTCAAATGTGAAAAATCCTGAAGTTGTTTATCTTGAAGAAGAAACTTATATTACATCACCTCAGGCCTTGAGTCTGACAAGGAAGACACCAGATATTGATCCAGTACAACAATAAATCTATGATTATGTGGAATCTTTGGACCAAAGAGTGCAACAAAAGGTAGGTTCTTCTTCTCAAAATCAAGGAAATATATTCAATGAAGAAACTCCTATGTCAGATAACATTCCTGAAAAAGAATACAAAATTGAGGATGTTTTAAAGCAAGATATATATGAGTTGGAAGTTCTCAATAAACATCTCAAACAAGAACAAGAAGCAGTAAAGGTACAAAATGAAATATTGAGGACTCAAAATGACAACATACTTTTGCATTTGTTCCATTGGTACAAAAAGAACAAGAAACTCAAAGCAAACAATAAATTCCTCAAGAATAAAATTAGAGGGTTACAAAGAAAAATATTAATGAAGAAACCAAGGGAAATGTTTGGTATCAAGAAGAGAAAGAAGAGCACTAGTCTAGATGTTCTTGCATGGGCCTCAGAGATAGTACACTAAAGGAAAGAAGGAACAAGTTTTGAAATTTTGATGCATGAGGACATGCAAAACCTTCAATGTGGGGGAATGTTGAATTTCGAAATTTTTCTCTTTTTACAATCCTTTTTCCTCTCCTTTACCCTTTTTATGACAATTTTGTTGCAGTTTCAGTCCAAACAAGGTCATCATAGAGATGCTCAAGCATCCAAAAGGTATTGATCATCCATGTTTTATAATCTACTGCTTCTTTATGAAATATAATTGAATCATTTCTACAGCTATAGAATTTTGCTCATTCCACAGCTAATGAAGAATTCTACAACTATCTCCATGGTTAGATAGGTTTCGTTGCACCAGAGAACGAATTAAATGTATTGGTAGATGGAAAATAATCCACATATGAAAATCCACTTGTCCTCACAATATAGAAAACCACATGGATCGAAATATCTAGAAGTCAAACCAGAAGTCAACTATTTCTAGCAAACAAGCAGATTTTGAAGACAATCCATGGAAAGATCATGCGAGCATGGAAACGATTTAGAGGCTGATGTGTTCAATTAGAATCCCTCATAATTTTCTCTTTCAGTAGAAAATCATGAGGAGATAGACTTTTATATTAATTTTACTTCTTAGTTGTCAGATTAGCTAAGTTTCCTCTCGACATAGGACTCTTAGAACAATTTTAATAAGAAGTGTATAAAAATCCTTGAGGCGAGACCGAAAGATAGTAGTTTTTATTGTTAATTATTTGCAATCTTTGTTGAAGACTTCTATGATTAATATAATACTCTATTTCTAAACATATGTGTGGTTAAGTGAATTAATTTGGTGGCTTTTTACTTCTTAGTTGTCAGATTAGCTAATTTTCCTCTTAACATAGGACTCTTAGAACAATTTTAATAAGAAGTGTATAAAAATCCTTGAGGCGAGACCGAAATATATTAGTTTTTATTGTTAATTATTTGCAATCTTTGTTTAAGACTTCTACAATTAATATAATACTCTATTTCTAAACAAATGTGTGGTTAAGTGAATTAATTTGGTGGTGAACTTGCACTCAAAAGGAGGGCCCCCTGGAGAGTTGTAAGAGTAGATTAGTTTCTATTCATGTTTACTGTGATTTGATTACCAGATAGTTCTCTTTCATTATAATCTTTCAATGCATTTTATTCAGCAATTTCTAGGTTAATTTCTCGTTGTTCATAACAAATAGAGCGCTCATAAAACACAAAAAGATTTACTTTTCATAATTCATTTATTTCAGAAGTTTCATTTCATAGCTCAATTAATTCGCCAAGTAATTTTGTGGATGATGAATAGATGAATTTTGAAGTTTAGTCATGCACACTAGTAATCCTTTGAAGTTACAAGTTGAATCAATATTTTGTTGAAGAAGTCTAGTTTTGATTTATTTCCTTTCTACAAGTAGCATTAAAATTTCCTTTATGCAAATTAGAATTAGAATTTCCATTCTGCAATTAGAATAAGTTGTGATTTTAAATTCATAGATTAAATTTCAATTTAGTTCAACAATTAGATTTCATTTTGTTTTGAAGTAGTTTTAATGGAAAGAACATGTGTGTGGTAACACTTTTATTTAATCTAACACTCATTCATATTCAGATTAAATTTCATCTCTGAAATAGAACTCTAGCATATATTTTTCACATGCACTTCATAAGTACACGAACCTTGGTTGACAATTAATGAAGTAATTAAACATCAATTATATTGCCCAACATGTACATTGACCAAAACAAGGAAAAGAAAATGAGACATGACGGGAAGAAAAAAGACGAGACAAGGAAATAAAATTGTTCAAAGTGTTATCACATTTTAGTTTCAGGATAAAGGGATCAAAGGTAATAGTTTGGAACAATTGCCTTAAGTTTTTCATAAAAAGTTTCAAACGCTGACAATTAATTTGTCAGCGCTAGTTCAAAAAAAAATTGAAACGAAAGCTCTGAAAAATAAAATATAAACAAATATTTAAATTTTTTAACAAGCAAGCATTGGAAAATCAGTTTCCCAAACAACCTATCATCATTTGACAGATGGCGTTGATCAATTAGTTGGTATGACATGTTATTAAATTTTCCCGAAATAAAAAAATTTGTTCAAATTACCGCCGCCAATGGTGGTAATCATTATCAAAGTTGATGGTATGATCGAGCAATGGAGGAACGATTGCAATTATATCGGTTTTGTTTTCACCTGTATTTTCTAAACTTGATATTTCTTGTGAAGGGAATCATTACATGATTATTGTATAATGGTGTCATTGTTTCCTTTTGTGGCAAACTATCAGTTAAGCTTCCAGCATCAGCCTGGACAAATCCTAGTTTTCCTTTCGTAAATTTTGTCACTAATTGTTAACACTTATGGTGAAAGGCGTTCGATTGCACAAGAGAGAGATTGAGGGTCTTGAAGCCCTCGAATCCATCCCATAAATTTTTGGAGCAATTTCGATGAGAAGGATGGGAGGAATTTTGTTAAGGTATGATGGTTTTCATGATGGAGTGGCTTGGGCATTTGCAGAAGGTTTTGATGGCCAAAGGTCCAACATTTCTGGCACCTCTTTCCTAGTTACAGAGGAAACAATTGCAAAGGCTATAGGCCTCCTGATAGATGGGTATCGTTGGTTCAAAAATCAAACCTTAGCGGGTATCGATATCCCCTTGTTTTTGAAGGATGAGCATAAAGACAAGCCTTGGCATTCAGGAGTGTAGAGATCCTGGCAAAAAATGAATGGAACCAAAACCTGAAGCTTATTCAATCTTTCTTTACCTGTGATGGGTGCTACAACAGGCTCAGTTTATATCATTTCAGGTTTCTCGCTCATATTTCTAGACAGTTCAAAATGAGCATGCCCTTTTTTTTCTTATGAATCTAAATAAAATGTCAGCTAAGATTCGAGCTAAACCAATCACATCCCCCCATTATGTTTTCCATAAGTTACTAATTAAGCTTTTAATTGTCAATCATTTGAAGAAAGTTAATAGAACCTGGGAACATTTCCTGTTTTTGGGGGGATTTGTGGAGTCAATCTCTCCTAAATCTAAAACCAATAGAAAGAAGAAACAACAAAAGAAACATGTCCCGACCTCTAAGATCCCAGAACAAGGAACCTTATCTATTTAAACCAGGAGAAAAAATAAATCCTTACTAACAAAAACCTTTGTTCCAGTCCCTGAGCTAAAGAGTGTTTACACAAGGAAAGGTAAGCAAATTATGGAAGAAAGAACCCTATCTCCTCCTCAAGATCCATCTCTTGAGTAACTAGAAGATCCTACTACTAGGGTTTATGTAGGTAAACATGTGGAAGCTTCAAAGAGTCAATGTAACAAAACAAGGGAGGGCTATCCTAAAATAGAGGAAAAGGAGACAACCATTGCACCCACCCCAGCCAAAATATATGGATTTAGAAAGCCTCATACTAGACCTATAAACAAACTTAGGCTTAAGTTCAAACTGAAATAAAACTGTCCCTGGAAAATCAAGTGATTGATGTAGATGAAACACCATTGAGGGACCTAATGATAAACAAGGAAAAGGTTTCTAGCTCCAAGAAGCATAAAGGTCACAGGAGAGGAGAACATGACCCCAAGGTCAAGAAGACCAAGAAAGTAAAACCAACACAGACCAACAATGTATATCTTTTGTTGGAGGTCACCAACAAAGTCAAGTAGGGTTTTGTCGCAGTGCTTATTGTTAGTTTGTCGGCGTTCTTTTTGAAAGCGTTTTGACATGGTTCTAGCAGTTAAATTGTCAGCGCTATTTTTTGTTATATTTTGTGTAGGTGATCACAGTTAAATTGGCAGTAATTCATGTTTTTTATCTTGATAAATGTGTATCAATTAATTTGTCGATGACTAGAAAAACTATGTTTTTGAGGTAGCAATAAGGGGTTTAGAGTAGATAAAGCTTATGAAAGATGGATTCACATACCATACTCCTATTTTGTTGAATCAAACCCAAGTTTCAAGACAAGGTTACTATTTCAAACATGATGAAAAAGAAGGGTTTTTTAGAAGATTTTGGCAAGATATCAACAGATAATTTTGTCCTCAGCTTCAGCCATATTTTCAGCTACAATCAATTTCCAAATAAAACAACCTATCATCTCTCTTTGTGATTAAACAAAGAACACATTAAATAATTTTGTTTACAATGTATTTGATCCTAGTTAGAGATTTACGTAGATATTTAAGACCTTTTATAATTAAAGTTTCCTAAATACATGGTTATAGTTTTGTAAATGTTCTATAAAGTTGATCATGAAAGAGAACCAAGGGTTTATAATTTTTTGGGAAATAGAAAAACCTTTATGTATCATTGTAAACTTTGAAGATCAATATATTTTGCTATAACTAGTGTTATATGTGCAGTTTCAGAGATTCATGTGTGAACGATTTCCTGTTTGTTTTTCTATCGTGTTTATTTTCTCCTTAGCTACTCATTTGACCATTAATCTTAAGTATTTGAATAAATTTGGATTAATTTCAATTCATTTTGAATTCGCAAATTCTTGTTATTCAAATAGCTATTTGTTTTTTCAACCTAAATATCACTACAGAAATCGTAGTGCTCTGTTTTTTATGTTTATTTTCTATAGTCTTCTACCATACCTTGATGATAATTTATCTAATAAATCATGATCTATCTTGCCTTTTTTTATATCTATTAATGTGACCTGTGATAAGAAAGTATTTATTTCTATCAAATAATCCATGCCTTATGGTCCCATTTCCTTCTTTCCAAACCAAATTCATCATTGTTACAAGTTAAATATGGCCACTGAGCGTATTAGTGACCTAATACTGTAGTGACCTTGAGTAGCAGAGTTGAGGAGAGATCCTTCTCCAGATTGAAGGGCTAGCTTTCAATCCCAAAGTGGTTTGAGATTACCTTAATATTTTTCTCCCATAGCCACGAAAAACTCTTGAGTGATAACACAAAGTTAGAAATGCAGCCCAAGGCTGCTACTGGAAGTAATGCTTAAGATCTTGGCCATTGGCAGTAGAAGGATCATTCCTCCCATCTAAGGATTTCAGCATATAAGAATGGTGTCAAATTTTTTCATATATGGTATAGGGTCCAATCCATAAAGACTAAAAGTTGGTGTGCTTTCATTTCTCTTCATGGGCCTTATCCCACTTTAATCCTAGGTCTCCCACACCAAAATATTTGTTACCTGGGGACTTCTTATCAAACCAACACTTGATTCAGTTTTGATGTAAGGTAAACTTGAGAAGGGTATCTGTACTATTCTGAACAAGGATACATGGTTTTCCTTGAGATTCCTGAGAAAGTTGTAAAGCTGGAAGGTATATGTTCGAAGGAAGGTTAACTTGTTTTCCATATACAAGGAAGTAGAGAGAGATCTTCAAAGAGGGTTTGGGAGTGACACGGTCAACCCATAATGCATTCACCAAAGTTTTATGTCAATTCTTTTTCTTAGAGAAAACAATTTTCTTGATAATGTGAATTAGATTCTTGTTGGTAGACTTAGCTATATCGTTCCCCTGAGGGTAGTGATTTGATGCATGATTTAAAACAATACCATTCTATAATGTAAAATACTAAAGCTTCAATGAGGAAAAATATGTTTCATTATCAAAACCAAGTGATGTTGGAACATCAAACCTAGTTATGATGTTCAGTTTGAGAAATTGGATGACTTCCTAATCATTGACTTGTCGTAACGGAACTGCTTCGGTCCATCAAGTAAAATAGTCAGTTGTGGTTAAGTTGTAGTGGTGTTTATTTGATGAATGAGGAAATATTTCACTAATAATAGCTAATCCTCATTCTTGAAATGGTTCCTCAACTGTTATGGGTAGAAATGGAGCGGCTGACTTTTAATCACGACCAACACACCTTTGACAAATTGGGCACTTTCAGGTATAAGTTTGAGCATCCTTAAATAATGTGGGCCAACAATAACCAACCATCATCACCTTATGAGTAGTAGTATCTCCTAGGAATCGCCCACCTACTATTCCAATGTGAAGATCCCTTAATACCCTTTAGGAATCTGGAGGTTCTAGACACCTGAGCAAGACACCATTATGGTTCTTCCGAAAAAGCACACCATGCATAAGTTGGTAAGATGAAGCTTTAAGTTTTATTTCCCTCTTATGTTTGGTCGATATGTGAGAAGGAAAGGTGTCATTCTCTAAGTATTTCCATATGTCTACATACCAAGGCATGGGTGTCCTTGTAGGAGGAACTTGCTCAACATTATACATCTCTATCTCCCATTCCCACCCAAAAGAATCCTCTTATGGTGAATACATTGCTTCTGTTGTGAGATGACATAGACCATGGCATTTGATGGTAAGAACTAGTTTGAATTTGACATCATATTCGTACGCACGTCATCTAGTTCACCCTCCTCTCACCCAACTCTTGTTGTACAAAGATTTATCTAATTGTTGGGTGAGGTACATAGATAATAGTATGGGCTTTCAAGAGGTGAGGCCTACAATTCTTAACTGCCATGTATACTATGTATGCTTTCCTATCAATGGCAGGATAATTTAGTTACGATCCCTGTAAACCATCACTCATGAAATATATAGGTCGCTCATTTCCTTGATCATCCTTTTGCGTTAATATGGCCGCAATAGACATGTCAAAAGCAAAAGTGTATAACATGAAATCTTTGCCAAAATCTGGGTTGTATAAGGTTGGGGCATTAGAAATGGTTTGCTTGATTTGGGAAAAGGAATATTTCTCCCTCTTTTCCCATTTCTATATGGCGTCCTTCTTTATCATCTCATGTAATGGCTTAACGATCTTTGCATAATCAAAGATGAATTTTCATATAAAATCGATCTTTCCCAAGAAGGATTTCATCACTTTATTATCCACGGGAAAAGGGATTTGAGAAATATTCTTAACCCTCTCCCAGTCAACCTTGATTCTACTCTTAGTGATAATGTGTACTAAAAGGTTACCTTGAGACACACCAAATATTCTCTTCTTCGGATTTAGTGATATTTTATACTTGCGACATCGCTAAAAATATGATTTAGATGATGAATGTGAATAGATATTTTCTTGGAAAATATTGTTATGCCATCCAAGTAAATGACCACACTCTAGTTGATCAATCCACATAATGCAATGTACATGGCCCATTGTAATGTAATGCCAATATTAATGAGTCAAAATGGCATGCACTTGAAAAAAAAAGTTCCCCACTTTGCCTTGAATGTGGTTTTCAATCTATCTAGTTCTACTACCAACACTATCCAAAAAATCCATCTAGTAGAAAAAACATTTCTAACCCAGATATCGTATGGAGTATCTACTCCATATATGGAACGAGATAATTATTCTTATCTGAAGCCTAGTTGAGGTTTCGAAAATTAACACACGATTGTATCTTACTAGACATTTTCCTAACAGCAACCAGGTTGGAAACCCATGTAGAATGTCAAACTTTGAAGATGATCTGAGCATCCAAAAACTTCCTTAATTCCTTTTGAATCAAGGGCTTGAGCATCAAATGAACTTTCCTTATCTTTTCCTAAAATGGTTTCACCCCTTCTTTGATTGGAATCACATGTTGGATGATACGTGTATTATATGTCTTTAGATCATCATACATCCATTCCAATACATCTTGATACTGTTTGAAAAGATGAATGAAAGCATGTCATTCTTGGGGAGAAAAACATGTACTGAGGCTCATATTTTGGATATTCTTCAGTTCCAAAATTGACTTGTTCGTGTGATAACATAGAGCTTTGAGTGTTTGTATTCACTAGTCCTCTAAAATGGTTTTTCAAGTCATAAAGTTTCTCAAGAGATACCACACCTTTGGGCATAGTATTCCCCTTAGTTTATTGAGTTGCTTCCTGCAAGGCCTTTTCATGCTCATCTTCTTTAATAGTTGCATCTTCGAAAACATCAACATTGGACATGAACTGCAGTATTTGATGGTCATTATCAAAAACACCAAAGTTAGTAACATTGTTAGGTATATATGGCTTATAAACGATTTCTATAGAAAATACATATTTTAATGGTGACATCCTAGCAGCTGCATTAGCTAATGTATATGCAATAGTGTTACAAATTCTAGGAACATAATTAATATTAAATGCTTTAAAGAATGAAACTAGACACCGTACCTCTTGTTGTTAGTTTTTTAATTAGGTGAAACACAATGAATGGTATTTCGTACCTGATGAGTAAAAATCTTTGAATCACCAATTACCTTGAATATTTCCACCTTACGGTTTATGGCCTTCTTTAATCCCAAAACGAGTGCTTCATATTCAACAGTATTTTTCGTGCACTCGAACTCCAAGTGTCATGATAAGATATACCTCATATTTCGAGGGTCAATAAGGATGAAACCAACTCTGGAACCATCATGATTCTTGACACCATAAAAACATAGAATCCAGGAGTCAGTGGCTACTAGGTTAGTTCTTTCACTAGTAGTATGTACATATATATATAAAGTTTCATTAGCACCAGTTGGAATGCAAGGAAGGAGCTCCAACTGTGTATCAGATGGTACAAGGGATGGTTGAATTTGATAACATCTGTGGTCAACCTCTAGAAAGCAATTACCAAAAATAACATGTCCAAAGTTGATTGGCTCATTATGTCCCTCAAGTGTTTTCACGGTATGTTTCATATAAAGTCCACTCTCTACTTAAACTTGAATATTTATTCCTTTATGAGGAAGCCATAAATTTGTCCAGTTTGTAGAAAATTATCCTTGTATATTATTGGACCAATCTCTACTTAGAAGCAAACCATAGGCTTCATAAATGTCCACAATAACAATATTGATGCATTGGTGAACTATATACTCTAATGATAAACAAATGATAACATTATTAAGTTCACCAATTTCCTAGGTTGGTGATCTATCTAGTTGTATGATTTGGGCAGCGATATTTTCCCATTTGGCATTAATTTTCTTAGCAAGAGATAAATGCATGACATTTGTAGATGCACTAGAATCAATGAGACAATTATAGAGATTATAGTTAAATATTTCAAATGTTAAAAGTAAAGGGGGGAAGATAGTATGAGAGTTCATATTAGTAGCATTAACTACAAATTCAATAATACCGTGAGACTTATCAGAAAAGGCTTGAGAACCAAAAGCTTCATTACTAAACGAAAAATGTGATGCAAATTCTTAGATGATCAGTTCACACTGTCCTGCTATCTTTGTGAGCTCAAAGATTGAGATATTGGCATGAGCCTGTTTCATATCCTCAATAATGTTGTAATTAATATCTTCGTCCTTAGTAGACTATGTTGAAGTGTTGGGTGGTGTAGCTCTATTTGAAGCCTCAGGAGTGATGTACTTATTCTTGATTCTTGTGCAAGTGTTGTTAGGCGGAAAAATGATTTCTGACTTAATATTTGTATTATGAGTGGGATTAGTAGGTGGTAAAATTTTCTCAATAATTTCTTCCTAATATCTTGCCCAGAAACTGGTCCTTTGCTCCTCAAATTATATTGTCTAGTCGGTTGCTACGGAGGAGTTTCACTCACTAGGGGTTCATCAACACTTTGTTTATTAGTATTGAATATAACATCGAATGCATTAACTAAGTTAACATCACCTGAATTTTCCTCTGCCACAGTTGGTTCACTTGCTTCTTCAATCTATTTAGATTTCTCCCCTGCCAATAAAGAGTCTATGAAATTGGTCATCATAGCATTCGTGTTGTGATTCCATTGTGGACATGTTTTCTATGAATGCCTCTCCTGATGGGAAGCACAAAAGTTTCACATGCCTAAGACTTCAAAATTAAACACAACATTGGAGCTTTGTGCATATTTATTTGGTTGATTATTATTATTCTTAAATAAAGGCGACTTGAAAGACTTATTGTTGGTAGATGCCTCACTTGACTTTCTCTTTAGTTCAGATACTTCATTAGTGAACAACTTCAAAGACTTAGCCAAGATTTCCATATCAAAAGAATCTTTCTCCTTGGTTTTAGCGGAAGAGGCTTGATATTTCTTACCAATTCCTTTGGAGTCTCTAGAATCTTCCTGATCATCAATGGCTCCAATAGAATGCAAGTCCTTCTCAACAACAATTGTTTTTGGAAAGTTCAAAGTCAATGTGTCCTTTGCAGCTCTTTTAACCAATATGCAAATGCTAGAGGCAAGGTAGCTATGTAGTAATATTTGGTAATGGAACCATGTGGTTAAACATCAGTGGGAAACTTATTCAGTAAATGTGTAAATATCTTATTAAAATCCTTTAATTTTTCCTTGTCCCCCATTTTAATATTTACAAGTTCTTTGAGAAAGATGGCGATAGTTTTATCATCGGAAAATTTATCTAAAAACAACTTATTGAACTCCGTCCAAATATGGACTGAATTAGGTAGAAGATTGTGGTACCAAATTGATGCTATACCTTCTAGAGTGTATGGAAAAATTCTACAAGTGACATCTTCAAAATGTACCTCTAACATCGACAAGTGCATGTAGAAGTCATCAATGTGGTCTTCAACTTTCTTCTTATTATCAGAGTCAAACTTTGAAAGCAACTATTTTGGGTGCTTAGGCATATGATGAAGATTTCCCATAAGAGAAGGTCACCCTTGGGCCATCCAGTCCAATTATTCATCAACCATGTCTTTGTTTTCCTCCTTCTCTTCACCCTTTGATTTTGAAGAGTCTTCTCCTTCACCATTCAAATCTTTGTTATTATCAAGAATTTATTCTTCTCTGGGTTGTTCTTTGTTAGAAAGTGAAAATTCCTCCCTGCCACCATCCAAATTTTCCTTAATAGGTGGAAGGTCCCCTTGTTGATGTATTCCTTCAGTAGGATCAACTAACTCCTCAAGAATTACAATAACCAAATATTCCACTAAAGAAACCAATACGCCACAACGAGTTGTCTCTTTCTTTATTGGCTTATGAGGAAGAATAGTAGCGACATGAAGTAATCCAAGAGCTCTTGCAAATTGACGGGTAATGGGTCATATTTTTTGGAGTTGATCGTAACTAACTTCAAATCGCATTCTAGACTTAGATGAAGGGACTCTCCTATCTTAGGAAAGTGAGTTGGAGTTGAACTTAGACCATTACTACCTTTCACGGAAGTTTTTTTTTTTAAATGTGGTGAATTTTCATCCATAAAAGGGTTTCCCTCCTTCTAGCGCTAGAATGTTGACGTGTGCTAGGAATCACCAATACATAGGGGGTCTCTCTAATATGAAGTCCCAATTAGACCTCACCCCATTTGGTATAGGAGCCCCATTGAAAATATGGCCCGACTTCCATTATCTTAAAGATTTTCCTTGGCTACAATAGTTAGCATAAGTGAGCTACATGCATGTACTTTCGAATGAGAAAGTAAGTAAGCCTTCTGAAATGTTCAATTGCAAAGTGTATCAAGGCTCTTTCACCAAAATGGGACCTTACCTTCCTTGGGAAAATAACCATTCTACGAGCGATTCTCTGTTCCCCCTAATATATTCTACGAAACCCTCTTGGAAGAGAAAGTGAAATTTTTAGAAGAGAAGTAATAATATTATTCTAATAAAGGCACACGCACATACATATGAAATAATTTATAATTATATAGTGAAATAGTTCACAAAGGCATAACAATCATTAAAGAAATTACAACACACATTCAACAAGATAAGCACTAAAGCAAGTAGTTCAATTTCTCCAGTACATGAAGACATAAACACATATTACAAACGTCTAAAGAGTAGTCTTACAATATTCATGATATATGCATGAAAGTATGTTGGCTCGCTGAGCTTCAAAATACTAAGTGAAAGTTCCAAGATACATGGTTACAATGAGACACCACTAGCTCCAACTGAGAGGAGCATTAAACCACTACTCTCTCCCCAAAAGAAAAATCTTTTCTCTAATGCCTAGTTGGAGAAGCCATGGTGAAAAGTTATTTTCCTAAGTAACTCGGTAATGTTGCTTCTTTTATAATGAGGGTGATGACCTTTCATATCCCCATGACTCTTGAACTATCCTCATGACTCTTGGACTTATAACATGACCTTTGAACTTCCACAAGAATTTTAGATTTTTCCTAATGACTCTTTTTTCCATATGTGACTCTTGGACTTTCACATATTTACAGTTACAAATTTTTCCCAAAATTACAACATCATGTGATGACAACAAGACAAGTCATTGACATTGATGACTTGGAACCCAGTGACTTGAAACATAAAGTTCTTTGAGAAGTGACGACACTACCAATTTGTCTTCAATACTTGTAACAAATATAGCATTGTAATTTCCTTCTACCCCCCAAAGGGTCTAGAGAGATGATGGAGTCTTCATGGATCACTTTGATCAGCACATTCCATCATTCCTTCAACTATCGTAATATCATGCCTTTGTGCCTTTTTTTTCAAAATTACTCCTTGGAAATCTTTTTCCATGCTTATTGAGAACGCTTGTAGGTATGAATCACTCATGGAAAGCAAACATTATCCTGAAAATCTCCTAATCTACTATGATTCATGTTATGTACCAATTGTTGATCAAAAGTGCGTAAGTGAGAGAGAGAAAGACCTTCCGGGCACAAGGCGCACTTGTAGGAGATAGAGAAGTAGGTACTTCTGTAGAAATTCCCACTGTAGATCACCTGGTAATGCAATGTACTAAGAAAAACAACTGATCTACTTCTACAAACAATTTAGCAGAAGCTTAATCGAACATGAGCAACATCAAGCATGAACAGATATAATTGAGAATGAGAAGTAATCAACCATAACACAGAAGATATATCACTGGGGAAAGCACCAACCTAAAACCCTAACTCTCTATTATCATACAAGTGGAAATCTTTTTCAAGTTACAAAAAGAATCAGCTCTCAAACTATCCTGCTCTCACTATAATCAAACAATACTGCTCACAGACTCAATAGACATAGAATATATCTTCCTCAAGCCCTCCAAGCCTCCTATTTCCTTGCACAGTTTTGATTGGGGTCCAATGATATCACATGTGTGAATTGGCCTCATCACACTCACTGTAACCTCAGGTCCAACTTCGCAATCCATAAGGAATAACATTCCTTCTACATGCAAGGAATATCCTAGCAACTGATAGTACATTGTCCCTCCATTTGATCTCAACTAGGTCTCTGACTGAACTGACATGCATGAGTTATCCATGAGTGAATACTCAGTTATCTGAAATACAATATTTACATGCATGCAAGCATTAACTAACTAAACTCTCATTAATTTAACAAACTGTTAAATTAATCTAACTGGACTTGACTAAGTTAAACTAAGTCAACTAATTACAACTCAACATTACAACTCATCCTCATCTCTTTAACTGAAGGTTAAATTCCTCAATCAAAGGAGAAACTGTTGCGTGTCCTCACATAGACTTCAAGTTTGATTTTCCTTAACTAATTAACTTAAGATGAATTAATTAATTAATTTCCAAACTGTTGTTGATATCAAATTCGAATTTAATTCCTATGTTTAGTCCAGGGACTGACTAAAATAAGAAGGGATCCCGAAATGCTATCTTTTAGAAAAGCTATTTGTATCACTTTCACTTTTCACCCATTGTTGCTAAGATCTCCAATGGCTGAACTGCTATTTATAGTCGGGTTATTTATAGCAGTGCTATTTTAGCATTTTCTATTTTTTAGCATTTCTTGTTGCACACTTTTCAACACTCCCTCTCAATAAGAAAGGGATTATCAGTAACCCCGATCCTGTCTCTGTGGAACTCGAACTTGCATTTTGACAATGCCTTTGTCAAAATATCTGCATCCTGCTCCTCGATCGAAACATACTGCAACATCATGATCCTCTTAACCACACAGTCCCATAGATGATGGTAACAGATATCTATATGCTTGGACCTATCATGAAACACTAGATTCTCAGAGAGTTTTATGCAACTCTAATTGTCACAGTATATCACTATAGGATCCATCATCTGACCAAACAATCCCACTAGAATCTTCCGCATCCAAATGGCCTTGCATGTTCCCTGACTGGCAGCCATGTATTCAGCCTCTGCTAAGATAAGTGCAATTGATCTCTGTTTCCTGCTGTACCAATAAACTGCAGTTGAACCAAGGTTGAAGATTCCTCTAGAAGTGCTCTTCTGGTCTGATGGACTACTTGCCCAATCCACATCCGTGAAGCCTTGCAGCTTCACTCCCTCTGTCCATCTGTACCATAATCTGCACTGTGTAGTTCCTATGAGATATCTCAGCACATGCTTCACTACCTTCCAAAAAAGCTTGGTAGGTTGAACCATAACTTGACTCAGCTGGTTCACCGCAAAGGATATGTCGGGTCGTGTGTTCACCAGATACATGAGTGAACCCACCAGCTGCCGATAAATAGTAGCAGCTACTACCTCACCTGAAGTAGCATCCTCCTTCCTCTAGTTCCCAGCTAGAGGAGTCTGCATGGGCTTGCACTTCTCCATGTGAAAGTGCCTGAGTATCTCATTGGCATACTTGCCTTGAGACACAAATACTTCCATATCTTTCTGCCACACTTCCATGCCTAGAAATTAGTGCATGAGGCCCATTTCCTTCATCTCGAACTCTCTTGCAAGGTCCTCCTTGCAAGACTGTATCAGCTGGTCATCACCTGTCAAAATCAGATCATCGACATAAAGTACAATAATCAATGGCTTACCATCTACCATGGTGTGGTAAAGGTTCACATCTGCTTCACTCTTGGTGAAGCCCAATTCGGTGAAATAGCTGTCGATCCTGGTATATCAAGCACGAGGTGCTTGTTTCAACCCATACAGTGCTCCCTTGAGTCGGCAGACATGCGACTTGCGATCGAAGGTCTCAAATCCTTAGGGCTTCTCAATGTATACCTCTTCCTCAATCTTCCCATTGAGGAACGTCGTCTTCACATCCATCTGATGGATCTTCCAACCCATCTGAGTTGATAGAGCTAGCATCGATCTGATAGATGAGTACCTTGCTATGAGAGCAAAGGTCTCATCGTAGTTGATCCCCTCAACTTGTGAGAAACCTCAGGCAACAAACCTTGCCTTGTGTTTCTCAACACTACCATCAGAAGCCTGCTTTACCTTGTAAAGCCATCGGGAACTAACCACTGACTTGTCCCCAGGTATAGGGACAAAATCCCACACATTGTTCTGTATGATAGAATCGTACTCTTCTACCATTGCATCAACCCAAACTGGTTGCTGCACTGCCTCCTCAAAAGAAGAAGGTTCGGTCACTACACACTCCCCAACCAGGGCCATGTAGCCAGTGTATCTCTCGGGAGATCTCCTCTGTCTGCGCTAAGAGGATGGCTACCCCACATTCTCTCTCACATCTAGCATCAATTTGTTAGCTTCCCACGAGCGTTTCTGCCCATCTCTGGAAGACTCTCCAGGAGTGGTGGTCTCCACTACTGGATCCTCTGCATGTGGTTGATCCACATCATCAGGAGGCTCCTCCTCCTTTGGAACTAAATGTTCCTCATCACCATGCAACTTGAGCTCCCTCTCAAGTGACACTCGCATGTCTCTCTACTCGTCGAACTTCAGATCCCTGTGCACTATGGTCCTCTGACTGGCAGGCAGAAACACACAATAGTTGTGGGGTGTATCTATGTACCCCACAAGTATCCCCAACTCAGTTGTTGGGTCTAGATTCTTCCGAGCATCTTTGGTCACATGACAGAAAACCGATGATCTAAATATGCAGAAGTGACTCACATCTGGTCACTTCCCCGAAAAAGCCTCCATAGGTGTCTTCATCCCCAATATACGATGAGGACTTCTATTCTGAAGGTACACTGATTTGTTGCATGCCTCAGCCCACAGATGAAGTGGTAGGCCTTGGTCATGCAACATCGCTCGAGTTGCTCCCACAATAGATCTGTCCTTCCTTTTGGCCACCCCATTCTGTTGTGGGTTATGGGGTATCGTCGGCTCCCTTTTAATTCCTTCTGCAGTGCAGAAGTCTTTAAACTGCTGGGAAACATACTCTCCACCATTGTCGATATGCAAGGCTTTTACTTTCTTCCCAGATTCTTTCTCTGTCAAGGCTTTAAACTCACAAAACCTCAAGAAGGTCTGATCCTTCTTTTGCATAAAGTAGATCCAACATCTACGAGAAAAATCATCAATGAAAATAACATAGTACCTTTGTTTAGTAGTGGAGGCTGTAGAGAATGGTCCACATACATCTGAGTGAACTCGCTCCAGGATTGCTCCAACTCTACTATCCTGATCCTGAATGGAAGCTTTCGCATACTTACCTAGGGTGCATCCTTTGCATGTATCTGTTTGCTCCAGTTTTCCCTTGGGTAAGCTGGTAGAAATTTGATGCATGATCTTCAAGGCCTCGTGATGCAAGTGGCCCAGTATTTTATGCCATAGCTCGCCAACATCTTGGCTTTGCACCACCTCTTCTTTGGAACTCAGTGCAGCACAGTCATCTATCTCCAGCATGTAGAGATTCTTTACTCGAATCCCAATTCGCTTGGTCTGTCCAGTGCCAATATGCCTCAGGAACACTTTTCCTTTACTAAAGACTACATCATAGCCTTTATCTTCTAGCATAGCAATAGACACAAGATTCTTTTTCAAACCTGGTACATACTTAATAGCAGATAGGGTGAGAGGAGCACCATGCTCCCTCTGAAACACACTATACCTTCACCTGAGACACAGTACTTTCCATCGTCGCCCATCTCGATCCACATCTGGAGATCCTTCTCCTCCAATGTATTGAAAATAATCTTGTCACCCGACATGTCGAAAGAAGCTCCAATGTCCAAGTACCAAACACATCCCACCATGGATGAAACCATGCATGCGATAAGAGAGAAATCCAGCTCAAATTGTGAAGCTAGTGCATCACCATCAGATCCCTTTGAGGAACCCTTCTTGGATTTCTTCTGTGGACAATTCATAGCATAATGGCCCACTTCATGACAGTGAAAGAATCACACCTTCGACTTGTCAACCTTCTTCCCACCATGAGAAGATTTGGATTGGGACGCCTTCCCTTTCCCTTTCTTAGCTTTACTCGCTAAAGCTAGATTTTCTTCATCATCTTGTTTTGATGAAGATCCATCCCTGGTGCTTTGCCTTATCTCCTCCTGCATTAGGTCCGACCAAAGTCGTTCCCAATCTGGCAGTTTCTCTCTTCCATTAATCGAGTCCTGGTAGCTATGCCAGCTCTTAGGAAGACTGAGGAGTGCTAGACTCACCATGTCATCATCAGCAGTCACGACCCCTACACTTGCAAGCTCATCCCTGCAGGTGGTGAGCTTGTTCAGGAACGTAGAGATTGTGTTGCCCTTTTTGAACTTGATCTTTTGAATTTTTTCCTTTAGCGCCAACTTCCTCTGATCGCTGCTATTATGATAAAGATCTTTCAATGTTTTCCACATCGAAAACAGAGTCTCCTTCCCATGGAGGCTCGAGACAATGTGATCTCAAACTCCCTCCAGGAGGATTCTCCTTGCTCTAGCCACACACTTTTTCCATTCCGCTAGTTGAGTAGCATCAGTCGACTTGGGGACTTCTTGATCAATGAAGTCCTTTAGACCGTTATCTTCCAATATTGCCTCCATGCGATCCTTCCAGGCTATATAATTCGAACTGCCATCAAGGGCATATTCGAGTCTTAAACCATTGAACGCCATAGGTGAAATAGATGTGATAAGAACTCATTTCAATATTCAGAAACCAAACTTCATACTTCTCCTTCTTGTATATTGTTCTTCCTTGATCACCTTTGCTCCGATACCATGTAGAAATTCCCACTGTAGATCACCTAGTAATGCAATGTACTAAAGCAAAACACCTAATCTACTTCTACAAACAATTTAGCGGAAGCCTAATCGAACATGAGCAACATCAAGCATGAACAGATATAACTGAGAATGAGAAGTAATCAACCATAACACAGAAGATATATCATTGGGGAAAGCACCAGCCTAAAACCCCAACTTTGTATTACCATACAAGTGGAAATCTTGTTCAAGTTACAAAAAGAATAAGCTCTCAAGCTATCCTGCTCTCTCTGTAATCAAATAATACTGCTCACAGACTCAATAGACATAGAATATATCTTCCTCAAACCCTCCAAGCCTCCTATTTCCTTGCGCAATTTTGATTGGGGTCCAATGACTTCACATGTGTGAATTGGCCTCATCACACTCACTATAACCTCAGGTCCAACTGCGCAATCCATAAGGAATAATATTCCTTCTGCATGCAAGGAATATCCTAGAAACTGATAGTACACTATCCCTCCATCTAATCTCAACTGGGTCTCTGACTGAACTGACATGCATGAGTTATCCATGAGTGAATACTCAGTTATCTAAAATACAGTAGTTGCATGCATGCAAGCATTAACTAACTGAACTCTCATTAATTTAACAAACTATTAAATTAATCTAACTGGACTTGACTAAGTTAAACTAAGTCAACTAATTACAACTCAATAGTACAACTCAATATTACAACTCATCCTTATCTCTTTAACTGAAGGTTAAATTCCTCAATCAAAGGAGAAACTGTTGCATGTCCTCACATAGACTTCAAGTTTGATTTTCCTTAACTAATTAACTCAAGATGAATTAATTAATTAATTTCCAAATTGTTGTTGATATCAAATTCAAATTTTACTTCTTATGTTTAGTCCAGGGACTGACTAAAATAAGAAGGGATCCCGAAATGCTATTTTTTAGAAAAGTTATTTTTAGCACTTTCACTTTTCACCCATTGTTGCTAGGATCTCCAATGGCTGCTATTTATAGCCAGGCTATTTATAGCAGTGCTATTTTTAGCTTTTTCTATTTTTTAGCATTTCTTGTTGCACACTTTTCAACAACTTCTTACTGAGGTCGTACCAATGCGCAACTCCGGAAGAGGGGCAGGCAAAGAAAGAAGATGATGTAGTTCCAAGAGGCAAGGTTGCAGGGATTCTTCACTAGGACTGCGTCATGCACTAGGGAGGAAGGCCAGGGCCATAAGGAGGGTGAAGAGTGTAGTTCCAAGGAACAAGGAGGGGCATCATTGCCCACTGAAAGTGCGTAGTGCACTGCACTAGGAACCAAAGTTTGGACTTGCACAGGGAGGAAGAGTAAGAAACAAGGAAAAAGGTCTTACAGACTAGAATTGTGCAATTCCCAAGAGAGAGATAGGAGGCTAAAAATGGTGTAGGCTACATTTCTAAATGACAAGGAGGGTCGTTTCTAGGCTCTAGAAGTGTGTAGTTCACTCTTCCTAGCCTAGAGGAGGAGTCGCAAGGTCAGAAAAATGACTAAGTATGGAAGGGTACAACAGGGAAAAGCAGAAGAAGTTATGAGCAAGATCAAGCGTTATACATCTCAAATCATCAATTACAACTCGAACATGACTCAAAACTAAGAAAAAAACATCAAAATTTCAGTTCACAAATATTCTCCAAATGCAACAAGCAAAACATGAGCAGTTGTGACACATAAGTGTCGTTTTGTGACTAGAAAGTGCGTTATGGCTCAAAAGTGTGTTATATCTATTCTTGACAATCTGATGGCACTTAGGAAGGGACATGGACACTTGAAACATGTACAAAAAATAAAATTACACTTGATTACCAAAAGTGGCACTTCACATGATGACAACTAGGCTCCAAAGTTTAAACTTAGCCAAAATTTTGGAGGGTTTTATAGCAGCAACAACAGGTAAGTAAATCTTGGACCATATTTTCTTCCAAAGAGTAACTCGATCAATTGTCCCAAGCTCAGATAGGAGTGAATAGGCTTCTTTTAGAGTGAACAAACTCCTAGGAAGGTGACCCCAGTGTAATATAGCATCACTATAAGAACTTATGACCTATCGTCCCTCTAGTTCTTGATGGAAAGCACCCTAGGGTAAATCTTGAGAATAATCCAACTAGTCCTCATGTTCCATCCATGTTCTCCAAAATTGAGGATGAACCTCTTGTTTCCTGTAATCTGGAACTCTCATAACACCAAGATTAGTAAGGAAAACTTGTAAATCTTGTAGCACCTCTTTATCACTGAAAGGTTGATAATGTGGTGAAAATTATAGAACCTTTAAATGAACGTGATATTTAAGTAAAGGGATTAGTACGAGTGTGTTATGTCAATTAAATTGAGTTTTGAGTCAATATTAATTTTAATTAATACTTAGTGACTATTTGAACATCCAACGGAATATATGAGTAATACTAGAACCCTTACAATGTGAATTATGTAAAATGAAAAGAAAAAATATTATTGTCATATAAGTAGATTATCTATTGATTTGTTGCCTCGAATTTTATGGTTGTTACAATATTTTTTTGAATTCTAATTTAAAATTAATTCTGAATAGTTTATGTTGGATCACGTGGATGAAATTCTCTTGTAACATGTTGTGAATGATTTTATGTTTCTTACATTACAAAGTACAAATTTGAATAAGTGCATGTGAACTTTTCTTTACAAATTCACTATGATGTTGGTTAGTTAGGTTTAACTTGCTAAGCACTTTATTTCGACTCTTTCATTGCAAACATTTGGTTAACATTTCATTTGAGGCTCTCGAAATGATCTACTTGCATGTTTAAACAATTAATTTATCATATAAGGAAAAATGATCATTGTTAACCCTAGGGATCAGTTACAATGGCATGACTCATTTCTAAGAATTTTGGATGACGAAAAAAATTCTCTGATGTGGGTGGCAAGCGCAGATGGGAAGGATGTTGGGGTGAGCCTACCACTCGATTTCCTCAAGAAACATCTAAGAGGGGGGTGGTGTGGATCTCCCCTTGACATGCACATGCATGCAAATGGATTTAGCATGTATGGAGTTATTAGTTTTTGTATCGGGTTTGGATTTTTCTACTAATGAGTTGAGGTGGGGGGCTAATAGCGGTGATTTATCCCTTTCTTTGGCGCAGGCGATTCTATGTTCGGAGACTTGCAATGTCAATTTTATATTAAGAGTCCATTATCTTATAGTTCCACCACAACTTCTCATCTAAACCTAAGTTTTGGTTCAATCTGAAGCCATTTCTGGCACTTGGGTAGTGGTATTTTGTTCTTTAAGAATTCATGGGATTGGTCTTCTTAAGCTGGAGTCATCACAGAGCAGGTGAAGCCAAGGCTTTAGGACCATGGCCATACATTTTCTTATTGGTGGGTTGGTTGGCACCTTGCTTCTTTCTTCTATTGTTGCAATGGTGTTCTCAATAGTCTGCTTTAGTTAAATCCTTCGCCCTGGTCAAGCAACTCGCCTGGTGGTACTTTCTATGTTCACAATATTTATTCCACTAATTTTTGGAAGATGAATTGTTGGTTTTTTCTTAGTTATATATTCAGTGGTTGTTAAATTATGTGGCCATGAATGGCGGTATGAATTTTATACCTTGAATTTTTTTCTGGTTATTTTTCTCCTTCCCACTAGCGCCATTCTTTTCTCACTCTCTATTTGTAGACCTACTTTCAATTTCCACCTTTACAAGCCTTTGTTTCCTTCTTTATGTTCCTCCCCAACGGGTTCCCCTGTAGTCGCATCATTTCCCTGGTGTCTATCCAGCATAAGTAGCCAACCTCGGTAGTGCGTGCACAACCATCGAGGTGGGCAGGGTGGCCACAAAGGTGAGGGTGCATGTGCTTCTTACATTAGAACATGTTCCCAAGCACATGGTCATGAGGCTACAAATATTTATCACACTGATATTTCACTTGAGATCGGAGCAGAGATTCAACATCTTGAGACCATGCTTGCTAATGAACGTCTTGTTTTTTCACACTCATATATTATTAAAGATGTTTCTCACTAGGTTCTTGATCTTGGTCACACCAGGGGAAGGAAAAATTAGTATATTAACTCAATAACTCTCCACTAACAACTCAAAACTATTCTTGGTAAAGTATTAAAGGAGAAGCAAGAGGAACAACATGATATTTATGTTACCCTGAATGACATCAAATGTGCTTAGAGATTTCAATTTTCATGTTTGGAAAGTTTGGATGCTATGATAGCTCACCTTGACAGCCACCTCTAGTGTGAGCTTAAGCCTTCAGCTCCTTCAGTTTATATTGCCAAAGATACTACACCTAGGACTTCCTCAAACTCTCCAGAGATATTTTCCTTTTCATTTTTCAAGTAGATAAGCTAGTTGACTTTTAGTTTTTTTTGTACTAGTAGACTTTTTCTCAGAAGGTGGTCAATATATCTGGTTTCCCTAGTGGAAAATTGAAAATGTCTTCAGTGAAATTAGAAAATCATGGATAGATGGAAAATGTATGTTGATGTTTTGAATTTATTAGGAAATACAAACCTAAAATTACAAAAAAAAGTATCATTATTAATAAAATTCCACTAGTCAAGCTTCTCAAATACTCACACTTTTGCAATGAACCTAGCTTATGTGACCATAGGGATTTTGCTTAGACTAGGATCATCCATCTCCATAGTTTGAATAGTGGGGCAAGGACACTGAGGTGACAATGGGTGGCTAACCTAAGAGTTTCATTTTAGCTTTCTCATTGAGATTATGTCTTTTCTTCCTAGGTGAGATTTTGAGTGGTAACAAGACCACACACCAACAATCACAACTATGACCATTTTTAAGTGGATCAAACCCCACCACCATGTTTCTCCTTATTTAATATTCCAAACATAACAAGAGGTAAAAGAATGGCTCTTCTAGAGATTTCTAAGACAGCATCTAGGGTTCTTCCTTAGCTATAATCATCACCACCAAGGCTCCCTTGAATTCCCCCTTAGCTATTCCTTGCTCCACCATTAGCTCAAACTCTAAATCCTAATGCCTCCACAAAATTATGTCACCATTTTCCACTAGTTCTTGCTCATAATTCATCTTCATCATGGCATCATTTCCCCGCTAGTGGCCCCTTTGTTATTTCTCTTCTCAATGATCACATTGTCTCTACTTCTAGAGCCTTGTCTATCTAGTTCTTCAATTCGATCCAACGCCAACCTTTCATCCATATTTCCACCCTTTAGGAAGGATAAAATGTCACATATTCAACTCTACAGACAAGTAGTTACCATGGTTTCTCACACATTGTGACCATTCCTCCGTTAGAAGAGAATATCTTCAAGGAGAGGAGGTAAGTTAAAAAAAACTTGGTGGGAGGAGGTAAGTTACATAAGAGTACCACCTAATCAAGACAGAATTTGTAGGATCCTCCCATTAGGATATCAATTTGCTCCCTACTAAAGTAATTGTATATGTCTTTCTAGGAGAACAGAAGACTCAAGATGTCACATGAGTCCACCTAACAAGTTCCTATTAGATAAATTAGAATTGTTGGTTCTCCAAAATCTATAGGAATTGCTTTCTTCATGGGCTCCAAAGGAAGTCATGAAAATGATAAACAAGTCATACTTATACCAAAATATAATTTTTTTACCTCTCCTCACTCTCCCTTCTAAACAATTATGCCTCACTATCCCTCCTTAGAAAAGGGAAAATGAAATTGAAATGGTGTATTAAAGGAAGAGGAACAAGCCCAAAGATATTTGGATGGCAAGCAAGTTAGACTATAAGAAAAGGAAGATGAAAGTAAAAATAATAAAAAACTGAGTTGCAAACACCAACAATATAATTTTAGAGGAAATAGGAAGATTGAATAAAAGTTTTAGAATAAAAATAGAAATCACCCCAATAGATGTAAAAGAAAATTTTAGGGGAAAAATTTCTCCATGAATTAATTTTTCATGTTTTTTTAACAATTGTCATTTTTCTCTAAAAATAATTTATCTATATTCTATAATAATTTATCTATATTCTATAGGATAAAATTAATTTACTCAAAATATCAACAAAATTTTCAAAAAAATATTAAAATCCACATATCAACCAATTTTTTTTAAATATTAAAATCCATAAAATCTTGAATATTTTTATAAAATAGTTATCAAACATTTTATAATTATTATTTTAAGAATTAGTAAAATTCAACAAGTTTTATACTAGATATCATTTTGGGATTAATAATTTCTAGTATAAATTTACTTTTGAGATAAATTTAAATCCTTTAATTTTTTTCTTATAATTTTATAGTATTTTATATAATTACTTCGCCCTAATGATGTGATATGGAAAAAAAATAAAATAAAGGAGGACCAGAAAGAAAATAAAAATCATACTTGCAAATCCATTGACCTTATAAGATACGGATCTTCCTAAATAAAAGACACTATTATGACATTATGTATATTATCTTTTTAATTCTATAAAGCAACAAATTTTGACTCATTTAAATTAAAAAAGGGGTCGTTGCATGGTTAGCGTCAGTATTAAACCAAAAAAGGGGTCGTTGCATTATTTTCATAAATATAGCTCGAAATTTATATTGGCATAAATTTTTTATTGTAATATTTTCATCAATATTCTTGTGTTAATTTTATTATATATATTTGTGATTTTTTTATTGTTTTATTGTGATTCATATTATTATTGTGTTAATTTTATTACATATATTTGTAATTTTTTTTATTGTTTTATTGTGAGTCATATTATTATTTTTTTATTGTTTTATTGTGATTCATATTATTATTGTGTTAAGTTATTAGTTATATTATAATTGTACTGTGTATAGATTTATATATTTTTAAGGAGTCATTTTAATTTATTGAATTATTTATTATGGATGGGGTGTTTTTAATGTAAAAAGGGATGGGTTATTATTGTTTTTTTCGATCAAGTGGTTGGGGATATGGTAACACATTTTTATGGCAAAATGAATGTCTTTATGTTCATAACATTACTCATGAGGTGAGTAGTATTCCAGATCCTCGAACTTAAAGTTATGCACCACAAACGCTTTAAAGAGTCACCATCTTTCTAGGATAGTCTCTCCTCGTGTGTGAGATAAATAGAATTAGCATTTTTATCATTCTGGTTCTCCTTCTAGTGTGAGCCCATTTGGATATTGATACAAGATAAACTCCTTTGCAGTTTGTTGCTCCTTCCACAACCCAAAGCAATGAGCACAAGGGGCTCTAGCCGACTCACCTTAGTGAACTCCAGCCAAGCCATGTCATGTTTTCTAGTATTGCTCTCGGTCGCTTCATTTTTTTTAAATTCTCCTCCATTCTCGGCATCACAGGGATGTTTTTCATTTAATTCCCTAACGTGTAGACTAGAGCTTGTTGTTTTCTTTGCTTGGCCTATCGAATTTGCATACAAGTGGGAACATTGGAGCACGCATGGGTAGCAACTGCACATTTGACACTGTTCCCTGTGGAAGCTAGACCCTTGAAGAGTCTTATGGTTTGAAGGATTATGGTTTGTGTATGTTTCCATATTTAATTACTACCCTAATTTCAAAATTGAATTTCATTCATTTTTGGACCACTTCTTCGATGTCCTAATTATTTGAACGTGTTCACCTCTGAAGCTTTATACCCCTCTCTACTTTACCAGAAGGTATGCATCCCCCTTGCTCCTCAATCAGTGGGTTGCCACCTCTTGTGACCAACCTCCCCTGTGGCCTCTCCACCTATTCACAACCATCCTCCCTGCCTCTTCATACTCTCATGGCTAGCTAGCAGCTTATTGAATCAACATCTTTTGATCTGCTCTGACTCCTTGCTATCGAGTTCCCCCTCCTTACGTGGCTCTTCCCCCTGAGTCTATTTACCACCTATCTATCTTCTTGTCCATCCTTCTCAACATCCATGCATAGCCCCTTACCATGCCCCATTAGTGAGCATGATTTCATCAAGGGGAAGCCTATTATCAAGAGTGAGCCTCTTAGGGACATACATGTGTTCATCACAGGCTTCAGAAATCTGCCAACAAGTTTCATATTGAGTAGCATCTTGGCATTCCTCCACAGACAAGAAACACCCTAGGAACACTAAAGATCCTATTCAAGTGGTTGTTCCTGACTTTGATTCATAGATTTATCTCTTTCGTGCTACAAGATATTTTGTTTTTGGATTATCTAGTTCTCTCTCTCTAAGCTACCCTGACATGTTTTTTACTATATAAATTTTATACTTAATTTTTGTAAAGCATGATTTCACATGCCTCTCTTCGAAGAGTGCAATTTTGATTATGGTCCAATCTCCCTAGTGAAAGACTGACCTAACATCTCTAGAGATCTATGTAAATCTTAACTTTGAAGGAAAGACAATACTTACCCCACAAAAATAAATAAATTTATTGAATCATTTACTAAAAATATATTGTTAATGAGGAAGGTATAGTGTTAGTAAAAATAGAGTGAAACAAATTAATAATAACATATGAACAAATAACAACACATGAACACTATATTTTACCTTAGAAACCCTTATGATAAAACCAATTGTGAATAATATATCTGCTATTGTTCATGGCTTAACAATAGCCAAACCAACCAACATCATGGCCTACCCAAGTGAGCCCTCCACTCAACTCAGGCACATTACAATGGAGAATTTCCAAGCTTTTTAAAGGCTTCATTGCATGTAATCCATGGGGTCTTATACCATGGGCCACCAAAATCATGTGCTTGAATCTACTGCTATGAACCAAACAACTTTGCTCTTTCACTGAGTCGAGTTTACCCTAACATCTTTATTTAAACTTGATTCGGGAAATCTGTATGCTCTTCTCCCCTATCATCTAGCTCTAACCCATGAATTTAAATGTCAGGGTATGCATTCCTAACTAGGTTTAATCATATGCCCATATACATGCAATTTATAAATTTTATCACCAAAGTAGATTTTTCCTTTTTCTTTTTTTTTCCATCACTTATGTTGACATTCTCTCATGTCTACACACTTTTTCGCACCAAGTTCTCTTGCTTCTGTGGTTGCATCTCACCTTGTTGAGCTTCTATTTCCTCTTAGGAAAACCTCAAGTATGTGGGTCAAACTCCAACTAGGATTCAATATGTTAGCTTCATTATTTAGCCGCAACATTCATTGCGTCGACATTTGCAACTGTCACCTCCTTTTACAGGCCACAATCCCTTGGCTCTAATACCACTCGTCAAACATAAAAACAATATGAGAGAAATATTGATAAAAGTCATACATAGCAATACACATAAACCTTGCACATGATCACCACATTTTACCTTGGAAACCTTTGTGGGAAAACAAGTTGTGAATAATATATCTACTATTCATCATGACTTAAAAGTAGTTATGCCTTGACATAAATGTAGCCAAGTCAATCAACATCATGGATTGGTCAAGTGAGCCCTCCGCTCAACTCAAGCACATTACAATGGAAAATCTCTAAGCCTTGAAGGCTTCATCACCTGTAATCAATAGGGTCTAATATCATGAGCCACCAAAACCATGTTCCTAAAACTACCATTATAGACATTGTGTTCCTAACATCTTTGACATTTTCACCAAGTCAAATTTACCTTAACACAAGTCATAGTTTTCTTTAAATTAGTAGTCACTCTTACTATTAGTAATTAACTATTTTTTCTATCTAAATATATACGAGTAAAAAGAAAAATCTTATAAATATTTATTTAAAAAATGTCTCAAATTTATATTTATAATTGAAAAACATTTTTTTTATAATTTTTTTATTCCATTTTCATTGTAAATTTGGTTAAGTTGTGAATGTTTATATTTTTGTCATTTTATTTTAAGTCATCATATATTTATAAATTTGATTAAATTGTGAATGTTTATATTATTGTCATTTTATTCTAAATCGTCATATATATATAGATATAGATATAAGCCATTACACAGTTACATATAAAACTATAAAACGTTTTCAAATTTTCAACATTTACCAAGTCAAGTATTATTATAGACATGTAAATAATTTAAATTCTTTTAAATATTAAATAATTTTAATAATTCACTTCATAAATATTGACCAAACATATAAATACATTCTAATTTAATAAAGTGTAATAAATTTTATTTGAAAATATATAAAATAGTTAAATCAACATTTAACTTAGATTTGAAAAATATAAAATACTTAAATGTTTATTTAAGTTGGAATTAAATCATAAGAATAACATAAATTTGAGCCAAACAAACATTGTCCAGAATAACATTAAACAAAAACATAATATACAAATTAATATATAATATATAAAACCAAAAAATAATACACAAACCGAACGTATAAAAAATTAATTTAAACCATAAATTATAATACATTTAAACATTTTACGTTATTTTTTATTATTTTGTTACTAATTTATTTTGTGTTGTAATATATTTACCCCAACTATTATATTATTGGTTATAAAATGTTTAAATCATATTATTTATTATTATTTTGGCACTATTTTATATAATAATAATAAGTGTATGTATTTAAATTACAAATTTAAAATTAGGAATATAATATGTATCTTATAAATAAAAATAAAAAGTATGTGTTTTTTCTTTATAAATTACAAATTTAAAATTAGAAGTATAATATGTATCTTACAAATAAAAATAAAAAGTCTTATACACCAATTTAATATCTAAATTAAATCTAATTTTAAAATTAGATAATAATAATAATATAAATCTACTACAATAATTTTTTTAAAATAAACAACAATTTTAAAATAAATTAAAAATTTATAATGAGGAATTTTTTCATAAAAGAAAAAGTCCACTTTAAAAGAGTACTTGTATATTTCAATCACAAATCTAATAGTTACAAGCTTTTGGTACAAATATAGATCAAATGTGACAATGCAAATTAGACAAAATTAGCCATCATGGTTAGCTTAAATCATATTTATGTGGGGAAATGTGATTGACCATGTCACTTGATCATAAGGCCTTTTATTATTGTTTCAATCAAATGTTGTCCCTTGTGTTTATGAGAAGGGGTTTTATAAAAATTATATATTTATCTAGGGCTATATAAAAATTATATAATTATGATAAAATAGTAATTATATCATATTATTCATTACTTGTATTATCATTATTTTGAGGACGTTTTATAGGGATTCGGATTGTATTATTTATTTTTTTGAAAATTTGTGAAGATCTAAAATTATTTGATATTTGTTGTGATGATTATATGTGATTTTATGAATAGGTTAAGATTTATTTAGTTGTTATTGAATATTATGATTACGTAAATGATTAATGTTTTAATATAATGATTAATAAATAAAATAAATTTATGAAAATGGTTGATAAATAAATTATATGTAAAAATAAATGTGTTATATATAATTATATTATTTGATTGATTAAGTGAGTAGAATATATATATATATATATATGTGTGTGTGTGTGTGTGGATTTAAGTTGGGATTAAGAGATTGAATGTTTTGATATATATATTATGTGATTATGAATTTTCATATAAGGTAAAATTATCGTTATTTATAACATTTTATTAGTCAAGCGACCTAACTACTCACATTTTGCTTAATTATAGGTATTTCCCCTAGACTAGGATCATCCATGTCCTTAGTTTGAAGAGTGGGGCAAGGCCACCAAGGTGACAATGGGTGGCTTACCTAAGAGTTTCCTTTCGACTTTCTCATTGGAGTTAGGACTTTTCCTCCTAGTTGAGAGTTTGAGCAGTAACAAGAACACACTCTAAAAATTACAATTATGACCATTTTTAAGTGGATTAAACCACACCACCATGTTTCTCCTGATTTAATATTCCAAGCATAACAAGAGATAAAAAATGGTTTTTCTAGAGATTTCTAAGAAAGCATATAAGGGTCTTCCTTCATTATAACCATCACCACCAAGGTTACCTTGAGTTCCCTCTTATCTCTTCCTTGATCCACCATCAGTTGAACCTCTAAATCCTAATGCCTTTACAAAACTATGGCACCACTTTCCACTAGTTCTTGCTCAAAAATCAGCTCCATCATGACGGTGTTTCCTCCTCCAGTGTCCCCCTTGCTATTTCTCTTTCCAATGATCATATCATGTCTACCTCTAGATCCTTGTATATTTAGTTATTCAATTCAATCCATCACCAACCTTTCATCCATTTTCCACCCTCTAGGAAGGATAAAAAGTCACCTTTTAAGCTTTAAAGGCTATAGTAGTTAGCATAGGTTCTCACACATTGTGATCATGAATCTGCTAAAAGAGAATATATTCAAGGAATACCACTTTGGAGGCACCTAATAAGGGATCACTTAATCCCTCTCCTCCTCATTCCTCAAGATTGTGAAGGAATATCCAACACCAACTATCGATGTGGTACTCAACCCTCTAGATTACATAGAATAATTCAAATGAAATGGGTTAACCTACAAATTTAATGGCCTCTTTCTAAAAATAACTAAGTGACATGAATGGATTTTCTTAAACTAAAGACTTAAAATCAAGGATGAAGGTTTTATCTACCCATGCATAAAAGGATTCTTCATTATCAAATTTGACTTGGTTGAGAAAAAATATCTCATCCTCAACTTAAGCCCTTAGTAATGAGGAAATATATGCTTTGAATGAATCCTTAGACCCTAACTTCTGACGTATCTTTCGATTACTCTCATCCACTCAAAATTGGGTAAAGATGCTAAATTTTATATTGCAATCATAAGAATTCAATTCCTTAAAGTATATTGACAACACATGAAGCAAATTTCACTTCCACAATGTGGAAACATAAAGGAGGCATGTTAAGACATGTTACCACTTCCTCTTGAATTTGCATGGTTATGGATTTAAACAAAAAATTAATGACCAATATTAAGCTTGTTGAAAATGTGTGACACATTTGGATGTAGCATATTGATTATGATCAAGGAATATTTTGAAATTGAACAAATCAGAACCCACATCACAAAATTTGATAAAGAAGGTCAACTTCTTAAGAAATATCATATATATATATATATATATATAAAATTTAGTGGGAGGGAGTAAGTTACAAAAGAGTATTGGACCTAATGAACATGGAATTTGTAGCATCTTCCCATTAAGATATCATGTTGCTCACTATAAAGTCATTGCATATGTCTTTCTGGGAGAATAGAAAGACTCAAGATCTCGCATGAATCCACTTAACAAGTTCCCATTAGATGAATTACAATGGTTGGTTCTCCAAGATATATAGAAGTTGGTGTCATCATGAACTCCAAATAAAGTGATGAAAATGGGGAAAAGTAATACTTGCACCAAAATAAAAGTTTTTTTACCTCTCCTCACACTTCATTCTGAACAATTCTGCCTCACCATACATCCTTGGAAAATGGAAAGGAAGTTGAGATGATGTACAAGAGGAAGAGGAAGAAGCTAAGATATTTTTAAATGAAAATCACGTTAGAGTAAATGAAAAGGAAGATGAAAGTAATTTTTTACTAAAAATTAAGGAGTTGCAAAAACCAGCAACACAATTAGAGCAATAGGAAGGTTGAACAAAAGTCTTAGAATAAAGAGAGAAAGCTAGCAAATAGATGTTAGGGGATAAATTTATCTCATCGTTTATTTTTTCATGTTTTTTTTCCAAAAATTATTTGTTAATTTTCATTTTTTCTAAAAATGATTCACCCAAATTCTATAGGATAAGATTATTTTACTCTAAATATCATCCAAATTTTCTAAATAGCACATAAAATCCGTAGGATTTTGAATATTTTTACAAAAATGTTGTCGGACATTTATAGTTGTCTTTTTAAGAGTAGTAAATTTAGCCAAGTATAAAATTTAAGATAAATTTAGGTCCTTAAAATTTATCCTAATAACTATCAAGTTACATGATATAACAATACCGCTAAATTGTATTTATGGCCCAAGATGCGTTCTACATTGGGCCGAGAGGCGCTCTATAGTCCAACATGAGGGATATGTTGTCCCCTAATGTTACATTTAAAAATAATAAAACAGTAAGTACATTAACAAATCAAAAATAGAAATAACAAAATATCTATGTGAACCATAAATAAAATACTTCAACTTCCATCTTAATTTTACGTCAACTCTATATAGAGAGACAAAGTAATTGAAACTAAAAAAAATACTTCTTAGTACAAGGGAGATACATGATTCATTCTTTATTTGATACGAAGTTGACAAATGGCATGTAAAAATAATATTATTGATATTATATCATGTGTAATTCATTTTGTATTCGGTTGACATGTAATATTTAAAAACATATAATTAGTAACAAAAAATTAGTATCAACCATAAATAAAATATTTCAATATCTATATAAATAACATAATTTTATATTACCTTTAATGTAGATAATAAATGTTCAGTTATATATATCTATATATATATATATATATATATATATATATATATTCAAAGTATGAGGGAGATTTGTAAATTTTTCAATGTTTAATATAGAGTTGACAAGTAACATTTAAAAAAAATATTAATAGCAAAAATAATTTCTTATGTGTACTTTAAATTATATATGTGTTTGTTTTATTTTTATTTTACTTTAGAATATGAGGGAATATTTTAATGTGGAGATGGAAAATGTGAATCATAAATAAATTATTTCAACGTCAACTATGTATATATTATATAAAGCTAGTAAAAAAAATTGATTATAGTTAAAACATTTTATTAGAGTTTTTCTCAAAACTAGTATAGATTCATCTTAACTCTAGATCTACCAAAAGTAGAGAGTAATCGAATTTCTCAGGGTACAAAATTTTTCTCAAATTTCGCAATTAAAAATATTATATTTTTAAAAAAGATGTAATTTTTTTAGATATTTAGTAAATTCAAAATTAATATATATATATATATATATATATTATTTTTATAATATTTTATATAATTACTTTGTTATCATTTTAATTTATGAATGTGGTATGGAAATAAGAAAGAAAATAAAAATCATACTTGGAAACCCTTCGACATTATGAGAAACGACGGATCTTCCTAAATAAAAAGACACTAATGTGACATTACGTTTATCTTCTTTGAATGTATAAAAACACAAATTTTGACATCATTAAAAGAGAAAAAAAAAATGGCTCGTTGCATTGTTGTTATCATTATTATTATATTAAGTAAAACCGTGTGTTGACATCAATATAATTTGAAATTTATATTGGTATGAGAAGGATATGAATGGGCATAAATTTTTTATTCTAATATTTTGGTGGTCTTATATGGTATGGTCTTATATTGTATGGTCTTATAGTGTAGTGTTATTAAATTATATATTTTTTAAGGAAATTGAAGAGAAACTTTAAGATGTTATTTATTGTAATTTTTTTATTGTTATTAATATAATTTGAGTGGATTTAATGAATAAGAGTGTGTGTTTTCTTTTAAAAGGTTATAGGTTTAAAACTAGAGGGGTAGAGTATATATGTTTTTGTAGATTTAATAGTCAAATTGTTGCATAGAAATTGGTCCCTTATTCCATAAACAAAAAAGTCTTATACACCAATTTGGTGTCTAACTTGATCGTGACTTTACAATTAAATAATAATATAATTATTATTATTTGTTAAATTATGAATTATATTATAATAATATACATAAAATTTATATAATTTTAAAAATTAATTTAATTAATTGAATAATTTATTAAAAGATATATAGTTAATTATATTAAGTAAAACCGTGTTTTGTCATCCATATAGTTTGAAATTTATATTGTTATGAGAAGAAAATGAATGGGAATCAATATTTTATTCCAATATTTTCATCAATATTCTTGTGGTCAATTCATATTGTAGCCTTACTAAATTATATATATTCTCTTTTTTTAGGGTATGAAGAGGAAACTGAAGATGCTATTGTATTTTTTTTAATTGTTATTAATATTATTGTGTTAAGTTATGAATTGTATTATAATAATATGTATAAAATTTATATAGTTGTAAGAGTTAATTTAACTAATAGAATAATTTATTAAAAGATATATGGTTAATAAGGAGGGTATAGTGTTAATAAAAATTAGAGAAATAAATTAATAATAACAACACATGAATATTATTATATTATATATTAGAAATTATTGTGAGAAAATTAGTTGTGAATAATAAATTTATTATTTTTTTATGGTTTAAAAGTAAGCAATTTAGTTAACATCATGACTTACCCAAGTGAGCTCTCCACTCAACTCAGACACATTACAATGGATTTCTCTCTATTTACTCAGGGTGATTACAATGGATTGTTGCCCACTCAACTCAGGCACATTTGAATGGAGAATCTCTAAGTCTTTTAAAGATTTCATCACATATAATCCATGGGGTCCAATACCATGGACCACCAAAACCATGTGCTTGAAGCCACAACTGTGAACTTAACAACTTCAACTCTTTCACTGAATCAAGTTTACGTTAACATCCCCATTTAAACTTCATTGGGGAAATTTGCATGCTCTCATCCCCTATCATCTAGGTCTACTCTAAGACTTCAGAAAGGGTACACATGCCTAACTAGTCTTATAGCCATATGGCCATATACATGTAATTTACAAATTTCACCACCAAAGTGTGTGTGTGTGTGTGTGTGTGTGTGTTTTATTTCACTTATGTCGACATTCACTCACGTATGCACACCAAATCACACCAGGTACTCTCCTGATCACAAATCCTTATTTTGTGGCTATATGTGTATATGTGTGTGTGTGTGTGTGTTTTCTTTCACTTCTGTCGACATTCTCTCACATATGCACACCAAATCACATTAGGTGCTCTCCTGATAACAAATCCTTCTTATGTGGTTGCATCTCACCTTGTTGGACTTTTATTACCTCCTAGGAAATCCTCACACATGCAGGTCAAATCCCATCGAGATTGTCTATGTTAACTTCATTGTTCAACCTCAAATAAAATGTGCCAAGATTTGCAACCATCACCTCCTTCTACAGGCCACTACCCCTTGACTTCGATACCACTTGTTAAAGATAAAAACAATACAAGAGGAATAATGATAAAAATCATACATAGAAATGATACACATTAACCATGCACATGAAGAACATATTTTAACTTGGAAACCCTTGCAGGAAAACCAATTTTGAATAAAAAATCTATTATTCCTCATGGCATAAAAGTGGCCATGCCTTGACTTAAAAACATCCAAGTCATCCAACATCATGGCTTGGCCATGTGAGCCCTTTGCTTAACTCAAGCACATTACAATGTAGAATCCCCAAGCCTTTTAAAGGCTTCATCACATGTAATCCATGTGCTCAAATACTATGGGTCACCAAAACCGTGTCAAAACCATGTGCCTAAACCCATCATTGTGGATCTAATAACTTTGACTCTTTCACCAAGTCAAATTTACCCTAACATATAAATCACATTTTAAAATCTAATTAAATCATCTTTGGATTATTAGTCACTCTTATCACGCCTATAAACATTTGTTTAGAAAAATGTCTCAAATTTATATTTATAATTGAAAAATATTATTTTTAATAATGTTTTCATTCCATTTTTGTTGTGAGCCTTATAGTTAAGTCATGGATATTTATATTTTTGTCATTTTATGTTAAGTCGTGATTTATATTATCATTATCCTAGATCCATCTTAACTCTCGACCTAACAAGCGTTGAGAGGGATCAATTCTCTTAAGGTGCAAACCTCTTTTAGAGTGAAAAGAGATTTAATCTCTCGCGACGCTTGATAGATCCAGAGTTAAGATGGATATAGGCTAGTTTTAGTTTATTTTATTTTATTTATTTTTATTTTTATGTAATTTGAATATATAATGTTTAACACTACAAGACATTACAACATCTCTACCGTACTAGGTTGTTAGAAAGTACCTTTCAACACAATCATATATAAATATTGACATTCTATATTAAGTTTAAGGATATTAATATCCTTTAATAATATTTTTATACATTATTAAATGTAATAAATAATAAATAATAAATTAAATGTAATAAATGATAAATAATAAATAATAATAAATTAAATGTAATAAATAATAAATAATAAATTAAATGTAATAAATGATAAATAATAAATTATATAATAAAATGAGAAATTAAAAATTAATGGTAATGTCTTAGGAAAAATGAAATGCATTACACATATATTCATTTATGTAAGAAACTATAAAAACACTTCAAATTTTCAAACCTTATTATTATTGACTTTTAAATCATTTAACTTCCTTTAAACATCAAATAATCTTATTATTTCACTTCATAAATATGAATAAAACATATAATTAGCAATTGCACTGAGAGGTGCAAAGGAACATCAATAGGAGGAGTAGGGAATGTGAAAGGAAATGTTTTCCTTGTGTGATATGTCAAGATACAACATCGTTAGTCCTTGCAATCAAAGGGGGTCATGTCATCAAGTTCAATGGAAGGACTATTAGAACAATCCACACCATTTTCCTTCTTATAAACCCATATATTTTTTAAACACGCCAGCTCCAACAATGGTTTCAGGAAACAGGTTTCAGTGCATCCTCACCTTCACTTAGTAATACACAGGCGTCTTTAATAGACCTCTCAAATCAGAAACAATCTTTGAACTTGTTGCAATGTCCCACTCTGAGAAAGCTCCTTACATACTTATTCAATGTAGAAAGAGGCAAGTATGGGCTTGGGCATATAGAATTCCATGGCCATTCAATGCAGAAAGAGGCGACCTGGGTATACCAATGCAAGAAGTGAGTTGAATATTGAATGTAAGGCATGCGAGATTTGGGCATAGATCAGGAAGAGATTGTGTGGGATTTGGAATTGATCAGCCACATGGCAGGGTCCAATTATTCCATGTGTCAAGTTTTAATTCGAGGGAGGCAAACGAAAATGAGGCTTTATGATTGGTTGGGGTGAATAATTCTTGCCCACCCCAACCCCATAGAGAAATACCTATCAGCATAAAGATACAATAACTTATCTTACAAATCTTCAATTTACATCGGAGTAGAGATCTAGATAAGAAATTTATTGATTTTATGAATGTCCTATTTAAATATTTATGAAATTGATCACTTCAAGCTTCCAATTTGAACGTGTCGGGACTCTAGTGATCCAACAAAGCTATAATGAATGACATGAGACCTACATGGCCAAAGAACTTTGCAACAAATACAATGGCGTGCCCCTAGGCTTCCAGGGATACAATCCATTGCAAACAAGGTCTAAAAATACAAGTATCATTGCAACCTTTACGCAAAACTCAACAACCATTGAATCTCATCCTTTTCCTACTGTCTGCTTCCTGCTAAATAAGGAAAAAATATCATCATCCATAGAACAAAAGTGCATTGCTTCCTCCACAGGTTTCTCCCCACAATGATAACCATCCAAATAAACGATTTGAAGTAAAATAGAAAGGAAAAGAATGAATAACAAAATCTATTAATGGAATTCATCCACGCATTTGAATAAAAACAATAAGGTCTCTACTTGAGTTTCCAGTACCTATTGTTGCAGTGATGAAAGTGCAAAACTTTGAAGAACAAAAATAATAATGCTTTTAAATAGGCCTTTTAGCAGGGCTTAACAGAGAGAAAAAGGGAGGAAAGCAAAGTGAAGGGAAGCAAAGTCCTCTTGCTGGAAACAATCGCGATTGACATGTCCACTGCAACCATCGAAATTGTGCTTTTAAAAAACACCAAAATAGTTTGAGCCAGTTGTAGCCACAAAACATGCTAAAATTTGGCTCCTTGCTCATCCTTCAAACCCACCTAGTGACCAAATAATGTTTGGATTCTCATCATCACCAAAGATGTTGAGGCAAATACAAATCCTAGTAGTTGCACAAACCTCACAAAAAAATGGCGTCAATTTTAGGGATAAGAATAAGAAAGAGTCGCTACTCGACAGACACCCAATAAAACGTTAAAATACAAAAAATTAAAACTTATAGAACGATGAAACGTTAAAATATGAAAATATACAACTCACTAAGATCTTGTTCATAATTTTAGAAGCAATTAATGTTATATAGTTTATATTTATAAAAAATGTAATTGATAATTTTCATCATCCTTGAAAAATAGTGATGAGTCAACCTATATTTGCAATTACAACCAATTATAACTGCCCCAACTACTGGTTTAACAAGTAAGTTATGATAGGTTCTCCCACTATTTAAAAAAACAATAATATTCAATTAAGAAAAAAACAACCAACGTCCATTCTAAATCTCGAGTACCAAGGAACTTGGAGCTTAACACTTGATCCTTACAAAATTGAAATTATAAAATGCATAAGGTAATTTTTAAGTTTATTTTCATATATTCAAAATCTTATAAAGTATATAAAGATAATTTTCAATTTATTTTCATATTGGAGAAAAATATAACATTTCGTTATTGAAAATGCATTGAATGTATAAGTTTAATATATAATATAAGGTCAATTTTATATATATATCTAAATTATGTATTTTTAAAATATATATAGTTGTTTATATAGTGGGAAAAATTATCACAATTTAGTTTTCAAATTAGCAGTGGGGATAGCCATTAATACAGGTTGACTCATAACCTTCAACCTTTAACATGTTTCATTCTCTCAAAAAATACAAGTTCTTAAACAAACATAATTACTTTTTAAACATACTCTAAATTCATTTAATATATATGGGTGTAATCTAATTAATAGACAAAATGGCTATTTGGAAAGAATCTGATTTCCTCACCCATTGCTTATCATATGGCCCAATATACATAAGTCATGACCCCACTAAACCCATTGCATAGATAAACTCCACCTACTTAGATAAGTTCCAAAGCTCTCCAATGACTAATAGGCATGCAAATTTCATTTTCAAAGAGTCCAAAAAGCCCAAACAATATTCCAATCCACAATAGATAGGTATATTATCCAGTTACATTTATTCAATTTAATAAATTCTTTTGATGTCCTATTTGCTGCATCTATTATCCGTGAGCAGTTGAACATGGTTTTAAGTAACAATCTTGAAATCAACGTGCCATGTTACAATTAAATCGATTTGAAATATTTGTATAAAGTATATAAACACATATGTGCCTCGAACTTTGAACTTGTCCAATATATACATACAAATTAGCAGATTGCAACTGTGTTTCACCCTCTGTAGCTTCCACTTTGCACACACTCATAGATTCCCACATCAATTCGTGCACTATGCCCTTCTAAGACTAGCCAATTTTGACGATAATGCATTCCTAGTCTCAATCATGTTACCAGATTCCAAGTCGCTTGCAGATTTGACGGAAGCTAGAGATGAAGAAGTTGCCATTATTGAATTGTCCCCAGAAATTTGGAAAGACTAAACATCATTTACTGCAACACTCTCGTTTCTTTTGGCAACATCCATTCTCACGCTTTCCTCTAGCTGGGAGAACCCTGACAATTTCTTCAACAATGCACAAAGGAGAGAGTGTCGACATGAAGGACAAGAAGCATTGGAAAGCAGCCATGCGTCTATGCAATCTGCATGGAAACTGTGACAACATTTTGGTAATACTCTCACCCTTTCTCCTTCCATGAATTTTGTCAGGAAAATTAGGAAATCCAGGGCTTTGAGGGGATAGCATGTGCGGTAAATCGTGGTTGAAAGTGCTTTTAAATCCTTTTTCTCGATGCCAGTTTGAGCTATTTGGAAATCCCTATTGGGTGATGGCTAAAACACCACTCGCCTATAAAGCAGTATATAGCAGAGCGAGCCATTGAAACTCAAAACACATAGTATTGAGAGGAACAAGGCCGCGAGGACGACACCTAAGCTTGAGCCAAAGAAAAATAAACGGTGATAAGGCCCAACGTGTCACACTTTCAGCACACAGAAGAAGACGAAAATACAACCTACTATTGGTTAGGGTGAACAGTGCTTTCTCACCCTAACCCCACAGAGAAAAATACCTTTCAGCATAAATACATTCTAATTTAATAAATTTTATTTGAAATAATTATAAAATAATTTAATAAATTTTATTTGGAATAATTATAAAATAGTTAAATTAACATTTAACTTGAAAATAAATCATAAAAATAACATATTTATAGTTAACAAAACAAACATGAGCAATAAGACCACGAAAAATATATATATATACAAATTAATCTAACGTATAAAACCAGAAAAAATCAATATACAAATCGAACATTTAAAAATTAATTCTAACCATAAATCATAAGACATGTAAACAATTTACCTACTTTTCTATTATTTTGTCACTATTTTATTTTGTGTTATAATATATCTAAATTGTACCATCTGTTATTATTTTGTCACTATTTTATTTTGTGTTATAATATATCTAAACCTTCTACCGTAGTATCTCTCATTTCGTCACCATTTTGTAACATAGGAAATATAGTGATCATATCATAGCATTCATTGTCTTCATAATATTTGTTATCATTATTTTGGGGTATTTCAAATGGATGAATGATTAAAGTATTAATATTTGTTATCATTATGTAGTTTAATTTTTGAGAATGTGAAGATTTAAAATTATTTTTATGTTATCATTTAATGTGATGATTATATGTGATCCATGAGTAGCTTTAAGAATTATTTGAATTTTATTGAATGTTATGATTATTTGTATCGATTAATGACTTTGATAGGATGATTAAATAAAGAAATTTTTATGAAAAGTAGCTTTAAGAATTATTTGATTTTTATTGAATGTTATGATTATGTGTATGAATTAATGATTTTGATATGATGATTAAATAAAGAAATTTTATGAAAATTGTTAATAAATGAATGACATGTAAAAGTGGATGGCCATATATAATTATATTACTTGATTTATCAAGTGAGGAAAATGGTTAGATGGATGGATTTTAGGGTAAGTCAAGTTATATGGATATAAGTTTGGGTTAAGAGATTGAATGTCTTATTATATGTTATATGATTATAATTTATATTGGTTTTGGGATATTATTATTTAATATGTGTTTCTAGATGTGTGTAAAGATATGAATTAGAGTTTTAGATATCAACTAGTGTTTTCAACTAATTTTATAGATGGTAAAAGTTGTTTGAAAGATGTGATATGTGTATTTAGGGAGAAGTGGGAGTAATTGCCTACTTATTAGAAACTCTCTCTACATACTGGGGTTGAAGAAAATATGTATTCACCATGGAGATTAAACATTACCGTGATGGACAATTATGAAAGTTTCTCATTAGGATTACTAAGTGGTGCATCGCAAGGATGTGTAGTCCTTATTCATTTATGACTATGCATATCTCATCAACAATAAATGATATTGAGTTAATGAAGCTTCACTCATATTAAATTGGCCCCCCTACATGTAAATTTGTGTACAAGAGTTGGGTGATCATGACCTTACCTTTTGTACGGGTTAAGATTCACCACTCCAAGATAAAAGAAATTATTAAATGTGTGACATTTAAAAAATACACTTTTATAATCTATAGTTCTATTGGTATAATTCACTCATTTAAATATGAGGGATGTATATGGGAAAAAACATATCTGATTTTACTGTGCAATTAGAAAGTGGCAATATGCATCATGAACATGTAATAATGATCCATTCACTTATACAATCTTATGATTCGAATTCTTCTTATTGTAACCCATCAAAAGCTGCATCAAAATCATGTTGACTACTTTTGTTTACCCATATGTTTGTAGATGGAACAATATAGATCTCTTCAACTTTGTGCCAGTCTTCTCCCACAATGTAGCCCCAAATGAATTGAGAAATATCATATCGGTGTCTGAAACAATGCTTATTAGTATCCCAAAGTGCACCCAAACCTGTCCAAAGAACAAGTTCGTTGCTTCTTTCTCATTGATAAACTTTTTACAGGGCATTAGAACACACATATTTTTTAACCTATCAACTACCATGAAAAGGTAGTTACGTCCCTTCTTGGTTGTTAGTGAACCTCCCACAAAGTCCTTGGAAATTCTCTCACAAGGACGAGTAGGTACAGGTAAGGGATAGTGTGGACCCCATTTCCTATTACTAGGCTTGTTGGTACAACAAATAATGCATCATCTTATGAACCTAGCTACACCTTCTTGTATATCGGGCCAATACACATACCTTTGCAAGTTGGTCATTGTCTTCCCTACACCAACATCCCCTACAACCTTGAAGGTGTGAGCCTCCCTCATTAGTTATAGTCACTCACCTTTAGGAATACATAACTTATCCAACATATAGAGTAACCCATTATGGAGATGGTAGTCAATTGTGATTTCACCATCATGCACATGACTCTAGCTCTACAATATTTTAAACACCTCCTTAAAGTCCTCGTCCTCTATATATTCTTCTCTATATGTATCATGGATTAAAGGATCCATGTGCATCATAGTTCCCAAAGTTGTGATCTATGATGTGGGTGGCCTTGAAAGCATGTCAACCAAATTATTTCTTCTACCCTTTTTACACTTGATCACTAAATGGAACTAGTATAGAAACCCCATCCACTTGTAATTCATGGTCTACTATAGCTTACTTCGGGCATGCATGGATTGTAGTAGTTGATTATTAGTGTGCATTACAATCTCCTTTCCCATCTGATGGTGTTTCCACTTCTTAACAACATGTACCAATGGATTATGGCTCCTTATCGTAGGTAGGGTAGTTAAGACCTGCCCCACGAAGTACTTCAAAAGGTAGCATAAAATCCTTCCTCTTTGCATCAAGATCACTCCCATAGCATACCCACTCACATTTGTCTCCACTTTGGAGCATTGTTGCAAGTTTATTAATGCCAGAACCATTGTGTCACTAATCTTCTTCTCTAACTCTTCAAAGGCCCTTTTCTGGCCCTTTCCATAGTAAAATCTCTTGCCACTTGTTTTTTTGGCATGGAGTGTTGCTATTACTGCTAAAAATGAGGCTATGAATTTCCTTACGTTAAATGTTTCCCAAACAAAACTCCTAACCTCAAAAAAAATAGTAGGCACTGACCACTTCATGATGACCTCCATCTTGGCAAGGTCTATCTTCATCGCTTCTCCACCTATCACACATCTCAAATACACCAAATACTATTGTGGAAACTCACACTTTTTGAGATTTTCCAACAACCAGTGCTTCTTTAATTTATCTAGCACCTACATCAAATGTGAGATGTGCTCCTCCCTGGTAGAATTATATACTAGTATATCATCCAAATAAAAAATAACAAATAAATATATAAAAGGGCTTAATATATCATTCATTAACCTTAACAATGTAGCAGGTGCATTGCTTATGGTATAACTAACCACTCTTAGAAACCTTGTATGTTTTTGAAGGAGGTATTCTAGGTATCCTCTTCTATGACTTGAACCTGGTGATATCCTGATTTTAAGTCCATCTTGGTAAACTATTTGTCTTGTTGCAATTGATCCACCAAATCATCTATCCTAGGTAGGGAGTGCCTTTTAGTGAGATTAATTTTGTTTAATTCCCTATAATCATTGCAAATTGTTAAGTCCCATCCTTCATAGGCATAATTATAATGGATGACCCACATATTGAAGTAATTGGTCAAATAACACCATGTTCCAATAACTATTGTGATTGTTTCTTCACCTTGTTCGTCTCTATAGTGGACTACTTTTATAGCCCAATTTTAGAAATGGAGAGTCTACCAATAGTTGGATCTTATGCTTCGCTTCACTCTTCGGTGGTTAATCCGAATTTATGAAGCAAAAAAATTAAATACCTATTTAAACAACAACACAAAGATACAATGAAACAAAATTTCAATAATAAATAACAAAAGTTGAAATTGTTTACATGTAGAATGAAAACAAACTAGCTTGGGCGATGGTAGCTTATCTCTGAGAATATATGTGATGGCTATATGCCTTATTAATTGTGTTACAATGAGGCTTGGAGGCCATTTTATCATGAAGAAACAATGAGAAACCCTGAATATCTAAAAACCTAACCCTAGGAGATGAAGTGCCAAAATGTATGGGCCCCGATGGGGTTAGTTGGAATGTCAACTTCTTTGGGTCGTAACTTTGGCATATGATTTCTATTTAGCATTCACGATAGCCTGTTAGAAAGGTATATCCGAGGAAAAAAAAATCGACTACAAGATCGATATTTTCCCATTTCCCCAACAAACATCATTTAGGGCCTCAAAACGACTCCCGAAGTTTGGGACCCAAAAACTGCCAAAATAGGAAACTATATTGAAAAATACGAAACTAATAGAAAACAATGTTGGGGGTCCAAGTGGAATAGGCAGGTGGCCACCAATATCCACCTAGATCAGTGCTAGCACTTTAGGCTCATGGAACATACCCTTATATGACTATAGCAACTCTTCCAAATATTGTTTTTATTCCTTAGTGCACCTCTTCAGGGATGACTTAGCTCTCATAAACTCTTCTATAGACTTATGTTCTCTTAAAAACAACAAAAAATACTTCTTGCTAGAAATGATCAACTTCTTGGCTTGGTTGGCTCTTACTTGTGAGATATTTGACTTTCCCTTATGCACGTTGATGATGAAGGATTTTCCATCATTAATTAGGAGGAATTGGTTGGCTCTCAACATGAATATCATGTCCCACATGCACATATATGGATTTCCAAATACAACTCCACATACAACAAGTGGAACTACATCCAACTCTACTTCATCAATAAAATTAACATTAATAGAAAATTTGATTATGCACTATTTGGTTATCTTTATCTTTTCCTCCTTGTTGACCCATCCCAATGGATATGATCTAGTATGGTCATGAGTCTCCAATCTCAGTGTCTTGACCATATATTATCCTATGATATTTTCCCATGATCCTTAATCAAATAAAGCACAAATTTTCATCTTCTTGGCCTATATATTTATATGTATGAGTTTGGTCATTTCCTTCTCTTCTCATTGCTAAAGGATACTCAAATTCACACCCTTGTACATTGATGTATAAACAATTTTCTCATCCATGTCTGAGCTATTTTCCACTTGATTACTCGAATCTATGGCCATGATATTTTCCTTCTTAGCATCTTTCCTTTGTTTCTTCAAGTTGATCTCCAATGCAACTTCCATCACTTCTCCTTTGTATATCCATCAATGTTATAGTGGTTGCAATGGTTGTTGGGATATTTGAACTGGTATGTTATCGCTATTGTCTTATTTTCTTTTCCCCCTTTGAACTTCTTTATCCCCTCCTTGGAAGCTTCTTGGTGCTCCTTCTTCTTCGACCCATTTGATTTCCCTTTCTTTTGGCCTATGTTCTCCAAGTATTGTCCTTGTACAGAAGCTTCATCCACCATTCATGTTTTAAAAACATCATTTGGTTTTGTAGATGGTTGTGTAGACCCCCCATATACTCAAGGAGTACATATGGGTTCTTTGGGGAGATACCCAACATTATTTACATCTTCCTAAATACTATGGTGTACTAATGTACACTTATCCCCTATCTCTATCTCAAGTAATGCCATGAAATCCATTGGTATGTAAGAGATACCCAACATTATTTCCATCTCCTAAATTCTATGGTGTACTAATGTACACTTATCCCCTATCTCTATCTGAAGTAATGCCATGAAATACATTGGTATTTTACATACCCAATAGGGTATAATTGGGACTTTATGAAAGTTTTGAAATCTTCCCACTTAGTCAGTAGAGGGTCTCCCTCTAGCCTTAGGGTTTTTGTGTCACTTTCCCACTAGGTCAGGGAATGGCCCTTTAATTTTCAAACAAGAAAATGAAAATTTGTATTCTTCCTATATTTGTTGAACATTAAAATAAACCTATAATTGTTGCAACTAGTGATTTAACTTCAAAGCATCAATATCACCTTGATATGGCTTGAGTTCAACCTTTTCTTCCATCTTAAATAGGTATTATGAATGGTTCATGGAAATCCAACGAGGTTATTCTTTTTCAAGTTTCTTGGAATCCTTCTCTAGTTCTTCCTAATCCCTGATTTCCCCTTTGATCTAACCTCTACATTAGAACCTCCATCTTCTCTGAATAACCCAATATTATTGGTCATGATCGCAATGAAGAGGCTCACATTATAGTTTATATTTTCAACTTGTGCCTTCAACTACACAAACCTCTCATCTGAAAAAACTTGGGGGTTATTAATAGATTTGTTGACCATTGATTGGGTTTTATGACTTTCATCTTAAACAATATAAATCCCTTGCAACTCCCCACAATATACATAAATAAATATGCTTTGATACCAATATGATCCATAACCTACCATGGACATTTCACTAGATAGTTCAAAACAATAGATCTACAAAAATATATTTGAAAATAAGAAGTCCACACTACGAGCGTTAATTTCTTAGATTTATGGATTCATTAGTTACTATGTTATGCTTATCCATGCAATAAATAAAATATGGAAAATATATAACAGAAAATAAAACTCACAAACCACAATGAACATAAGATATGATCTAGGAAACCCTTATAGAAGAAAACCAAGTTTGAAGGTGAGGTTTCTATGTTCTCCCTTTATCTATATGGAAATGGATGCAAGTACAAAGGAGTGAGATCAGTGGCCCCTGCTATAGTGCACAAACTCCTCTCTCTCTCTCTCTCTCTCTCTCTCTCTCTCTCTCAACTCTCAACTCTCAAATCTAACTCTAACTATCTCTCTCTCCCTCTCCCTCAACTCTCAACTGTTGATTTCTATAGCATCATATGTGCTATTGCCTTGAGATTTTTCAAAGAGACTAAGACACATGAATTCTCCAATACCCAGAAATCGTTTGGAAAAATTCCACGTAGAGATGGTTTAATTAAAATAATTAACTTTTTTAAATGGTTCCCTAAGTCTAAACTTAGGAAATTTGGTTAATTAAAGGGTATTAATTAAATCAGGTGTGAATATTCTAGAAGAAGACAAGGATCAACTCCCAATTAATCTTATTCATTGATTGTTTTAATCTTGGTCGTTGGAGCTCCAACGAGAGATTATAAGAAGGAGCTTGATGGGCACTTGGAGAACACATCGAGTGAGAGAGATCAAGAGATTGAATTTCTCAAGAGTAGCAACGTTGAGTTATCAAAGAGAGATCAAGTGATCTTCTTGCAGTGAGGATCAGGGATAGTAGTCTGGAGGAGAGTTTTCCAGATCCAGAGAGTGCAAGGCAGAGAAGGCATAGAGAAGTTCAGTGAGGCAGCACAGTGCCACAGAGAGGCAAGCGCAGAGCTTCAGAGGGAGTTTGAAATTTAGCTAGGAGAGTGAGATCTAGTGCCAGAAGTTGGGGTGTGAGACCATAGGTCCATAAGGTCGAATTTCCAGACAGCGAGAGATCAGAAGAGGAGGTGACACAGATCCTAGCAAGTGTGACACAGAGTTGTGTAGGATTGACACAGAAGTTGCGCAGACGCGGCATGGGGCTAGCCATCTGTCCCTGATAAGTGTTAGATATACCAAATCAATGTGATATTTCTCTCACTAACTCTTTGCCATTTTTTAATCTGTATAGGATATCCAGTTTTAGAATCCAACGATTTCTACTCGGAAACTACTGCATAATAATAAAACCCTCAGTTGTTGCACCGGTTTTCCTGAGTTGGGTTTTTCCGGGGACATTGTCCAAAAACAACTGTGTAGATGTGTGTTATTTATTTCTCTCATGTGTTGTATTTAGTTTCTGCAGTATTTTGTGTAAGCTATAGTGTATGTATTTCGATATTTTCTATAGAAAATTGTAAGTAATTTGTTCAATTAATTAACAAATAGGAGAAATGTCATCAGGTTGTCGCAGTAGGAATTGGGTAACCTATTTTTCACATCAACTCTAAAACTCTCTCTCTCTCTCTCTCTCTCTCTCTCTCAACTACTCTATTGATCTATGGAAAAAGAATGGAACCCCTTTTCCTCCTAGTGGCCTGGTTATAACATAGCTCAATAGTCTACTAGTGGTTAAGTTTGACTCCTTCAACTCTTAACTAGAGTTAAAATATTGAATATCATGGAGTATTCTTCATCATGATCACATGGATAGCTTGTTTTCATGAATAATGAGCATTGGTGTGACATCCTCTCGACTCATAGTGGACAAAACACGAAGGTCAACTTCTAGGTCGTATAACTTTTGCATACAGGCGTTGGCTGAGGTCTTGCTTGCATCGTTGGAAAGGTATATAAGTGTAAAATAGTGATAGGGGATTCAATGCTTAAGAGACAAATATTTACCCCCCAAAAAAACATGTTTAATTCCTCAAAATGCTTATGAAAGGTTTCATATCCCAATTCGCTAAACTGGGACCCACTGTAAAAATGGTCATGTGAGTTGATTCCTCAATTTTTTCCACTTTGAAAGCATCAATATGGATGAAAAATAATATATTGATTCAATCTGGATCGATTGGATAAATTGATTTGACTAAAAACCATACATGATATGTCTAAATGGTGATGAAAAACCCGAAAGAAATTGAAAATTCTTAATGAACTATTAACAAAACCCCCATTTCATTAAATTTCCTAGCGATAATCTAGACTTAAATCATGTTCCAAAAGTATCATTATTGGTTTTAAAAAATGTGATTAGTAGTTTCAAAAGTGAAATTATTGATTTTCAAAAGTGTGATTACTGGTTTCTAGTATTGTGATTGTCAGCTTCCATGGGCATCATTATTGGTTTCTAATAGTGTGATTATCATTTTCAAATAATTCATTATCACTTTTATAATGTATAATTGGATTTCATGAGTTTACCATTTTTTTAATATTCTCTTATAGTCCATATAATGATGAAATATATTTCTTAGTGCATTTTTCTTATTAATAAATATCCAACACAAGTTGAATGGATCCATTTAAACATTCTCTTTTCCATCGATATATATACTAGATTACAAAATGTTTTCCTAGTAGCATAATATTCCAAGGAATTCCCATAATGTAATATCGATAAATTTCTCATAAAAAGCGACATCCCATGTTAGGAGAGAAAAATTCATTATATTATTGAAACATTAGTAAGAAAATCCCATTCATAATCATGTATATTTTCCACTTTATGATATCTCAATTTCCATATGTCCCTTTTCATTTATTTTCACATTATCCTCCATTGCATTTGCTCATACTTTCTATGCATATATGATTATATCCACATTAATGATGCCATATTTATCTCTTTCAATTGTACATTCTTTAATTTTTTTTAATGTGAACTTGTATATCCTCGATACAATTTCCACCATTAAAATAGAACTTGAAATCTCTAAATTTCATCCATATCTTTATAGAAATCATCTAAGTCCTTTCCTAACCATATTGGATTATTGTCACTTGGGTGTACAATGAGCATATGATCTTTATTCACATATTTTTTTGGATCAAATAATTTTGTAGGCCTATTATAGGAAGGCTCCATATATATTTCATCTATAATAGGGACCCTTTGATTCAAGTAATCATCTATAAGATAAGGACCTCGTTGTTGAGTATCATTGCTTGTGTCTAATTCTTGTATTTTTTTTTTCCAAAAAGAACCTCATGCCATCACCTAATTAACTAAGAGTACATTTGAACCTATCAAATATTTTCCAAATATGTCATCTTTGAAAGCCAATTATATTCCTCTCCATATTCCATTGCTACACTAAAATTAGTAATATATGACATTATTTTTTTCTTGAAGTCCTCAATCTCTTTAGTGTTTTAAATGGTGACAATGTAGTGTCAGGTAAATTTACTAAGTAAACTAGCACATGTGTTTTACTTTTCAATCTAGGTTCGTAGACTTGGAAGCATGTCCAAAATAAATGGGTTTCAGGTAAAATCAATTTCAGAAGGTAAGACTTAAAGGTTAAAGGAAGTGAATATTACAAATAAGCTCTAAATTTAAAGAAACTAAAAAGTCTCTAATTCAAGATGCAGTAAGCAAAGGAAGAGGCTCCTAACTTAGGAGGTCCTGATTGTCCTCCCTCACAGTACTTTCCCCAATAAGAGAAACTAAAGAGCAGCAGTTTGTGATGTGTAGATAGCAGGAGAAGGGGCTCCTAACTTAGGAGGTCCTGGTTGTCCTTCCTCACAGTTCTACTCCAACAACATTACCATTGCATCAAATCATAAACTGGAATTCAAGAAATGTAAAAGGATGATTTTTAGTTGTGATTCATAATTTAATAGAAAGAGAATTTAACTTAAATCCTTAGTCTTCCTTTCATATGAAAATTAGATATTAAATCAAAATCATCCAAAAATTATAGCACATCTAAGCAATTAAATCATAAAACTGAAACAAGAAATTTTGAATCAAAACGATGCTAATTTATACAAAATTTAACCAAAGTGTATTGAGCTTGGTATGAGGGGCCTCCAACCTTGCCTTGTACACCTGAAGAACTCTTCAGCTACATTTAACTTGATAAAACACTCACAGCATGAACAACAATAGAACAATAGATTCTTCAAATTATATCAAAAGCCTCTAATAGTCTCAACACAAAATTACACACTTTGAATGGTTTATGAATTGTCTTTAAATACGAAAATCATAAACAAACTTTGCTTTAATGGCTCTAACAGCCTTATCTATCCCGATCCATCCATACATGTCGAACACATCAAGTTTGGTTCACAAAATTAGGAAAATCCCACAAAATAAGAAATCTGCCCCTTTTTACTATGGATTTCAGAATGACAGGTCAAGTTTGACCAGTGTTGATCGGGCCACCAGCGTTGATCGGGCTTGTGTTTGCTCAATTTGACCAAACCAATATGTGTTCCTTCATCCGTGGTTCCCAATATTTCCAAATTTTCGCTCAGATCTCGCCCAGGTGTCCTGCACATATGACTTTAATGGAGCTATTACTGGAATCTTTAATGCAATCCAAATTTACTCTTAAAACCCAATCTTTACAAAAAAAAAAACTAAAAATTGAAAAACTTAATTTAGTTACATGAATATACAAAATAGGACTAAAATGAAGCATATGTAAGTGAAATAAGATGGAATATGGTAGTAAATGAATGGATTTAGGATAGGCAAAAATGACCAAAATTGAGGACCAACATCTCCCCCTTGTTGATGTTCAAGCATGTCCTCATGCTTGCTTTCTCCATTTGGATCTCCTAAGTGATGATGCCCCTGTTGTTCCTAAACATGTAGCTTCTTCCTATGCAGCTCGAAGGAGAATATCAATACCCTCATGTTCCTCTGCTTTGTAGATGGCAGTTTTTACTTTTTGTTTCTCATATTTGTACTGCCATAACTTTTTCTCCTTTAGCCATCTGTAGGCTTGTTTGGAGATGAGCATATTCTGAGTCTCAAGATTTTTAATCTGCTTGCTCAGTTTCTTGTTCTCCTTGGCTATGTTGTTGTTTTCTTTGTACATTTTGTTTTCCTTTTTCAAGTGTCTTTCCATGATCTTGTTGTCTTCCAACTCACTTGTCAACTCTGCTATTTTCTTAAGATATTCTTCATTGTGAAATTCTTTAGATTCTTCCCTTGCCTCTTTGGCATATGAATGAGATGAAGTGGCTCCTACCCAAGCATCCTCAAAATGGGAGTCTTTCTCTATGGGCTCTTCTCGAGCTTCCTCCTCTAATCTCTGTATAATCTCATCAATTTTCTTTGATGTTTGTGGAGGTTTAGTTTCAATAATTTCAATTTCTGGATCTTTTCCTTCATTGCTTGGTTCTTCTTGTGATTTTCTTCTAGACCTCCTAGGAATGGAAAAAAAGGATTTTTCTTTCTCTATCATAGTATCATCTTGCTTTTTCTTCAATCTCATCCTAGGATACAAAGGAGAATTCATAATACTTCTTGTGACATGTAATTGTTCAAACTTCTCCTCATTTCCTGTTGTTTGTTCTTCAAAATGATGTGCAACCAAAAACTCCTTCCAAAGTATCCCTTTGTTCCTTGCCTGATACTCAACAAGTATCTTGATTAACCCACAATGATAGATATTGGCTTCTTTAGCTTCTGTTTTGTTTTTGACATTCTCTATCATTTTAGTTAAGCTCTTTGAAAAGAAGTAAGGTAAGTTGATTTTACAATCTCCTTTTATATGTTGAAGCAATTTAATATGATAGAGATATACCACACTGTATCGACTATCACAAGTGAAATACTTTTGGATAATCAAAACTAATTCTGACCATGGTTCTCTGAGCCAATCTCTTTGAATCCCTTTTGTTCTGTCAAAGGATCCCTTCCTTGGTTTCTCCAGGAAAAAGGTCCATCCCTTCTCCTTAAAATGAAAACCCTTGTGATACTCTTCTCCTATCAAAGGAAGATCTAATGCCTGAGAAAGAAAGGTTGGATTCAATGGTATAGAGAGTTCACCAACTCTAGTTTGTCCATGTTCAAAATGTTCTATGAACTCCTGTGTGATTTTATCATTATGACCATTGAACTTCTTAAGAAACTCCATTAGCCCTACTTGGTATAATTTCTCCATTGTATCCTTACTCCAATTTTCTATCTTGAAGTCTTTAGGTTCCATTTTGGTTTCCATTTGCATCTGCTCTGTGTACCAATTAATATGGCCTTGTCCAGTAAATAACCTCATTATGAATATAGCAAGCAAAATATATAATTTTAACCTTCTTATTCATGCAATCCTTGGATAAAAATCATGGTGAATGTACTTACCAAATCTCTGTAGCTTTGAAAAAAAAAAAATTACTTCCTTTGCCTTTACATCTTCAATTTCCTTGTCTTCTACTACAAATGGTATCCAAACAAAATTCTCTATTTGTAAATTGAATAAAAACTCTTAATGTGTAAAATACCCAAAACAAAAATCTCCACTGTAAGAAAAATCTCTCACTGTTTTGCAAATCGTATTTAAATCTCTCTTCTTTTGCAAAATTTCCTCATAAAAATTTATGAAAAGCCCTCTCTGTTTCAAAAACTGCATACTGTGTATTTGAAATAATGCTCACTACATTTTTATGTGCAAAATTTTTGACAAAAATTGCATGAGGAAATCGTTGTTTTGATACTTGAACTGCAAGTGACATGTAGAAAACTTGTAGAAATTTCTTGTTAATGGTTTTGTCCTTCCTGTGTAAACATATAGTTTTAATTAAACTCTCCTCCAGCATCTCGAAAAATCGTGGTTTCTACAGGTGGCAGAGTATATTTAAGGTGACAGAGCATTGCAAATCCATAATTAGAGTCTTGTTTCTCTCACATTATGACACATCTGAACAAAATCTTAAGTTAAACCCTTTTTTCAAAATCTTATAGCTGTTGAGGAGACCCCGGAATTGACTCTTACCTGATCATTGCGTGATTTTTGGAATTTGTTGGAGAGAAATGTTAGCTCAGTGCAGAGGAAACAGTCGCTCTCTCCTTCTTTAAAAATGCTTCTCCTTATTCTCCACGGAGTTCCTCCAATCCCTCCTTGCAATTCCACGCAATTTTTCACCCAATTCCTCCACTGCGCAGGGTTCTTCTCTCCCACACAATTCCCTTCACTTTCTGCATTTTTCTCTCTGCGTATTTCTCTTTCAATCAAGGTTCTTTTCATTTTCTTGAGCTATGGATGAATACGCAGTATTGTCCTCAATTCTGAGCTGGGTTTAGCTATGATGATGAAGGAAAGAATACGTGGAAAGTGTTCAATCCTTTGAAAATCGTTTTCTTGCTACTTGATTTGACTGCCCTTTCATTTTTCAATTTTGGCTTCCACTTGTGTTACTTAATGCATCATGTTTCATTTACTTATGACCGTGCTATCCTTTGTACACTCCTTCGACACTTGTTTTATGTTGCATCATAGTTTGTAGATTAGAATTTTTAATACTCATTACCATTAGGACTTTAGCTTATGATTTTTCCATTGCATGCACTATGTTTGCTTATATCCACCATACTTGTTTTCATGTTGCATATTCATGCCTTTATCATTGCATATTTATCCCTTTTCATCATATACTTATGTGTTGATATTTGTTTTGAAATGACCATAATCTTGGGTCATTTCAAATCAAATTCTTTTTGAAAGATTAAGTATATGTAATGATACTAACCCTCTCTATTCTTGTTTTGTAGGCACATAAACTAATCCTTCTTTGTTGTGTAGACAATTTTTCCATGAGCAACAAAAAAAAAATCTCAAAAATGAGATGTGGCCAAAAAGTTTGGTTCAAAATTGCAAGTGATGTGATTGATGATGAGATGAATGAATGTATACAATGTAGGGTAATGTAGGATAATGTAAGATGATATATACATGGCTAGGAGTATTGCATATTCAAGTTTAAACTAGGTTATCAATCTTAGAAAAAATTTCAAAATCGAAGGCATTAAGAATATTTTAAACTTACAGTACTTTCATTTGACTTGATAGCTCATTGTCAATGATTTTCTTCTGTTGATGATGACCTTTGCTCTTTTGTCAATACTTGACCTTGTGCTAATGATGACAATACTTTGACTTCAAAATGAATTCTGCTGAATGATTTTTGTTGGATTGTAGATGCTTGTGGTTGCTCTTCAGGTCCCTCTGATGTTGATTTAAAATGAATAATCAGGTCCCTTCTGCAATAATATATGATATTGATCTTGTTCAAGTCCCTTACTGATGAATTTTGATTATGATGTCTCAGGTCCCTTCTACAAACCAGTTGCATAGTTTGTTATTTTATTTTGAATCTTCCCCCTTGTTGATCTTGAGACTTGTCCTCAATTCTTTGAATTTTGGAAGTTGATTCTATAAATATTTGAAAAATATAAAAGAGAATTCATATTGGCCAAACAAGTTGGTTTTCCAATATGAATTTGAGTTTTTATTGTGCCAGTATCCTGGATTTTCACAACCAAACTCCTTTATTATTTTTTAACTTTTTATTTTTATTTTTATTTTGGAAGTAGGGAAGGCATATTTCTATGTTGTTCCAATACTTCCATATTGTTGTCTACTGAGACTCTGTTCAGAAAGTCTTCTTTATTGATAGGTTTGTTATAAACTTTGAGTCTATGACCATTAACTAAAAATGAAATAGTTGCTTCGTCAATTGGCTTAATCTTGACTGCTCCATTGTCAAAGATTTATTCTATTTCATATGGCCCAAGCCAATGAGTAGTGAACTTAGCTTTGAAATATTTTTACTTGGAATCGAAGAGAAGTGCCCAGTCTCCCTTGTGAAAAAAATTGTTTTTGATAAATATTTCATGCCATTTGATTCTTTGTTGTTGTACAAGTTATGTATGCTCAACTGCTTGTTGTCTGATCTCATCTAATTCATTCAGCTACATTAGTCTTTTCTATTGAGCTTCTGACAGGTCTAGTCCCAATTCTGCGGCCAGTTTGATTGTATGAATTTTAAATTTGATTGGTAACTGAACTTCTTTACAATATACCAGTTGATATGGACCGAATCTAGTGGTATTTTTCCATGTTATTATGTATGCCAATAATGCACATTTTAATCTGTCTAACCAATATTTCCTATTCATTTGCACTGTCTTTGTCATGATGTTTTCCAGAGCCTTATTAGTATATTCCACTTGTCTGTTTGCTTGTGGATGATACGGAGTATACTTTCTATGCTTGATTTTGTATTTTTCTGTAAGATCTCAGACAAGTTTAGAAGTGAACTATGTTCCCTGGTCTATAACAATATGTCTTGGAACTCAAAATCTTACAAAGATTTCTTCAAAGTGGAAAGAAACCATTGTTTCTTTTGTTGCTCATGCCACTGCTTTTTCTTTTACCCATTTTGTAACATAGTCTATACATACTAAGATGTACTTCTTTCCATTTGAAGGTGGGTTAATAGGTCCCATAAAGTCTAGAGCCCATTGTTCAAATGGTTCTATAAGTACTTGTTGTTTTAATTGCATTTCATCTGATACTACAGGTCTTCCAGTTCTTTGACAGTTATCACATCTTCTGACATAGTTCTTTGAGTCCTTGAAGATTGTTGTCCAGTAGTAGCCAAGCTTGAGTACCTTGCATGTTGTTCGTTTATCTGCAAAATGGCCACCACATGGTTCATCATGACATTCTTTTAGAATATCAAGAATTTCATCTTCTCTTACAAATTTTCTTATTAAAAGATCAGGACTAGTGTTTAGTCAATTTAGTATGTCCTAAATTGCTACATTAATTATCAATCTGGGAGTCGTAAACTGATGAAGTGTGGCGCACTATATGTGCAAGACAACCTCTTTCTTACTTTTTATTGTTTTCAATTTTATTTTGTTTTTGGGGATTTTATCTTGGTTTGTCTCCTAATACGAATGGAAATCCTATTCCTAAGTTTTAAGAATACTTTAGAAGGCAAGTATGGATATAGATTTTAAGGCTTATGTCCTTTATGATGACTTCCAGAGCTTAACACTTCAGAGGATCTCAAAACATACTAGTGATGGGATTAGTACTTGAACAAGAATGTAAATATGTAGTTATTCAAATCAAAGAAATGATAAATTACTGATCATGAAATCACTATCTCTGCTGCTCATCTAAATACAGAAATAAAGTTAAGCTATTGCACTCAAACAAATCAAAAACTGCAAACTAATAAAAGTAAAACCAATTCACTTCACTTATAGTCTGATAGCTCGCTAAGTAGCTTTTCGGGGTTAAGCCATGGCTCTGGAGATAACGTCAATAACATGAGGAATTGATATCTAAATTACCTACTTGCAAATGAAAATAAAATCAAGTCACTTCACTTATAGTCCGATAGCTCGCCAAGTAGTTTTTCGGGGTTAAGCCATGGCTGTGGAGATAAAATCAATAACATGAAGAACTTGATATCTAATTGCAGAAATGAAAGTAAAATCAAATCACCTCACTCATAATCCGATAGCTCGCTAAGTAGCTTTTCAGGGTTAAGCCATGGCTCTGGAGATAACGTTAAATGACATGAAGAATTTGATATCTAAACTAACTATCAACAGCAAATGAATAAGACTGAAATCAAAGCATAGCCGAAATTGAAAGCTAAGAAAAACAACGTCAGCAGAGAGGCCAATCTCATATCACTATTTATTGCAAAAATTGTATGAAAATGCCCGAACCTAGCCTATCCTGAAACACACTGATCAATGTTAGCAAAAATATACAATGCTTGGAAAATCATGTACAGGAATGAAACATTAACACCATAACTAAAATATGAAATATACACAGGTGAACAAACTATGAAATATTTACAATGGAAGTAAGACAATAACATATAAAAACTTTACAGAAATAAAGAAACGAAACCTTAGCCAACAGGGGCCCTCTGCATGGCCTTGGTTAACACGCTGTCAGTCCGAAATTACGCTCACACAGTCATATAAAATAGAGTCTTGTTAAATTGCATAACAGAGGAAGGATCCTCTCGTTACAACAGCAGGACCAATGTCATGGCATAGTAGATGAACTAACAACAAGACTACATAAAATAAACTAGCTACATGCATTTACAAACGCGTTATTTATAAAGGAAATTACATAACTGTTTTTCCTATGGAACACCTTCAGCAAAGGACACGTAAAAAGACAGCACCCATGAGCTTAGCGTGTTGGTTGCTATGATCATTCAATCTACCAAAAGGTGAATGTTGGATTTGTGTCATGGAGGCAGTCTACAACTGTCAAAATGAACTCATGGATCTAGGAACAGTCTCGGACCCTTCACGTGTTGAAAACATAGACCTGTTTGCCATAGAACTCCTCATTTGACCACCGTTTGACCAAGGCTTTCCTCTACGAATCTGGCTAAACCAATAGGACCTGGTCCATGTCCAGATCATTTCTGAACTGCCCACGTGCCTTGTTTTGCTTACTGACACCTGTAACCTAGAGATCAACAAAAACAGCTGCGGAATCTCAAGTCATATGTGGAAAGTGGCTTCATCCCGCAGCTGATGAGCAAAATCTAAGTCAAATAGAAAACACAAAAATATAGTTAGAAAACCACTTAAATGCACTCTCAGAATCAATATGTAATGATCTTTGATAGCTTATGAGGCACTGGTGAGGGGAAAAAGTCTAGGAAAGTGTGTAGAAGAGATGTAGTTTCAGGGCTCAACATACCCCCACTGTGAAGGTTTTGCATGCCCTCATGCAACCAAAACTGTGACCATCCTCCCTTTAGTTCATGTGTTCTGAGACCTCTGCTAACACATCCAGCCTTCTTTTCTTCTTTCTTGGTACCACTGTCATCCTAGGCTTTCTCATTAGGCACCTGAATTTGAGGTTGATAAGAGCTCCGCTCAAACTCCTGCTCTTTTTCTTCAATTTCCTATTTTTCTTTTGCCACAGCCCAAGATGCAACATGGTATTGTCGTGAATAATTTTATCCAACCTGCTCTGTTCTTTCAATGTTTCATTTTCTATTTTGATGTGTCTATTCAGGACTTCCAATTCAAAAACTTATTGTTTTAGTGATTGGATTAGAGCTTCCTGGGCTGTTTTAGGTTGGGTAGATGAAGTGCCTTGATCTGTGGCAATCTTCTCCAACGACTCAATAAAATCATACATTTCTTGCTGGGTTCGATCTATCTCAGGTGTAGCCTTTCTTGGACTGACCCCAAAATCTGGCTGAGAAGGATTGATCTCAAAATCTGGCTGAGAAGGACTGATATCAAAATCTGGTTGAGAAATAGGAGTATGTTGTGGGCTACGGCCAGGAGGGATTGTTGGAGACTGCTCTGGTGTTTCCCCTCCTAAGTCAATGAAGTGGGCCCCTTTAGTTTGTATTTTCTTCAGTTTTCCTTTAAATCTGGAGCTCCTCCTTAGATTCTATGAGCTAGTGTCTCCTTTCTCCACACTCTATTTTTCTTTCCCTTTTCTCTTTGTTGCAGCTGATTGTTCCTGAAGGTAAATTAGTCTTTCAGAAAATATTTGATCCTCTTTTGAGGAAGGTTTTGGGGTTTGATAGACAGCTTCAATATTTCTTTTCCCCTTTAGTTTTCCTTGCTTCCTAACCTCAGTTCTTTCCTTCCTACTTTCAGACAGCTTCCCTTCCTTATTAGTTTCTTTAGCTATGTTAGTAGGAGTATCCTGAATGTTCACACTCATTTTCCTTCTCCTACTTTTCTTTGCTGAGCTACTCTCGGGTGTTTCAGGTGGATCCTGAAAGAAGTTTCTAATCAAAAACTGTTCCCAAGTATCCTTCCTTTCCTTCAACTGTTTTTCAATCAAAATTTTTACAAGGCCGTGATGGTAAAGGTGGGGTTCTATGTCATCCAGATTCTTTTGTACAGTTATGGACATCTTTTTTAGGCTATTCAACAGAAAGTAAGGCAAATTGATGGTTTGATTTTCTAGAAAATTCATTAGCAACCGGATGTGGTACATGTACATGGACCCAAACCATCCTTCACATGTAATAAACTTCTGGATTATCAATAATAAACTAGTCCACTTTTCCTCTAGAGCAGAGACAGGGATTCCACGTTTGAAAATGGTTATATCCATACCTGGATTGCGTAAGATAATCCTCCAGGCCCTCTCATCAAAGTTTTTGTTTTTGAACCATCGTTCCCCCTCTTGTGGGAGTTCCGTTGCTGCTACGATAGATTCCTTTGTGACTGAAAATTTAAGATCTCCAACCTCAACTTCCACGCCATTAAAAGACCTTGCAAATGTCTTCGTGACTTCTTTATTGTGACCTCTAAATTTCTGGATGAATTGCAGCCACCATGCCTTCCTTAATATGCTTTTAAATTGTGGATAACCCTCCATGAATTTAGCCCTGTCCGGCTCTGCTCTTAGCAGAAGGCCCATTCCTTCCTCCTACCTTAAAATACGTCTATGAGTGATGGACTGTGAGTAACGGATTGACGGAGGTGAAACGGTTGTGTTAGCGGGAGATGGAGAAGGATTGTGGAGAAAAACCAGTAGTTGTAAACGGAAGAGCAGAGAACAGGTAGTGAAAATGAGTTCACAGAGCGGAGGCTTATGTAAACAGGCCAGAAATAACAAACACAACTTCAATGGGATAGTATGGAAATAGAGTGAGCCTGGCAGAACTTTGAACTAGAAGGTTGTGGAATAGGCGTTAGCATGTTCTCAAAATGACTGCGGATTTGTGCGGCAGGAAAGAGCTGTGATCAAATATATTACGTCCTCATAATTACCCAGTTAAACAGGTGGAATGCCAACGTAAAACTAAACACGAGTCAAATTCGGAGGCGGATCATGAGGCCGTTAAAAATTAATGCAAAGTTCGTGGTGGAATTAAATAAATTCCATGGAGCGGTTATGAAAGCTATCAATGCGAATCATTACATATAATGGAGCCGATGGTTTCATAACTATATAGAATGTGCTTTAAAATGCTATTTGAAATGAATCTTTCTCATACCTTAGAATTTTACCACTTTCGTCCACTAACCTTTGATTGGCTGCTTCCTGTTGGTGCTTTTAGGTGCTTTATATCTTCAAAATATTTTCCCTTGTCATACCTGCATTTGGTTCTCATCATTATTTGGCTAACATCTGACTGTCAGTGCTAAATAACAGAGTGTTAGCTGTGAAATCAACAATCAGTTGTGGAATTAGTTTTTAGCTGCGAAAACTAACACAGTGAACATATCACTGAATGGAGATGGATGGAAATGAATGATGACTGAGTGAATGATATATGAAAACTGGTCATGAAAGGGCTTTTATTGGTGGAATGTGATGATAAAATGGAATGAAATGAAGTGAAGTGACTTGAAACTATGAATAAAATGAGAGGGATTTTTTTTTTGGAAAATATAGGGCATCAGAAGTTTCTGATTTTCGCCCTGTATTTTCTGTATAAGATTACCAATCAGTGATTGGTTTTCAGGCTTATACATTTTTTTTTTTTTTAACAAAAAAGAACAAAGACTAGGCTGGTGGAGAAGAAGGATTCTTCTTCACCAGCCTTATTGCAGAATTATCTTGGAATATTTTGACAAATTCCTCCTTTGAGAGTGGCTTATGATAGATCTTTAATCTGTGACCATTCACAATAAGAGGAGTTTGATATTCATCAATGGTTTTGATTCTTACCGCTCCATTGCTAAAGACTTTGTCAATCTCATATGGCCCAAGCCAATGAGTCTGAAATTTACCTTTGAAATCTTTGAACTTGGAATCAAATAGTAATGCCCAATCTCCTTCTTGAAACTTTTTCTCCTTGATGTATTTGTCATGCCACTTAGCTCTTTGATAATGAACTAGATCAATTCTTTGGATTGCTTCTTGTCTGATCTCATCTAGTTCATTCAACTGCTCCATTCTATGCTTTTGGGCTTCTGATAGATCCATTCCCAATTGAACTGCCATCTTGAAGGTTCTAACTTGGAACTCAATGGGGAGCAGAACTTCTTTCCCATAAACAAGTTCATAGGGAGAATGTCCTGTTGTATTCCTCCATGTAGTTCTGTAGGCCCATAAGGCTTCAAGAAGCCTTTCTACCCAATCTCTTCTATGTAGATGAACATTCTTGGTAATGATGCCTTCAATAACTTTGTTTGTAGACTCCACTTGACCATTTTCTTGCGGATGGTAAGGAGTAGATTTTATGTGCTTGACCTTGTACTCTTCCATCAGCTTCTCCACCAGTTTGGATGTGAATTGACCTCCCTAATCTGTCACAATTTCTCTTGGAACACCAAAGCGAGAAAAAATATCCTCATAAAGAAAACTAACAATTGAATGCTCAGTAGCAGAAAATAATGCTTTGGCTTCTACCCATTTAGTGACATAATTAGTACATACCAATATATACTTTCTTTGTTTAGATGGTGGGTTAATAGGTCCAATGAAGTCTAAAGCCCATTTTTCAAAGGGTTCGATGAGTACCTATGGTTGTAGTGGCATTTTATTTGAGAGGGTAGGTTTCCCTACTCTTTGGCAGTTGTCACATCTTTTGACATATTGTTTTGCATCTTTGAAAAGGGCTGACCAATAATCTCCTAAAGAGAGGATTTTATAGGTTGTCCTTTTGTCAGCAAAGTGTCCGCCGCATGGTTCATCATGACATGCTTTGACAATATCAGGCATCTCATCTTCCCTAACACATCTTCTGATCACAAGATCTGGCCCTGTTTTAAACAATTCGTCAGAAATCCATGAATATTTTGAACTCTCCTGAATAAACTTTCTTCTTTCACCAAGAAATAAATGTGGAGGTAGTTTCCCTGTAACCAAATAGTTAGCTATATCTGCATACCAAGGAGTCTTAGTAGTCACTGCAAATAAATATTCATCAGGAAACTTGTCCTCTACAAGAGAATCTTTTTTAGTATTCTAAATCCTAGACAAGAAATCAGCTACTATGTTTTGTTTCCCTGGTCTATCTAACACAGTAATATTGAATTCCTGTAAAAGTAGGAGCCACCTTGTAACTCTGCCATTAGTAATGGGTTTGTTCATTAGATATCTAACTGCAGAATGATCAGTATGAATAAAAGTTTCATAGCCTGTTATATAATGTCTGAACTTATTGATTGCATGAACAACAGCTAAGAACTCTTTTTCAGTCACAGTATAGTTCAACTTGGCGGGAGTTAAATTTTTACTGGTATAGTAAATGGCATAAGGAACTAAATCCTTTTGTCCCAATATAGCCCCTAGAGCTGTATCTGAAGCATCTATAGAAATATGGAAAGGAAGTTTCCAATTTGGTCCTCTCAAGATAGGCGCTTTAGATATTCTTATTTTCAAAGTTTCAAATGCTGATTAGAAATCAAGACCCCATTTGAATTCACAGTCTTTTGTAAGTAGTTTGAAGAGTGGAGATGCTATTTTGGTGAAGTTTTCTATAAATCTTCTATAATATCTAGTAAATCCCAGAAAACTTCTAACATCTTTTTGACAATTTGGAATAGGTAACTTGGAGATGACTTCAACTTTTGATCTATCAACTTTAATCCCATCCCCTGAAATATGATGTCCTAAAACAATACCTTCAGTAAACATCATAAAGCATTTTTCATGGCTTAGTGAAAGGTTTGTTTCTTTACATATTATAAGGACTTTTTCCAAATTTTTTAATGCTTCTTCAAACAAATCACCATAAACTGTAAAATCATCCATATATACCTCTACACAATTATGGATTAGATCAAAAAAAATTCCTAGTACTGCTCTTTGGAATGTTGCGGGTGCATTACATAATCCAAAAGGAAGCACTCGATAGGCAAAAGTTCCCCATGGACAGGTAAATGTGGTCTTATCCTGATCTTTAGGTGTGATCTGAATTTGATTATAACCACTAAAACCATCCAGAAATGAAAAGTACTTTTTGCCTGCTAATGTATCTAATACTTGATCGATAAAGGGCAAAGGAAAGTGATCCTTCAAAGTTGCTTTATTCAATTCCCTGTAATCAATGCATACCCTCCATTTACCATTCTTTTTGGCCACTATAACCAAAGGAGAAACCCATCGGCTATCTGAAATTGGGTAAATGAAATTTACATTGAGTAGTTTTTGGAGCTCTTCTTTCACTATCTCCCTAAGATTTGGATTCATCCTTCTTTGAGGTTTTCTGATTGGTCTACTATTTTCCTCGATATAGATATGATGGATGCAAGTCTTAGGGTCAATACCTTTCATATCAGTATACTCCCATGCAAATGCAGTAGAATGTTTTTGCAATATTTTGGTTAGCTCTTCCTGTTGTGACTTTTCCAAATTTTTGTTGATATTCAGTGTTTTTCCTGGAAAAATTTCAATGGTAGAGCTACCAAACTCTTCCATAGAGTAAAGAGACATTTGTCTTGATGATAAATATTCAATATCAGAATCTAACTGAAATTGTGTGTGGTCATATTCTGAAGATGTTTCAAAATTTTCTAATGTGTTCAAAATTTGACTATCGTCACTAATTTCAGAGATAGTAAAGACAAGCTGTATAATATCTTCATCGTCGACCCATTCATTGTCTCCTACTTCTGTAATTGCTTTTGTTGGAGGATACAAATTGAATTTCTTTGTCGAACTACCATCAGAAATATACATATCCCCAAATCTACAACTAATGAAAGCATCAGTTGTGGCTAGCCAAGGTCTTCCTAAGATGAGTGGATGCCCTCCTAAATTACTCTTGGGATTCAAAATCATGAAATCTACTGGATATTCCCAAGAATATAAGGAGACTGAAATATCTTCTAGTACACCATCTGGTTTGATTATTGATCTATCTACAAGTTGCAATAAGGTGGGTGTAAAAAGAAGATTAGGAAGTTTAAGTTGTTCCATAGTCTGTCTACTCATAATGTTTATAGCAGCCCCTAAGTCAATCAAAGTGTTTGGAATTTCTATCCCATTTATATGTGTCTTGACAATTGGACTACCTAGATCCACATACTTCTGCATGGTAACTTTTCACATCATGATATCTGCAATTTTTCCTACCAGGTGGATTCTTCTTGTATCTCTTGGTTTCCTTCCTGGTCTTTTGAGACTCAACTCCTTTATTGTTTTTGCTAGAATAGGAATCTCTCTAATGGCTTGTAGCAAGGGAATCTTGATACAAACATTCTTTAATTCATCTAGAAAATCATAGTCAGGCAATCAGATTTCTTTTTCCACCCCTTTTTCAATTGGTAATCTTTCAAGGAAAGGAGGCGTGGATGAAGATGTAGGTTGCTCAACTATAGGAGTTGTGGGGGTTGACTCTTTTTATTTTTCTTTTTGAATGATTGGGTTTTGAAGAGATGCTTCCTCAGAACCTTTATTGACTTTAAGAGAATCCTCCTCATAGGTACCTTGCTCTTGAACATCTATAGAAAGTTTTTCTAAAACTCTACCAGATCTGAGTTGAACATCATTAAGAGGAACAATCATATAGGTAGGAAATTGTTGTCCTTATGCCATGTAAGAATTTTGAGGATTTTTGTTGTTGGGATTTGGCAATGGCTGGGCTGGTAGTTGATTTGTCTTTTGTTGAAATGGAAGCAAGAGTTGAGAATTTGGATTTTGTTGAGAAGGTTGTTTTTGTGGAAATGGAAATGAAAGTTGTGGGTTTTGATTTGGAAGTTGTGGATTTTGTTGATTTTGAAAAGATGGAGGATATTGATAAAATTGAGCAAATCTCCCATATGGATTTTGCATCCCTTGTGCCCATGATTGGTATGGATTTTGAGGTTGAAGCCAAGGTTGTTGCCAAGAATTCCAATTTGGCAGGTGCTAAAAGTTCATAGGATTGTTAAATCCTTGATTTTGTTGCCCCTACCATGGTCTTTTTGAAACAAAACAAAGGGACTCTACTGAATTTGGATCTTCCTGAAAGACAACTTTGAGCCCAGGAATTGAAGGACAATCCTTGGTCTCATGACTTTCTGAGAAAATTATACATGTTTCTACAACTTTTGCATCCAAGGGGCATTCCCTTAGAGCATGTTTCTTTCTACATTTTGGACAAAAGATGGATAAGACATCAGCTTCTGCTTTCTGCTTGTTTTGTATTTTAAGGGTGTCTAGTTGTTCACTAAGGCTCCCTAGAATATCAGTTTTGAACTCATCAAGTATATTGCCAATCTCTGCCCTACTTACTGATCCAGTTGCAGATTTGTTTGCTCTAATAAGAGAAGGATCTCTCGGCCCTTTTCCAGTTTTAGATTTTCCCCTTGAGAGATGGACACATAATTCTGCTATGTCACGAAGTGGGAGTTGAGAAATGTCTCCCTTCCCCATCATGTTTAAAATATCTATCCATTCATCTCTAATGGCTTTCAAGGTTTCCTCGTCTAAATTACTCATTTTTTCTCTCTTTAAGTTGTATTGAAATCTTTCAAGTAAATCCTCCAAGTTTTCATCTTCTTTTTGCATCATCTTGAATACCTCATCCTTATGATTGGTGGGCATACAATAATCCAGGTATCTATCCAAAAAAATTCGTTTCATATCATTCCAAGTCCTAATAGATTGAGTTACTAATCCCATGAACCATTTCAAAGTAGCTCCTTTCAATGTTGAAGGAAAAAGTTTGAGTTTTTTAAATTCTTCCATATAGTCATAGGTTCAGCACAAGATTTCAAACTCAAATAGAAATGTTTCAGGATCCTCACTTCGCAACCCATAAAATTTTGGGAGGACAGATGGTGAAATGTTTTTCATTGTTGTATGAGTTTCCTCATCGGCTATAGGGAATCCAAATGAGTTATCTCCTTCCCTATTTCCCTCATTGTTACCTCTACCTCCTCCATTATTTCCTCTTCCTCTACCTCTACCCCCTCCTCCAAATCCATCTACTACTTCCTCTGTCATGATAGTTTCCTCAGAGTCTACTGGTTCTTCTATTAATGGTGAACGAGAGAGAGTTTCTCCCTTTCCCTCTTCTTCAGGTGATTCTACTTCTTTGATTACAATATATTCCCCTGTAGAAGTGAAAAAAGGTTCTCCTCCTAGATCAGATTTAGTAAATAGTGTGGGAGAATCTCCTAATTCAGCTGCTGCCCCTTGAATTCCAGGAATCCTAAGGTTGGGAGTGTGAGTCAGAGATGGAGGTGTATCTTGTCTATGCCTTGAAGTAGCTGGAGTTGTGAAAATTGAACTTTTGGCCCTAGCTATAAACCTTCCCTTAGAATCTCTTGCTCTATGCATGTCATTTTTTATTTTTTATTTTTTATTATTTTTAAGTCAGGCTAATAATTCTCTTTCTGATCTTCCAAGTCACACTGGGCACAAGAAGAGAGCATAATCAAGAAATTATTGAACTAATAACTCTCTTTTCTGATTCTCCAGATCACACTAGGTGCAAGAGGAGAGCATACTTCAAGAAGTTATCAATTTTTCCCTTCTTTTGTTTTTTTGTAAGAGATCGGCTACCTATTTACACTTCCCCGGCAACGGAGCCAAAATTTTTAGTCAATTTATTATGTCCTAAATTGCTACATTAATTATCAATCTAGGAGTCGTAAACTGATGAAGTGTGGCGCACTATATGTGCAAGACAACCTCTTTCTTACTTTTTATTGTTTTCAATTTTATTTTGTTTTTGGGGATTTTATCTTGGTTTGTCTCCTAATGCGAATGGAAATCCTATTTCTAAGTTTTAAGAATACTTTAGAAGGCAAGTATGGATATAGATTTTCAGGCAATTATGTCCTTTATGATGACTTCCAGAGCTTAACACTTCAGAGGATCTCAAAACATACTAGTGATGAAATTAATACTTGAACAAGAATGTAACTGTGCAGTTATTCAAATCAAACAAATGATAAACTACTGATCATGAAATCACTATCTCTGCTGCTCATCTAAGTACAGGAATAAAAGTTAAGCTATTTCACTCAAACAAAACAAAAACTGCAAACTAATAAAAGTAAAACCAATTCACTTCACTTATAGTCCGATAGCTCGCCAAGTAGCTTTTCCGGGTTAAGCCATGGCTCTGGAGATAACGTCAATAACATGAGGAATTGATATCTAAATTACCTACTTGCAAATGAAAATAAAATCAAGTCACTTCACTTATAGTCCGATAGCTCGCCAAGTAGATTTTCGGGGTTAAGCCATGGCTCTAGAGATAACGTTAATAACATGAAGAACCTGATATCTAATTGCAGAAATGAAAGTAAAATCAAATCACCTCACTCATAATCCGATAGCTCGTCAAGTAGATTTTCGGGGTTAAGCCATGGATCTGGAGATAACGTTAAATGACATGAAGAATTTGATATCTAAACTAACTATCAACAGCAAATGAATAAGACTGAAATCAAAGCATAACTGAAATTGAAAGCTAAGAAAAACAAAGTCAACAGAGGCCAATCTCATGTCACTATTTATTGCAAAAATTGTATGAAAATGCCCGAGCCTAGCCTATCCTGAAACACACTGATCAATGTTAACAAAAATATATAATTCTTGGAAAATCATGTACAAGAATGAAACATTAACACCATAACTAAATTATGAAATATACACAGGTGAACAAACTATGAAATATCTATAATGGAAATAAGACAACAACATATAAAAACTTTACAGAAATAAAGAAACGAAACCTTAGCCAGCAGGGGCCCTCTGCACGGCCTTGGTTAACACACTGTCAGTCCGAAATTACACTCACACAGTCATATAAAACAGAGTCTTGTTAAATTTCAAAACAGAGGAAGGATCCTCTCTTTACAATAGCAGGACCAATGTCACTTCACAGTACACGAACTAACAGCAAGACTACATAAAAAAAAAAAAAAACTAGCTACATGCGTTTGCAAACGCGTTATTTATAAAGGAAATTACATAAATTTTTTTCCTATGGAACACCTTCAATAGAGGACACGTAAAAAGACAGCACCTGTGAGCTTAGCGTGTTGGTTTCCATGATCATTCAATCTACCAAAAGGTGGTTGTTGGATTTGCGTCGTGGAGGCAATCTACAACTGTCAAAATGAATCCATGGATCTAGGAACGGTCTCGGACCCTTCACGTGTTGAAAACAGAGACCTGTTTGCCGTAGAACTCCTCATTTGACCATCATTTGACCAAGGCTTTCCTCTATGAATCTGGCTAAACCAATAGGACCTGGTCCATGTCCAGATCATTTCTGAACTACCCACGTGCCTTGTTTTTCTTGCTGACACCTGTAACCTAGAGATCAACAAAAACAGTTGCGGAATCTCAAGTCAGCTGCAGAAAGTGGCTGCATTCCGCAGCTGATGAGAAAAATATAATTCAAATAGAAAACACAAAAATATAGTTAGAAAACCACTTAAATGCACTCTCAGAATCAATATGTAATGATCTTTGATAGCTTATGAGGCACTAGTGAGGAGAAAAAGTCTAGGAAAGTGTGTAGAAGAGATGTAGTTTCAGGGCTCAACAACTAGTATAGAAGAGGTCATCATTGACCCAAGTATATCAAGCACTCTCTCTGATTATTTTTATTTTCTTCTTTCTAGTGAAATGGGATGGTAATATTCCAGATGATAAATAATTTGCTACATCTGCAAACCATGGGGTTTTAGCTGTTATAACAAATAGATTCTCATCAAGAAAGTTGTCTGAAACAGGGATAAGATCATCAAGAGAAATAAGTCTTGACAGAAAATCTACCACTTGATTATCTTTTCCTAGTCGATCTAGAATAGTAATATTGAATTCTTGCATTAGAAACGGCCATATAGTAATTCTGCCATTGGTAATTGTTTTGTTCATTAAATATTTAATGGTTGAATGACCTGTATGAATAAATACTTGATAGTTTGTTATATAATGCCTAAATTTATTGATTGCATGCACAACAGCTAGCATTTCTTTTTCAATTATTGTATAGTTTAATTCTTCCTGAGTTAAATTTTTGCTTATGAAATAAATGGCATAGCTAAACTGATTTTCTTTTTGTCCTATGGATTCTCCTATAGTTGTGTCTGATGCATCAGTAGATATGTGGAATGGAAATGACCAATTTGGTCCTTTGAGAATGGGTGCTATATACAATTTTTCTTTCAGTTTTTCAAATGCATTTTGACAATTTGTAGTCCATTGAAACTCAATGTCTTTTGCAAGTAATTTGAACAAGGGTAAAGCTATTTTACTGAAGTTTTCAATGAATCTTCTGTAGTAGCCTGCATATCCCAAGAAACTTCTTACTTCTTTCTGTGTTTTTGGTGGCATTAAGTTTACAATGACTTTTATCTTTGTTGGATCTACCTTAATTCCAAAAGAGGAAATGTGGTGTCCCAACACTATCCCCTCAGTTAACATCATAAAACATTTCTCATTGCTGAGGGATAAGTTTGTCTCTATGCATCTCTTTAGAACTTTTTCAAGGTTATTTAAACAATCATCAAATGTACTTCCATAAATAGTAAAATCATCCATGTAGACTTCAACACATTCATGTATAAGATTTGCAAAGATAGCTAGGACTGCTCTTTGAAATGTAGCAGGTGCATTACATAATCCAAAAGGTAAAACATTGTAAGCATATGTACCCCATGGACAAGTAAATGTAGTTTTATCCTAATCCTCTAATGCTATCTTGATCTGATTGTATCCATTAAATCCATCAAGAAAGGAAAAAAACTTTTTCCCTTCCAATGAGTCTAGTACTTGATCAATAAATGGTAGTGGGAAATGATCTTTCAATGTTGCTTTGTTCAGTTCCCTATAGTCTACACATATTCTCCATTTGCCATTTTTATTTGGTACCACAACTAAGGGAGAAACCCGTTGACTATCAGAGATAGGGTAGATAAATCCTACCTATAATAGTTTCCGTAATTCCTCTTTCACTATCTCCTTCATCATTGGATTCATTCTTCTTTGTGGTTTTCATACTGATTTGATTGTTTCATCTATGTAAATGCGATGAATACATGTTTTTGGATGGATTCCTTGCATATTTGTATAGTCCCAAGAAAAATCTTTTGAATATTTCTGTAACAATGCAATTACCTGTTGTTCTTGTGATGATTGTAGATTACTACCAATATTTAAATTCTTTCCAAGATTGATTTCAATGATTTTGCTTTGAGAATTGGTAATTGAGTTGACAGGAAAAATGCTTTCAAATGAATTCTGCAATGATTGAATAGTACAATTTTCCTGAAAACATTGATTTAAAAGATGATTTGTAGCTTCATATTGTGTTATTCGTAGCTGCTCATAAATATCAGGTTCTGAGACAAAAAGGTTTATTAAATCCTAATTTTCTTCTTCTTCTATAAAATTAAAGGCTTGATTAAAGCTTAAAACAGGTAGAGTTTCTTCCTGTTGGTTATCAGGCCATGATAGTAAAGAAGGAGATTGAGCAAGAGGATAGAGTGTGATATGTTTCCTTTCATCTTCATGTGTTATGATCATGCTTCCTGATCTGCATCCAATGAAGGCATCTGTTGTGGCTAACCATGGTCTTCCAAGAATTAAAATATGGCCTCCTAAATTTGTTTTTGGTTGCAAGATTAGAAAGTCTACAGGGTATTCCCATGAATCCAAAGAAACAATGATATCCTCAAGTATTCCATCCGGTACAACTTTACATCTATTTGTTAGTTCCAAAATTGTAGTAGTAGGTCGGATATTTGGCAGTTTTAAATACTTCATAGTTTCTATTGTCATGACATTTATAGCAGCGCCTAGACCAATTAAAGTTTTAGGAACTGAAAAAATATTGATTGAAATGGTAACCATGGGTATCCCAGGATCAATATGTTTTTCAATTGTTGCTTTTGCAGACATGAGACTAGCTAATTTTCCAATGACCTGGATTGTGGGTGGATCTCTTTTCTTTCTACCAGTTTTCGTAATACATAATTCATTTATTGTTTTTGTATAGATTGGAATATCTTTGATAGCTTGCAACAAAGGAATTTTGACATAAGAATTCTTTAATTCATCTATGATATCAAATTCAGGAAGAGAAATTGAAATTTTCTGATCCACTAACCTTTTTGGGAAAGGTGGTGTTTGAATCATAATAGTTTTATTTTTCTGAATTTGATTTCTTGGATTAGATTTTTCAGATTGTTCTCCTTCTTCAATTTTTTCTTCTATTATTGGTGGAGAATATTTTTGTAGAACTCTTCCAGACCTCAAGTGGATGTCTTGAATATGAAGAATAGAATATGTAGGAAATAATGTTGTTTCTTCCACATTATAGGTTGGCCTTTCCACTCTATTACTCGGATTTGCTACTGGTTGAGCTGGTAATTGAGTTGGTCTGGGTGGTGGTTGGTTAGAAGGAAGTTGAAGCTGCTGAGGTTGAGTTAGTGCAGGCATTTATTGTTGTGTGAATGGATTTGATTGAAGAGATTGATGGAATTGCTGATATGGAAATGATTGTTGAGGATATGGTTGTTGATATGACTTTTGAGGATAAGATTGATATTGTTGTTGAGGGTAAATTTGTTGGAGAGGTTGGGCTCCATAAGCATAGCCTCACCAAATTTGTGAAGTTTGGTTTTGGTTTTGCTGAGGAGGCCAAACCTGCCATGGCATAGGAGTATTCCATGAATTTTGATACTGAAAATTCTGGGGAATTTGTTGAGGAAACTGTTGAGATGTACCTGCAAAACGTGGTTGCCAATTTCTTCTTGGTGCCATATAATAAAATCCTTGAGTTTCTTCTAATTGGCCTTCGTGCAACTCTTTTAATGTTGGAAAATCATCTGTAACATTATTTTTTGTACAAAGTCCAAAAACATGTATATTATCCAAAAGACATTCTCTTAAAGGTTGCTTCTTCCTACACTTAGGACAAAAGATTGATAGTATTTGTTCTTCTTCTTCTTGTTTCTTCTTTACTTTCAATACATCAACTTGTATTCCTAAGGTGCTCAAAAGATTTGTTTTAAATTTTTCTAACAAACTCTCTATTTCTTCTCTTTTCACTCCTCTTGTTGTTGATTTAGAAGCTCTTAGTGTTATATCTCTTTTTCCTGATTTCACTCTACCTCCAGAGTACTTCTATCATAATTCAGCAATTTCATCGAATGGTAAGTATGAAATATCTCCTTTACCCACCACATTGAGAATATAAAGATACTCATCTTGTATTCCTTTGAGAAAAATTGTTCTACTGGTATCAATATTTAGAGTATGTTGTTTGGATTTTTGCAAGTTATAAAGAAATCGTTATAAGTATTCTTCCAAACTCTCATCTTTTTGTTGAGACATCCTAAAAATATCTCCTTTTGAATCTCTAGGCCTACAATAGGCTTGATATGTCTTAAGAAAAAAATTCGTCATTTCTTCCCAAGAAGTAATAGAGTGTTCTCGTAATCCCGTAAACCATTTTAATGCAACTTCTTTAAGAGTAGCAAGAAAAAGACGAAGCTTGTGTGTATCATCAGTGTAACCATAAGTTCGACATAAGATATCAAATTCAAACATGAACAGTCCACGATCTTCAAAAGACACTCCATAGAAATTTGGTAAAACTGAAGGTGGAATATTCTTCATTTTTACCTCTTCTCCTAGAATTTCTCTAATATCTATAATTGGAAATCCAAAAGTAGCTTCTTCATCGTTTTCCATTTCTAAATCTTGTCTTCTCTTATGATCATATTCTCTTTTGGCATCTTCTTCTCTTTTCCTTTCTGCTTCTATTCTTGCCTCTTCTTCTCTTCAGTAACAAATTGAGATTCAACTTTTTTTATTTGTTCAAAGATAGGTTGATCTATTTGTTCAAGAATAGGCTGATCAATTGGTTTTCTTGTCTCTCTTTGTTTTCCTATGGAAGATGTTCCTATGTGTTTTTGTTTTCTCTTCACTTCATAAGCTAACAAAGTTTGTCTTTCAACAAGAGTTAACCTTTGTCCTGAACATTGTTTTTCCTCTAACTCTTCCAAAGTTGGTTTTCCAGCAATTGGTGTAGTTAATTCAAATGGAGGTAGTCCTTCTTCTACCAATGGTTTAGTAGTTGGGGGGTCTTGTTTTGTGTATCTACCCTTTTCATCTCTTTATCTAGGCATAAATGACCATAATGAAAAATCATAAGAAAAATTATGTTTTTGTTTTTTTTTTATGTTTTCTAAATGATCTTCCTATTTTGATTAAATCTAAATATGCTTCCCCAGCAATGGTGCCAAAAATGGCAGGTCAATTTACTAAGTAAACTAACACAGGTGTTTTACTTGTCAATCCGGGTTTGTAGACTTGGAAACATGTCCAAAATATATGGATTTCAGGTAAAATCAATTTCAGAATGTAAGACTCAAAGGTTAAAGGAAGTGCATATTACAAATAAGTTCTAAATTTAAAGAAACTAAAAAGTCTTTGATTCAAGATGCAATAAGCAAAGGAAGAGGCTCCTAACTTAGGAGGTCCTAGTTGTCCTTCCTCACAGTATTGTCCCCAAGAAGAAAAACTAAAGAGTAGCAGTTTGTGATGTGTAGATAGCAAGAGAAGAGGCTCCTAATTTAGGAGGTCTTGGTTTTCCTTCCTCACAATTCTACTCCAACAACATTACCATTGCATCAAATCATAAACTGGAATTCAAGAAACAATTCAAGAAATGTAAAAGGATGATTTTTAGTTTTGATTCATAATTTAATAGAAAGAGAATTTAACTTAAATCCTTGGATGTCCTTTCATATGAAAATTAGATCTTAAACCAAAATCATCCAAAATAATAACACATCTAAGAAATTGAATCATAAAACTGAAACAAGAAATTCTGAATCAAAACTATGCTAATTTATACAAAATTTAACCAAAGTGTACTTGGCTTGGTATGGGGGCCCTCTAACCTTTCCTTGTACACTTGAAGAACTCTTCAGATACAGCTAACTTGATAATACACTCTCAGCATGAACATCAATAGAATAATACAATTGATTCTTCAAATTATCTCAAAAGTCTCAATTAGTCTCAATACAAATGACACAATTTGAGTGGTTTATGAACTGTGTTTAAATAGGAAAACCATAAACAAAATTTGCTATAATGGATCTAACATCCTTATCTATCCTAATTCATCCATACAAATCGAACTCATCAAGTTTGGTTCACAAAATTAGGAAAATCCCACAAAATAAGAAATCTGCCCCTTTTTACTAGGGATTTTTGAATGACAGATCAAGTTTGACCAGCGTTGATCAGGCCTGTGTTTGCTCAGTTTGACTGAACCAATAGGTGTTCCTTCATCCATGGTTCCCAATCTTTCCAAATATGCACTCACATCTCACCCATGTGTCCTACACATATGACTTTAATGGAGCTATTACGGGAGTTTTTAATGCAGTGCAAATTTACTCTTAAAACCCAATTGTTACAAAAATTTCTAAAAATTGGAAAACTTAATTTAGTTACCTAAATATGAAAAATAGGACTAAAATGAAGCATATGTAAGCGAAATAAGATGGAATATGGTGGTAAATGAATGGATTTAGGATAGGCAAAAATGACCAAAATTGAGGGCCAACATGTAGGTTCCCCTTTAGGTGATTATAGCCTTTCATTAAGCCTTTTTTTCCATATATTGATTCAATGAGACCAATTCTCATCCATAATAGTGGCCTTATATTGCATGACAAGGGTGTCATCAACCATATTGAATTTTAAGTATTGAGCGTATTTGATACCCACAATCTTCTACCTTACATCCAATAAGTGTTGCCCCACAAAGGCCTTAAAGTTATGAACCCCCTAAGTCAAGTACAAACTAAATTACATTCACCTCAAACCATTATATAATTTTTCATGATATGTGACAATGATAATATATCTTGTCTTTTTAGTTGAATTAATAATCTCACACATATACCATATGTATCTTCATGGGTGTGACCAATTAGGAGGAAGCTTACATATACAATTGTAAAAATATCGTTTATTATGAGCATGGATACAAAATCAAAGATTTAACAATTCTTATCCCCTTCATCAAGTTTCAAGAAACAATTTGTGGGAGTTTGTTCAAGGAATCACTTGGTAGTGATAACTTCTACATGCATTTCCTCTTATATTCTTAACACTTTTAAATTGATTCATTTTGTAAAATGTATCATGCAATGGATGTCTTAAATACCCCTTCTCATATAACGAAAGCCTAAATTCATCAACAATTGAATCCTCTAAATGTTCAAGAATAAATAAGTAGGATGTAGTGATGTTTGAACATGTATATAGAAAATGGAGGCCAAAGTAGCCAACAGCCACAGTGATGTACCCTTGTCTAGTCATGTCAATTAGATGAAATGAGAGAATATAAGTAGTTCCAATTGAATTTCCTTCCTTCCCAAATCATCTTGTCCATCCGATCATGCACAATTCACAAGCATTTGCAAAGGTTCCCCTCCAATTCCAATCTACGGGAAAAGTGGGGTAAGAGACAAGTTATAATATACACATTGTAAAATTATTGAAATTGATACCATTATTTTGTCATTGTTGAGTTAGTAATCCCTCTACGTTTCTAGAAATTTTCATAGCACATCGCATATTGAAAAGTACATATTATTTTTAATAGAAACCTCTATACAATTCCCTCTTTGTATATTGTTTAATTTGGACTATGACATTGGATGAAGTTTAAGCTTGGTGGGGTCCTCATCATATTTTTGAAGAACTAATTTTTTGTATCGTGTGTAGGTGATGATTTGAGAGGAATCTTTGTGCCATCCTAATGTGCTAAATGAGTCCATTAAGGAGCTATATATAAATTTTCAAGCTCTTTTTTCCAAACGATATCTATTATTGCTAAAGTATTAGGCCTTGGTATTTACAACACATAATTTCCATTTACTACTGATGTGTTTCCATTTATAAATATCCCCTTATAATTAAATAATGTGGATCTTGGCATATAAAATGCTTTATACCATGCATTTTGAAAAACCTTAGTGCCACCAAATTTCATGTTAAGTAATATTTTTTTCTTTATGTTATCCCTCTTATTTATAATTTCATTTGATTGTAAAGAATTAAGAATAATTTCTCTTCTTTAATTGTCACCCTTGGATTTAATCAAGTTCCACCCATTATTTAATAAAACATTGGATATTTTTTAAAGGCATTCATTTAAAAAAAAAAGATTTCTTAGTTATTAATGAAGCGACATTCATCTTCATTTCACCAGAACCCATTTTCTTTACACACATGAGTTAATTTGGCCCTCACACTTATGGTGATTATATGGTCCTTTTGTTAGTAATTGGTTGAAACAAAAATTCATACCAATGGGATACTCCAATTATGGAGTTTCATCTTCCATTTTATTCCACATATTCATATCTACCTTTGGTATAATTTCCTTCAATTTCACATCCACTCTTAGCAGCACTAAGGTATAATAACTAGTGAATATGCACCTTTTAAAATAACCCTCTAATAGACTAAAGTGGGTGCAAACATGTGTGAAGACTTTGTAGAAATGAATACTAAAATGAAGATCATGTAACATGTTTAATTATACCACTTGATAGTCCACAAGGTCTTGGATAAACGGTGATCAGGTGCATTGTTAAGGAACTCCTAGATGTTAAATCACTGGTTCAATTCCCTGCCCTATTCGGGTGTTAATTTTAGACATGACCATGATGTAGCCTCACCAATTGCGAACTTACAATATATATATATATATATATATATATATATATATATATATATATATATATATATATATATATATATATATATATATATATATATATATGTATGTATGTATTTCCCTCGGCAACATACTTCTTCTTAGATGTTCAAGATGTGTTAGCTTCACCAATATACCTTTAAACTTCAACTTGTGACCATTAATGTAAAGAGGATGATCATTTTGATTGGTGAAGCCCTTGAACCTACAATAAGCTTCATGTTTTTTGGTCTAACATTTTATGTATTGACCAGGATATTATCTTGTAGGGTTGCACCAAGAGGTAGCATCTACTGCAAGGTGATAAAATTATTTTCGAAAATACATCAAAATTATGTGATCCCAACATCTCTCCTTGAATAATGTTGTCCTCAAGCATACTTGAGATTAAGTACAAGGCTATCCACTTCTCTTTATTTAAACATATATGTTTTAGTATAACATTATGTGTAGGGAATTCCTTCATTTTGGACCAATATTCACATAGTCATCTTCTTCCCCATCATATTCACAAAACAATGAGTCATCCCCCAATTTTATATGATACCCTAAAGAAGTTTCATCCTTTGAATCACTAGAAATCGTGCCACCTATCAAACCATAATCTATTTGAGGTACTAAACATTCGCTATACTTGCATTTTTACTTCTTGGGCCAATAAATAAAGTACATTCCACGTTGGGTGTTTACTAATTTATTTAGTTCTTCATCACAACAAGGTAATTGAACCTCCTCATTTAAAACATTTTGAATACTCACAACGAAGTAATGAAATTGTATATCATTATAATGTATTTTTTCTACCTAGGTAGTCTTCACTTTTCACAACCTTTGAATTTATTCATAATAAGTTTACATCTTCTTCATCCACAAGTGCAAAAGACATTATTGACAATTTGCAATTTAATAAGAAAACTATATGTATTATTAAGTATAATCAAATGTATATTTACACAAACAAAATATTTTGTATTGATGCTTAAATTTCATGACAAGATGAATTGACCCACCACAAATATATGCATGAGAAAATATAATTATAATAATTGATTTGAAGTTGAAAATTATAATCAATTTTTGAAGTCTAAAAATATTGTCAATGGACAAATATACAATCATATCTCATGTTTTAAATTTGAAATAAGCCATATAAAATCAAATTTAGAATTAATGCCCATGTTTGAAATTTGAAATCAAAATTAAAATTCCTATCCATGTTTGAAATTTACCACAGCCCACCAAAATTCAAAATTATAAATCTCACCCTCGCCTAACAATACTTAATATAAGTCTTCTTCTAGCTTCATTATGTCATTTTGATATTTTTTTCTCTTAAATCCCTATGAGAAACCCTACAAACTAACCAAAATAATTACAAGCAATGGGAGATTTAAGGACTACATTGTTATTGTTATTGTTTAATTATTTAAAATACTATAAATCCAGCCGCATCTAATTTGAAAGGATTTCACACCATTCTACTCTTTTTGTTTCCACACTACAAGTACTTCAAACATTATCAAATGCCAAATGTTAGTAAATGCATACTTTTTAGTTTTATACATTTTTTTTGGTACATTTAACTCAAATCAAAAAAGGGAAAATAGAAACAATGCCATACCTTTCATTTATGTTACAGTAACCCTAAAATCGTTGACACACAACCCTTTGATGCAAAATTTTACTTGCAATAACAAGGGCAACTGCGTAGCAGTAGTCCCTGCCGACCTGCAACACCTTTAATTTTAAATGGTTTTGCAACACCTTTAATTTTAAATGGTTCATTTATCTATAAAATGTACCTAAAAACTGTTTTTGAAACTTAAAAAAGTAATTTCACAACTTCAAATTTCACATAAGTACCATGCATAAAATAATGATACCTATATATATTAATTATCATTTTGACATGAGCAATAAACAAGTACACAAGAACATAATATTCCTTGACAAATGGCATTGTAAACACACAATAAACATTGAATACTAGTTATCATTTATATTGAGAAAACTTATTTACAAAAGTCGGTATCATTAATTTTCTTTCCAGCCATGTAGTATGACCTACAGGAAGTAATATTCCTTGAAAAATGGGATTGTAATTGCACAGTAAACATTGAATACTAGTTATCATTTATACAAAGAAAAACAACTAACTTATTTACAGAAGTATCACTAATTTTCTTTCCAGCCATGTAGTATGACCTACAGGAAGTAATATTCCTTGACAAATGGGATTGTAATTGCACAAGATTGTAAATCCCAGGGCACAAGATTGTCTGATTAGCCCTTCCCTAGACTCATATGGTTTCCTCCTACCAAGTAGCCTAGCAAGTCCAACAAAAATACTGCAACTGATTGTTCATGAATTTTCTCTATTTATTTATTACAAAATATTATAGAACACTATACCATCATCTTCAGCTTAAATCATTCTGATAGCCATTGAAATAACAAATCATACTAGCCTGAATACACATTGGACTGAACATATACACGAACAGAATATTATCTACTAGTCAATAAAGATTAAACGTAAAGTTTAATGGAGAGAACATTTCAATATGGAAAACTACAAAACTACATACCAACGATAGAAATGATTATTACAACACAAAGTAATGACAAAGATAGTTTAATAAGAGGACACATCAACCCCATAAATACAGACAACATAACAGAAAGGGCATTGTTACAAAATTAAAGTTGAAACAAACAAGTAATTTCTCATTCACAAAATAGTGAGCTCCGACCACCACTAAAATACACAACTCTTCATTCAGTGAGTCTTCACTGCAACCCTCAAAGTCCTAAATTTAATTTGTTGAGGAAGAAAATTCCACCTAGAAAGAATATCTGAATCAGAAAAGTTGCAAACCCGATAGCTGAAAACTCCAGCAACAGACTTTGAAAGAATTGACAGAGAAAAATAACTGACTTATTTACAGAAGTCTGTATCACTAATTTTCTTTCCAAATATCAAGAGTTTTATGATTTGACAAAGAATGAGCTAAACATTAAAAAATTTATGATTTAACAAAAACTGAGTTAATCATAATATTTCCGTAGGTTGCAATGCTAACTTATTTCTGAGTTTTAAAATGAATATAAGCACTTTTTAACTAACTTTGGGATGTGTTTTTTTGGTTTGTTAATTTGTTTATCATTGGAGAGATTATCTTTTGGTTAAAAACTTGTGATTTTGGTTAAGAAATTGTGATTCAAAGGTTTATAAATAGTCAAATTTATTTAGGTATTTCACTATGTTTGGGCCAGGCCACACCAACCTGCAACATAGTTGGATTTTTAAGCCGAGAGACTCTATAGCCTAGTATGATGGCTACATAATTGATGAAATCAAACATAGCCATCCTGCTATGAATGATCATTAAAATTGATAATTGTCTTCACATCGACTGTGTCGTGTTTCCATGAGTGAACCAACGGAGCAAGAGCCTCCACCACTTGGACATGAGTTGAATAACGATGAGAGGTTTTGGAATGGTATTTGATAATGAGTTATTCATTAAGACTATATTGGAATCTGACAACCACCTTTCTTTCCAAATTTTGAATAAATTATTGCCATTCAAACACAATTAGCTATGGCATCTCAGCCATGTGGTATGCCTTCACGAATTTCGCATTCAAAGATCATTTTCTTTGGCATCTCAGCTATGTAGGTTCTTACTACTCACAAATAAAGATAAATACAAAGTGGGCCAATAGCTTGAAGTAATATTCGTTGAGAAATGGTTTGTAATTTGCAGAAAAGACATTGAATATTATTTCTTATAGACTAAAATGCTATGGCATCTCAGCCATGTAGTATGACTTTGACATTGAATAATATTTCTTCTCCATACTCAAAGAATAACTTGTAATGGCATCTCAACCACTATGACTTCAGGAAGGCATTGTACTTGCACAAAAGACATTGAATATTGTTTATTCTCTATACTCTATACTAGAATGGCATTGTACTTGCACAAAAGACATTGAATATTGTTTATTCTCTATACTCTATACTAGAAGACTAATTTGCTATGGCATGTCAACCGTGGTATGACTTCAAGAATTTCCTGCATGTTACAAATAAAGATGAAGACAAATGGGTTGATGGCATGAAGTAATATGATACATAAAGATAAAACCAAAATGGGTTGATTGCAAGAAGTAATATTCCATAAGAAATGGCATTGTGATTGTAGAAAAGATATTTGTTATTCTCTATCTATATTGAGAAACACTATTGAGTTATTTACAAAAGTCTTTGTCGTTCGTTTTCTTTCTAAACGTCAAGAGTTTTATGATTTAAAAAAGATTGAAAAAAACATCCAAAATTTTATAATTTCACAAAGATTGGCCTAATCATAATAGTTTTGTAGCTTGCAAGGTTAACTTATTTAACCTCCACCATTGGGACATAAGTTAAATAACTATGACAGGTTTTGATAATTTGGATCTGACCTGCACTAAGAATCACATCATTCCACACTGGTGCCCGTCAGGAGAACCTCGTCACAGGATGGAGGTACCAATTACCAGTATAACTTGTTGGGATAACCTCATTCCCCATCGGTCTATTCCTGTCAAACAATATAGGTTACCCTTCCACTCTTTCCTGAAAGAATTAAAAAAGAAGTGCTTACAAAGGAGGGGTTGAAACTTCGCATGCACATTTTAGGATTCATGAGGGTGGGAATATGGAATCCTGAAGTCTTTTGATGAGCTAAGACACAATATCATTGGTCAACTACTCCTACCATGCTTCTACTAACCACTCTAGTACTGGTGAAAATAAAGAAAAGAAAGATCCAACCAGCTCACCTGCAACCATATCAAGTTAAGTTGTGCTCTTCATTAAAATAACACAGAAAATAGGTTGATTTGGCCATTCTCTTCGTTTGAATTACACAACCCATAAGTTGATTAAGATCATGAAAATAACTAACTATTGTGTCAACGATACGTGTCAACATGAATTGTCAACACTACATGCATGTTGACCATGTGTTTGAACGCATAACAACCATATATGTTAAACGTTAAACAAATAACAATTGTCCAATATGCATCTAGTGCTGAAACGCAAGCCACATGCCCCCGTGTATCACTATTATTCTCTCTCGAATAGCCGCATACAATTCATAGCTTTCCTTGTTTAGAATATGTTTAAAGTGCTCCTGTGTTTGGATTCCTAATTTTTTTTGTCGAAACTACTTTCTATAATAGAGAGCCACCCAGAGCCACGCAGTTGTAGTTCATGTCACAGCATTGCAGAGAGTTGCGCAGAGCCACACAATTTATGTCACAACATTGTTAGCGCTGAGGACTGAGATTTTATACTTTGTGAGCATGATCTTAAGCAAATGTTAACCACTACATATATACAAATTCTTAGCTATGCAGGCTTTTATCCTACGTATGACAAAGCCCCTGGACCTAACTATAACTGTACTAACCTATCTCGGTGGTACAACCATATCAGTGCCCTTGTGGCTCCAAGGTACTATTTTCTTACAATATACAGATCTTAAAAGTCAAATTTTGTATTTTCTTAGTGCGTTTAGCATTATTGTTTTCTAGTTTGATGCTAACCTCATTGGGATGCATTTGATGAAATGTTTTAGGGTTAAAAATTGCCTCTGTCTCTTCTTGCATTAGAGGGAAGCTTATTTCCTCAAATCCTGAGCTAGATAATCAATTCATGTTATATCAGGTGAGTCATTCCTACTCAAGATCCCTATGAAGAAATGCCCGTTGATCCAATCTGCTAGGCTATACTCTACTCGACTGGGTTTGGCTACTCGACTGAGCCACTCCTCAGGGCTACTTCACTAAGTTTTTACTTTAACATACATAGTTAGAATAAAAAAAATTAAGCTCACTATTTCACTGTGTAGCAGTTTTATATTTCTTAAAAAGAAGTTATGATAATGTAAGTTCAATTGAGTCTTACCAGTAATTTTTCTTGTTCATGCTTATTTTTGTGTCAATTTCCATGTATCCATTTATAATGGTTTTTTCTTTGAATCAATGAATTATATGTACAGGGAGAAGGAAAGAGGCAAGAAAGAGGAAATCTTGTAATAGGCAAGGAAAGAGCATGAATCTAGGTGAGCTATGAGGGCATAAATGGTTGTGAACAGTTGGAGCTTGCTCTTGTCCCTGCCCCGTCTCGTTTACCAGTATGTCTCTTAGCCCATTGGAATCAATAACAATCGAGGCCCCTCACCTCATCAGATGCAACTAGTGAGGAAAGCTACTACGTGAATGTCTCCACACGAATGTCAGACATGTGGCATCAATTGCAGAATGTCTCCAGGCCTCGCATGGCTCCCCATGGTGTCTCAGCCGAAAGATTGGTGACTCCGCCCACTGGAACAGTCAAGGTGTATGATTCATCCATGCCGTGTTGAAGATCCACCTGTAGATCTCACACGAAAACATCCAATTCCTCCAATGAAGAAACAGTAGAAGAATTGATTGTGGTATATGAGTACAGAGAAAAAATTGGGAACCAATGCTATGAGTGGATTATGACGATTGTAGTGAGAAAGGGAGAAAGGGAGCATTGGAGGTATCTGTGATTTGAAAAAATGGAGCGTTGGAGGTATTTGTGATTTGCAGAAACGATTTTAAGGTTGGAGAGAGGGGAATCAAAATTGTGTCTCCCCCAATAGTGGAAATTGGTTTTGGCCATGGGTAGTGTTCCTCTTGGCTAACTGCCACTACTGCTAAAGAATGAAAATGAGAGGGGAAAAATACCCACAAATCTTGTTAGCTGCAGCGGTGAAATGACAAACAAGCCAAGTGGCAGGCAAAAGAAAAAAACAAGCCAAGTGGCAGGAAACCAAAACCAACATTTATAAGATTATAATTTATAAGATTATACTAGCAGTTAATGTCAAAAGACTAATGCTAGACTAATGCTAGCATTAGTCTAGCTATGAAAAATGTGAATGAATAAATATGATTTTAACCTCAGAAGCGCAGTATAAACTTTGGATATCCATGTAAGGTTGTCTCCATGTTGCCTCGTTACACGTGAGGTTTCCAATAAGACCTCCAATTCAAAACTTTGGTTAAATTTTCGTGAAGCCAAATTGTGAAAGTGAAAGTTTGGTTAAAACAGGTTAAGTTTTAATAAAGAAACCGGTCAACGCAAAGTAATATAAGTGCAATGCCCATTCGAATGCTATATTCACAGCATTGCCATTGCTAGGGACTAATAAGTTGTATGAATGGAATGGTGAGTTTCCATTATATCAATCTAGAATCATTGAATCAAGTTGGAATGTGAAATTTCCTTGTCATAATCAATGATACGGGCTTTATTTCCGTTTTTAGTTTTCATAAAAGAAAATAAATAGTTTAGCATTCTCACCCATTCCTAATAGCATTTAATATGAAAATTTATTTAAATTTTCTTTGTTTCATTTTGGATTTTCTCTTTAAATGATTAATTAATTAGGAAGACTAATGTAACAATTCATAATCATATAAGGGGAGGTAAGTGCGAGAGGGGTTATCTTGTGTCCCAATAAAGAAATAGAGATCTAATATACATGGGGCTTGGGAAAAGCTACAAATAATCAAGCTGAATTTTTAGCCTTGTGGCAGAGCTAGATCTGGCCATTTCAAGGATAATCTGATAGTTATTGGTACATGGATACTATACAGTTGTCATCCAATAGGCGAGAAAAATTCAAAAGAATTCGAAGCAGACTCATTTCTCCACCTTGCAGATAATAAGTCTTCAACTATCAAAATTTGAGATGGTTGAGTTCTTCAATGTTAAGTGACATCTCAATGCAAAAGTGAACGTTTTAGCAAAGAAGGGAGCCTCCATAGTGTTGTATCTCTGAGATAATAATGGTCATCTATTATGCCAGAGCATCTAAGATAATTGTTTTAGGGGTTTTGTTTTAATTTGGGAGACCAATGGATGAAACAAATATAGAACTAATGTGCCTAACCTCTTGAATAATATCAATATCTCAGTAGAGGGATGCTATAAGTATTTAAACAGTGAAATATCTTTTATGATGATGAGCAAAAATAGAAAAGTACTATGATTACCATAGTTTTCAAATTGAAAGCTAAATAATCATAAGTATGAAAACCTTTAAACTATGTTTAAAGGTTTGAGAAAATACACGAGCTTACAAAAGATGCTGATGATTTATTAATTTCGAGGGAATTAATTAAACAAACAGTCCATTAATTCATTCTCTTTATAGATTATCACTTCAGAAAGCTTATAGGAATAGATTGAAATACAATTATTCCTACCTAGTTGTCTCATCAAGACACAAGTATATGAAGAAAAAAAATAATGAATGACACTGGAAAAACTTACAGGAAACACAAACTGTGTAAAACAGAATTCAGAATCATTTTCTTTGTATTAATGATCCAGAAATATTAATTACATCAGATGTCTAGAAATTCTTCTTCAACGGTGCAACCCTTAATAACTCGTGAAGAGAGTTATTTATACAACAGTAGGACGAAAAATATCCTGGACTGATTTTACAAAAATAGATTATTTACACAATCAAAAATAAAACTGTCTAATGATCTGGCACTATTTTGGTGTTGCGTTGTTTGATGACTATTACTGAAAAAGTTGAGAAGTGGTTGAAGTTGGCTAACTGTTCCCTCAAAAACTGAATGTTGTTCAATAATCCGTAATCAAGTAAATCTGTTAATTCTTCCCAGTGTTTCTTATCTGGGATTGAAATCCTTGTTACCCTCCTATAGATTTCATCAATCTCGGTGCATTTAGTAAAAGTGGGTTTTACCAAAAATATATGCTTGATTTCATCCAAGATGAAGAAAGAATCCCTGAGTGTTTTTACTATGAGAGCTAGTGTTGTTGATCCTTTGATTTTGGCGACTGAAGCTGCATGGGTGCCCACCTCTATTAACTTCTTGACATAATCCTCAGTTGGCATTAATTTATCATTAATAACCATCATAGAAGGTAAACCCTTGCTAACCAAAGGTTCAATTTTGTTGAAAAATCTCTGAACTACGTTGTTAACATTGCTGCACTTTTCTTGTAGCTGAAGGGTGAGATTTTTCTTAGTGATAATATTCTTTACCTCTAGTATCATTACAGTTCTGTCGCTTATTCTTAACTCCTCAAGCTCATAGTCATCCTTGGAATTCAGAAATTTGATTATATCCGAGGCTGCCTCTGGCATATCCCCCAACTGTTTAGTTATGGATTCCACTGCTTCCTCAACTTTTTCCAAGAGATATTTCTGATTGAATATTATCTTAATGGAAGGCCAAATCTCCTTGATTGCTTCTGTGATTTCTTCCCACGGAATTTCTTTTGCTAAACCCAACTTGTTTCCTATGAAGGAATCTGTGAGTTCTCTCTTCAACATTTCCACTTGGCCTTTGAGTTTGTTTGTTTCAGTTGTATGTGAATTGTCTGATATAGACTTCATAAGCTTTAATTATTTGAGTTAATCCTTTAGTTTATTGATTTCTCCTATCTGGATAGATAGGTTATGAACAGCTTCAGTAAGTTGTTCAGCTCCTTCTGTTGTACCTGTTGCTGATGTAGTGGCTGAAGTAGAAACTTTGGTGATGAGAATTGCTGCAAGAGAGACTACATCTGTTGAAGTTTGAATGTTCTTGATAGCTTCCTCCTTCTCCTTAACTAATTTCTCCACCTGCTTCTCCATTTGTTTTATTTTCAAATTATGTTCTATGATGAGCTTCATCATATCTGACCTTTGAGTCTCTGTCTCCTCGATTTCTTTGGCCATTGGATCCTCAGATGCTGGTAGTTTCAGTGGTTTCTTTAATGTTGCAACCTTAGTGTTATTTTTCTTAATGAGCTCCTCTGCAACATTTATGTTTGAGGGATCATATCCCATCCTTAGCACTAGGTTTTCCAAGGATTGAATCTCAGTATCCTTTGCTAACGAGGAGACCTTCTCCAACTTTAATTTTGACTGAATGTTGGCCAATGTAACCTACATTTTTGACAAACTCATAACAGTGTTTGTCAAGGTTGAAGCAATCATCTGTCCATTTTGTTTGTGCATCTCAATTTGATCAATTGGATGCACATCTTGGACATTAGACTCAAAAGAAGTGTGTTTCTGGTATTGTGTTATAGTCCTGGGTTGAGGAACTTGGGCTTGCAAGAAAGCCATTTGCATCTTCCCCTTCTTAGAGTCGAAGACTGAAAGAAGCCTGGCTTGAGAGCTGGAAGAATGCTTCCAGAACTGGGTGTAAGTATTTAACTTCAATTCTTCATTCTTTCTTTTGATTTCACTAAAGACATGGAAGATGTCTTCCTCTTTATTCTCTGGAATGCCTCCAACAATTTGGACTATCTGTTGTTCATGAGAAGTGGTAGACTGAGTTGGAGATTGTATAGACTGTCCACTAGACTGTGAATAAATATTCATAGGGACCCTTTGTTTCTCTTTCCTGTGAAAGACCTTGAGGCCTTGGCTTGTTTCCTCTGTTGCAGGTGAATATTGTTCTTCCCTCCCTCTCTTGGCTATCTTTTCTAGTGCAATTGGAGTTTGCATATTTGATGTAGAGAATGCCTACCCCTCAGCCTCCTGGAGGGTATTCTCTGTCCATTCCAACTGATTCTTGAACTGTTCTATCTCAGGTCTAACTATATGATGATATTGTGCGAACTTATTTTCCACCCTGAGTTTGGAGATGACTCCCAATGGGTCATATGACCAAGAGAAAATTTCATTTCTTTTAACAGCTTATCAACCTCCTTCCTTGTTTCCCTAGTATTACAAATGAAGGGACCAACTTGAGCTTTAAGCTTAAATTGTGATTTCTTTTTAGCAGATACAAAATGTACTTCATCTGCATTCAATCTTTTCCTCAAGTACTCATGTGCAAATATTCTAACCAGGAGGTACTTTGGCAATTTGTAGGGTGGAAGCTCACAACCAGAAACCCTGATTTCTATGTAGTTTTGGTAGCAATACCAATCTCATGTTGCAGCTTGATCTATGAACTGAAGTTCTTTGAAAATCTCCTCACTAATCCTCGGTAATGGAGTGTTGGTCATAAGGCTGAGGGTTGGATGAATAAATAGTTCTATGAACTGCTTGTATGTCAATTCTTCTTTCTCCTTCATCCCCATTGAAGTCCAGAAAATCGCTGACTTTTGTTGTCCTTCTTCATCGAGTTTTTGCAAAGGAAATGGGAATTTGTCTCCCTGAAAAATATATAAAAAGATACACAAGTACCAAAGCATACTTGAATACTTCTTCAGTGTTAAATTTGACAAACTGCTCATGTATGGTTTCAGCTATGAAATGACTGAAATCATAAATAACAGTAGGCTTAGAATCAGAAGAAAACATGGATAAGAAACCAAGGATGGCTTCATTGACAGACTGATCAGAGTGATAACCAAGCAAATAGGACAGGATAATAGTAATATGCCTGGTTCTATCAGGAAACATAGATGAATCATAAGGGGGATTTCTCTTTGGTAGAGGACTACCAATTGCTAAAAATAGTTCCAGGGTCTGGGATCTCTTGGTAAAGTCCAGTTTGTTATAAGCTTCTATCAGGTTTTCATGAGAAAAAGGATGAGTTGGTGTAGTGGCAGGGGCTTGCAACATTTTCTCAATTGAATCAACGTTAATGGCACAGAGGATTTCTCCAGTAGGTGAGATAATTGCTCTCTGGTTGGGATCATAGGATTCATGGAATTTGATCACAAACTCTGGAGCTCTATGTATTTGTGGAAAAATATAGTGGGCTAATTGGGATTCCCATAGCCCAATTTCATCACTCTGATCGATTAGTTGCTCTTCCCACTAGCAATAAATTTCAAATAAATCAAATTGAGAAGAAGTCTCAATGATTTTGCAATCCTTGTCAACTAATGGAGTATGGTGGAAATCAACCTGTGGGTGAATTAGAGGATTTGAAACTTCTGCAATTGCTTTTCCCTTGGGAGGCATTTTTTCAAACGAAACTGTGTACTGTAAATGGTAAAAGGAGTTACCAGAGTGGAGACAGGAAACTGACAAGTGTACCTCGAAGATGTGCTTGCAAACAGGACAAGTGGTTGAACTGTATGAGCATGCGAGCTTGAAGAATAATCTTGGTCACAGAAGTTAATTGTGTAACCTTTGAAATGCATGACACAGTGTTTATAAAGAGAAAAATGGAGTGGGAGGGTGGCGCCAAACGTTTGAAAGTTCATTAATTATCCAAAGGGTTAATTAACGGAAATTTGGTTATAAATGTGCGTGAGCATAAATGAATGGGCAACAGATAGGCGAAAGATGATTGGACAGGAGATATGAAGTGAAACGTGACGTGGAGGTGACATGGGGTGGCGGTAAATGGCTATGAAGGATATCGCGTTTGGGGGTAAGACGAAGTGGTTTGTGGTTTTGGGATTTCTAGTCCCAAAAGACTAAAAGGTACTTGTTGTGGTTTATGTAGGCAGTATTAAAGACTGCCCATTCCCCCCCCCCCAACCGATAAACTTTGAACGACGAATGAGGACCGTATGATTTCGGAGGAGTGTGTGGGATGAGAGGTGAGGTGGAGGGAGTTTAACGTGTGAGCGGGGAATGAACAGTGGGGTTGCGATATGATAGGCGGATGTGGTGGCTATGGGTCTGGGTGTTTTAATGAATGGAGTGATAGCATATGAATGAAATAACATAAAGTCAAAACTTTGGTTATTCGAACTTCCGTCATCAATATGTTTCTTAATGTTTTGATCTTTAGGAAATAACCATTTCAACATCTCAAACTTTCACATTTCTACCTACCCTTCTATTCCTAACATTTTTACTTATCCTTTTAGAGTGCATTTGAACTAGCAACCCAATATTTTCTTTTTATGAGCAATCTATCTCTATACCTTATTCCCTCCATTGTCTCACATTAAACTGTTGAGCCAATTTATTTTCTACCTATGAGAATTAATTTAAAACAAATCCAATTATGATGCAACTGTATAATTGGATAAAATAACCTAGTGTGGCATCTAAACAAGCTGCACACAACTTATTATTTTTCAAACTGAATTTAGAACAAAGTAGTGGCATTTAGATTTGCAACACTTTCAGAGTTGATTTATTTTGTTTTCTGTTTAACCTAACATTTTATTTTGCCTTCATTTTTTAGGGCATCTACCCTAACATTTTCTTTGATATGGACATATTTATCGAAATATTTTCCTAACATTTTTTATTCAATATTCTTTTTGTCCACATCCTATCTTAACATTTTGTAAATATATTTTCATTTTTTGTCTAATTTATCCTAACTTATCAAAACCAAAAAACGTTACAACACCTAGAACAAGGGATATTGGTCCCAGATAATTTAAACAGTATATACAAATCATTGCCATGAAAATTCAAAGGATACATCGGAGTAGAAAATGTTTGATCTCTTTAAATAGTGACAAGGGTGATAATAAATGGTTGTTGGACTGATGGTCTTCTGCTTGCCATGATCTATACTTTATGATCCCTTCATCCTTTCATTTCTTCAATGAGATTCTATTCTTGGCACCCACCTGACTAGTCCATGAGAGTTCATGCATTTGAAGAGACAAATGGATGTCAACCCCATTCATTAATAAATATAAACGGATGAGAAGGATTGTTAATTGTGGTTTTGAGTAGAAGCTTGCAAGCTTGAGGTACAAAATTGTAATGGTGAATGTAGGAATGTGCAGGGAATTAAATCTAGAGCTCGAATGTTTGGTCCTGTGACTATACAGAGTATTTAATGGCATCAAAAATGGAGATTGAATCAATGAATTGGGGGTAGAGGGCTTGGGATATAAGAATCATTCATTCATCAAAAATTCATTACTAATCTATGATAGATTCATCAAGCCGCATAAAGGAAAGGTGTATTATGGAATTGGTTTTGTCATGGCTTAGTCACTCATCTCTGATAAGGAAGATTTTGCAAAGCACTTGGATTACCTCATGGTGTCCATAGAATATATACTGACTTTGCTCACCAGGCAGGGGAAAAAGGGATCCTCCAAGGTGCGGGCTCAATTAGCAGTTATAAACTAGAAAATTTGTCTTCTACAGACAAAGGTAGAAAGGTTGTAGATAAATTTTGAAATTATGGAGTGTCATCAATCTAATTTGGAAGCTTTGAGAAGGACTAAAGCAATTGAATTCAGATCGGTTGTGTTTGAGGGCATGGAGTTGATGGTTCCTCTAGAAGCAGGTGGAGAGCTACAACAAAGGGAATCTAAGCTAGTGGAAGAAGTTTGCGAAAATTTTTCACTAAACCTGAGGCAACCATAAGAGAAACAAGAAGAATACAACCTTGAATATGCAGTACATTTTGTAGGCCAATTTAACTTTTTTCGATTTATGTATGGAAAGTATGTAGTCATATTAGGAGTATTTTGGAGGACATATAGGCTATGTCAAATCAATAGTGCAATAGGCAGACAATGTAGGAAGAAAGATAATCTTTTTTGGATGCGACTGAACTTAGTAGATGAGATCTTACTAAAGGTATAAAAGGTTATGGCCTTGACACTAGTCCGGTATTAATAGAAAAACAATAATCATTTCTTTAAAAAGAAAAAAATAATTCATACTCATATAATAATACGTTATCAATTAAACAAAACCAGTAACGTGAATGCAAATTTAGGGTTACATTATAATGCTAAACAAGGTTTCAATTGATCTAAGATTTGGATTACCAATGAACAATTCAAATTCCATCTAAAAATAACTCAAAGTGCTTTAACTTCATTCTACTCATTTTCCCACTAATGCTACAAGTAAAAATGACACTCTCAAATGCTTTAAAGAATTTCATTTTTGTGTATCATACACATTCAATTTTTCTACATCTTTTTACAAAACAATAAAAGGAAAATAGAAATCCTTTTGATTAGTAATCATAGGGTCCTTTGCACACAACCCTAAGATCAAAAATGTCCTTTAACTTGTGAAATCCATGCCACTCCTCCTCATGCCTCAAATTACTAAATCTTGAGAAAGAGACAATTCTCCTTCTCCTCCTTTTAAAATGTCTTAATAAAGGGTTGGTCCTCTTCAATTATCCTTCTCCTCATCCCTTGAATTATTGAGTCTTGAGGAAAATCGAATTGTCCTTCTCCTTATCCTTCAAAAATACCAACTCTCAAGAAGTATTTGATGCACTTTATCTGCATCCCTTGAATTATTACCCATTAGAACAAGTTTGTGCTTCTCCTTCCCATTCTTAAAATTACTAAAGCTTGAGAAAGTGTTAATTCTCCTTATACTCCTCACGTAAATTCTAGAGCGAGAAAATCATCACATAAAGGAAAAACACTAAACATGGTGATTTAGTTTCATTTTGGTGCCATAGATTCGAAATTAATTGAAGAATGGAAGAATTCATGAGAGTGGTCATTCTAAGAATAAATAGCAATTATTGCATTTTATTTTTAAAACAAATGTTACTTTTTAGTGAATGTTTCATCACCCACATAAGAATTAGATTCAAATCAAAATGTTCACATTAGAATGGAACATTTAATCCATTGGTCTAGAAATATTTCTTCCCTCTTTAACATAACTAAAATAGTATGAAGTAGATAAGAAATTTATGTCAAAATATCAATTGTTAATCCACCATAAAAAAAAAATATTTTCTAAGAAACCAAAATCTAGCTTAAGGTCCCTATATAGCTCACCTGTCATTCTGCATTTCCCTTTGGGTTAATAGGTTTTTTTCCTATGGGGTACATCTTGTTCCCCTCCTATTTAAATCATCTTGGTTTATTTAACTTCCAATGTGAAGGTTCCTAAAGGCATCCTTACAAAAATTAGGAAGTCAAGCTTTAGATTTCTTTGGTTAAGAAATTTGGTTTCTGAATGTGTCCTCTCATAAAGCGGTCCAAGATAGCCATGTAAAAATCCTCGGGAGGTTGGGGTCTCAAAAGTATCTATTATTTCTCTCAATCTTAAGCAACTAAAATTTTATGGTGGCTCACTCATAATTTCTCCGGAAGGGATAAAACCATGTGATCCAAATACCTCAATGGAATTTTTATGGAATATTGGTATAGTTTTAATCCCTATATAAGCCTCGTGTTAACCCTAAAACCCCTTATTAATTCATAGATATTAAATGATTTGTAGGCTAGAACCTTTCATGGTCCCATTTTATTATAATTGGACCACTTGTATATATATATATATATATATATATATATATATATATATATATATCTGTGTGTGTGTGTGTGTGTGTGTGTGTGTGTATATGTATGCAAGTATGTATATATATATATAGATATAGATATATTCACACACACACACACTAAGGAGACCTAGCCTTAAGCTCATTGTATCTAACATTGTACATTTTATTCGTTGTAAAAAGAAGTTTACCCATTGAAAGGGATTGTAATTTCTGGTTTCATATCATTTTTAAGGCACAAGATTCATAACATTTGGTTTCAGAGCATATGATCCAAGCGCTTTACTGCTTCAAACAAGTCATCTTGGGATTTTCACTATAACTTTTTCCTAGAGAGCTTCATATTGGTATAGTGTTAACCCTAAAACCCCTTATTAATTCATAGATATTGATTGATTTTTAGGCTAGAACCTTTTATGGTCCCATTTTATTATAATTGGACCACTTGTCTCCTACACACACACACACACTAATGAGACCTAGTCTTAAGGTCATCAAAACTACTGTTATACATTGTATTCGTTGTAAAAATAAGTTTCCCCCCTTGAAATGTAATGCAATTGTTGGTTTCATATCATTTTTAAAGCACAAGATTCATAACATTTGGTTTTAGATCATATGATCCAAGGGCTTTGTTGCTTCAAACAAGTCATATTGGAATTTTCACTATAACTTTTTCCTAGAATGCTTCAGATGGTGAAACTTTGAGCATATTAGGGATATATCCTAGGGAACATTTGGTTAAAATTTCATATTTTTGTTCACTATACTTTTGGATATATACAATGTGGGAGTTAGGGGTTTTTATTAGTCTTGAAAACTATTTCAAATGGGTTATCTCAACATTCTTGCAATAATTGTTTTTCTAAGATGTTACAACTATGAAACTTTGAAAAGATTTAGAAGGAATAACAAGGTACTTACGATAAAAATTTTAGATTATAATTTGATATAATTTCTAAGATATGCCCTATGGAAGTTAAGATTTGTGAATGGTTTTGAAATCAATTTCAAACGAGTGATCTTGGAATTTTCAATATAGATTCTCTATGGGACACTATAGACTATGAAATGTTTATAATATAAGGAGACATAACTTTGTAGCTCGGGTAAAATTTTCAAAATCACATTTTAAGAATTGGACAAGTAGCACACCATACAAGTCTCTCTTCGAAAGAGACAAAAAATCAGCAAGTTTTGGGAAAGTTACCATAGCTTTCACTTGGCATATCAAATTTTGGTTATACCTATAGAATTGAAAAAAAGATATGTCAAAGTATTAGAGGTCAAAATTTCAAATTCATAAGATCTCAAATACCAAAGAGATATCAAGAAAATGGCCAATCATTCAAATATTCTCTAACTCGGGTTTTTAAAGGTATGTAACTTACAAGTGACATAAATTTTGATTAGAAGATCCCATTGTTTTTGTGGCTAAAAGTTTTGATAAATATGGGTACTATTATCATTTTCTAACATGTCTCCACAGAAAGCTACTACACTAATTAAATCTCCTAAAGTCTCATCAAGGATTCATGAAGAAATTCAAGACTTAGAATCTAGTTCTCCCAATTAAAGAAAATTAATCAAATTAAAGGTAGTATGATGAAAAAAGTGGGTTTATCAAGTTCTCAAGAAACATTAAAATATAGATGATGGATGAAATGGAAAATAAAATGGAAAGAAACAAGGAAGAAATACAAAAAACTATCAAGGAAGATATATAAAATATGTCAAAGAAGAAATACAAAAATACATGAATTCCATGGAAAATTTTCTCTTGGAGAGGCTTCCTAAAATGGATATATATATCCAAGGAAATAATGAAGATAAAGAGAGCAATTATGTTGGAACTCAATCACTTATGCGAAGTATTTTATCACAATTGGAGAGCACAAATATTGAATCACATAACCATAATCATGATTTTTCACTCCAAGAGCATCATCATCATGGCTTCAAGTTAGCACCAAGGAATTGCTACATTACAAAGATAAATATGAGTAAATTTGATGGAAATGATCCTATAACATGGATATTCCGAATGGAACAATACTTTGATCTACACCAAGTGACATACTTACAAAAGTTAAATATTATTATACTACATCCATGCTTTTAGAATAAGACCAACAGTTATGGTATCGATGGCTTTGCGGAAGGAAAAAGGATTTTGTTATATTTTTGTCAAATTCTTAAAGGAATTGATAGCATATTGTGGGGATATTGAGAGAAATGCATTCTTTAGTTAATTGGAAAATATTAAACAAAAAGGTCTCGTTACATAGAAAAAGCAAATAAAAAGGAAACACTTTTTATTGATTAAGGTAGTACCCATAATCATCAAGTACATATTAGAAATACTTCTTAATTGCTTTGTATATCTAGCACTATAATTTGAAGTAATGATTGTAGATGGAGGTACCATAAATTGTTCAAGGAAGTGACATAGTATTACGATGAATATGGAGGAGTATTTATTCAGTGGTCCCATGATTGCAATCCAAATGGGTGGTGTTGATGTTCTATTAGGGGTCTAATAGTTACAATATCAGGAATAGTGGCCCTTAATTTTCAATATGTTTAATAAGAGAAAGGAAATTGAGCTTATAGGTATCCAAGGGAAACCTTGTAAACTGATAAGTTGTAATGCATGAAAAAATTGCTAAAAAAAGGGACACCAAGGTGGAATTGCATGCTTATGTTCCTTAGATGTTTAAACATATATAAACTTTTCTCCAGTGGATCTCCAAAAATTTATCAACAATATTTCCAAAGTACTTGAAGATATTCCTAAGGATCTTCCACCTTCTCAATATCATGACCATGATATTCATTTGCAACCTGGAACTATACCACCTAACATTAGGCCTTAAAAGTATCTGTATGCACAAAAGAGTGAGATCATGTATAGTTAAAGAAGTGTTAGAGGTTGGCATAATTCAACCTTGCTAAATGGTTGTGTTTATAAAAAAAAAAGGCTTTTGGAATATGTGTCTAGATTATAGATAACTCAACCAACTAACAATCAAATATAAGTTTCATTTTCCTATCATTGATGAATTATTAGACGAATTGCATGACCAATTTTCTTTACTAAGTTGGATCTCCATTTTGGGTATCATCAAATCAGAATGTGAAAAAAAAAAATGTATATATATATATATATATATATAATAAAATAAAATAAAATTCCCAAAACAACCTTTAGAACACATGAAGGTCGTTATGTATTTTTTTATGCCAATTGGAGTTACACATGCACCTTCAACATTTCGAATCTTGATGAATTATATTTTCAAACCCTTCCTTAGAAAATGTATGTTAGTATATTTTGATGACATAATAATCTTTAAAAAATATTGGGAAAAGTATGTACAACATGTTGACAAGGTCTTATTGCTATTGGGAGAGTAATAAATATATGCAAAGCCTTCCAAGTGTACCCTTCGAGAAGAAGTGGAATATTTTGGTCATACTATATCCCGTGAGGGTGTCAAATTGGATCCTAACTAAAATCAAAGCTATGAGGGAATGAAGAATCCCAATTCCTTGAAGAAACTTAGAGGATTCTTAGGATTGACAAGATATTACGGTAAGTTTTTCAAGAATTATGGTCAAATAGCAACACCTCTAATAATATTATTGAAGAAGGAAGAATTTTATTGGACTAAAGATGCAACAAAATCTTTTGAAAAACATAAAGAGATTATGTGTACAATTCTCATCCTAGAACCACTTGACTTCACAAAAGCCTTCATTATGGAGTGTGATGCCTCAGGACATGGAATTGGTACAGTTTCGATGCAATAATGAAGGTCCATTTCCTTTGAAAGTAGAAAATTAAAGGAAAGAACTTACTCAGACACATCTATGAAAAAGAAATATCGGTCATATTCCATGCTATTAAGAAGTGACATCATACCTAATAGGAAGACACTTTAAAGTAAAAACAAATCATGATAGTTTGAAGTAATTCCTGTAATTGTCTTCAAAAGAGAAATAAAAATAAGTTACAAAAAATTTGAATTATGAATTTGAAATTATCTACAAAAATGGGAAACAAAATATTGTGCCAAATGCACTCTTAAGGAAATAGGAATACACACATGGGTTACTATGCGCTATTTCCAATTCAAAATATATTTGGGTGGAAGAAGCAAGGATAGAATGGAAGAAATATGAGAAGATGTGCAAAATCACTCAACAAATATAGGACGACCCTGATGTAATACAAAAAATTATGCGGAAGAATTTTTTGTTGTGGTATTGACACCACTTATACTTATGTAATAATTCTCAACTGAGATAGAAGGTCCTTTGGAATTACACATTTCTCTTATGAGAGGACATTCAGGGTTCTTGAAGACATAAAATGGGATTAAGAAAGATTTTTTTTTGGAAAGGTATTAATAAATATGAACAAAAGTTTGTGGTTGAATGTGTGGTATGCCATCAAAATAAGGGAGAGACAAGGAAGACCCTCGGGCTCCTACAACCATTATCCATACCAAGTTAGCATTAGGGAGAAGTTTCAATGGATTTTATTATAGTTTTATTATGGTCCTTTCATTTACCTCCTTATCATTTAACAAACAATTGAATTTATGTGCATTTTATCAATCTGAGGTTTTAATGCAACTTGCTAATTATTGTGCATTGTTTATGCTAGTACAATTTTTTATGTGCTATAGTAGTTGTAGTATTATAAATGAGTTTCATAGGGAAATATATTAATATGTTTTCACAAGTCACCAAGGAAATACCACACCACTCTTCCAATCAAAACCACTCTTGCAAGAAAGTAAAGAGCATACTTGCAGGAAATAAAACAAAATTGCAAGAAAGTAACCACATTGGCATTAAAGGGTGACTTGTTCAAGTATGTATATGATAATGAATTCTATAACAGGATATGATAAATCACAAGGTATAGGAGATTCAATCCATGTTGTGCCATAAAGGATCACATCACGAAAATAATTGTAATTTATAGAAGAAAAGGTAACACAAACAATAAATCTAAAAATAGAGTAATTAGCTAAATATGCAAAATAAAGCATTGTAATGTTAAATGTAGAGTTGCAGCAATGTGATTTGCAGTAATATATATGATAAAGAGTTCCAACACTATGTGAATAACATAATTAAATATCTAATTTGCATAACAATGTCAATAATAGAATGAAATATTAGAATTGCAGCACTATGTAAATAACAAAGGAATTGTTGGAAATAAAATATTGTAATTGAAGTTATAGTTATGTTATAAATTTATAGACAATGCCTAGCTAAGGATGGGGGCCTAACTCCTTAGGCAATGCACTAGTTAAAGGAACAATAATGCACTAATCAATCAACATGCCATCAAATTGAAATGGAACGGAATAGAAACTTGAATTGAAAAAGTTTAAATTACAATTACGAAATAGTTGATTCTCTCTTTCTCTCTAGATATCTTGTTGTTCTATTAGCAAGGTATTTTATACATTATATCGAATTTATAAATTAAATCAAGGATTCAATTGAAATCCATGAGAATCTGCCTATTCCATCTATTTACAACAAATTCATCAGAATATAGAAAAATCAAGCAAATATTAACTTGTTTAGTTGTGTGACAAGTGGCAATTGGGTCATATTTTCCTTGTTGAGTAACAAGTTTCCTTTGTCACTCTCTTTTTTATGAGTTTGGTTGAATGATTGATCTAGGTGATCTATTGGTGAAATATTTGTAGTTGAGATGATATGTTGTACCATCTTTCCAGAGTTGCAATGCCTTTCCCAAATAGTCAACTGACTGAGAGTTGTAGTAGTGGTTTATGGAGTGTGTTGCAACAATAGTGTTGAGGTGAGTTGCAGCAATGGCGTTGTCTGAATTTTATCAGTGAGGATTCATAGTGAAAGTGGAGGCACTTTGGAGCTTTAGCATGAGGGAAACACTTCATAGTTGCAACACATTGGAATTACAATGCTTAAAGTTGCAATATCTACGTTGGAATAATGAGTTGCACCAGCTAACAACAAGGAGTTGCAACACTTGTTTTCAAGTAGTGAGTTGAAACACCTGTGTCTTTCTCTTGACTGAAGGTACCTATGCAAATTTGCCTCCTAATTACCATTGATTAGCATAGAAAGGTAATTATCTCCCTAACGCATAATAATGAGCATTAAAATGTCACATCAAGAAGATAATTATACCTTGAGAAAATTTCATATTTGTGGGGAAAAGGCATTGGGATGAGATAAAAATATGAAAAATATGTGAAAAAAGGTATTAAGTAGTTTCTAAAAAGATTCAAAATTGGGCGCCTATCATTTTACCCAAATATAAAGGAAAGAGTGTCATTATGGTGATAGTAGATTGAATGACAAAGTGTGCCCATTTTTTCTTTCTTTCTCATCTTTTTAAAGGAAGTGCAATTATAGAAGCATTCATGGAAACTATCTAAAACCTACATGGAATATCAAATATTATTGTAAGTGACAAAGATCCAATTTTCATTAAAGATTTTTGGACTAAATGATTTTCTTGTTTACGTACTCAATTGGCTCACAACTCATCTTACCATCCTTAATTTGATGGGAAAACTAATATAGTGAATAAATATTTAGAAGGATGTCTACATTTATTTGCATTTTATAGATAGGCACAATAGGTCAACTGGTTTCCCTTGAAAGACTAGTGGTAAAACACATCCTTCCATACTTCATAAAATATGTCACCATTTATAGAAATTTATGGATATCATCCTCCATCCATCAGGTCACCCTTGAAAGGGACTATAAAGGCTCAAGGAATAGAGGACCACATATGGAACCGATAAGAGGTTCTCAAATTATTGAATAAAAACTTGGTTATGGCACAAAATAAGATGAAACAACAAGAAAATCAACATCACAGTGAAATGGAATTTGAAATTGGGGATTGGGTGTTTTTTAGACTACAACCATATAAATAGGTGTCCCTCAAGAAAAAAAAGGAAAATAAATTAGCACTAAGGTATTATGGTCCATATAAGATTTTGCAGAGGATTAGAAGTATGAATTACAAACTAGAGTCGCCTCCATCTTCACGTGTACATCCAATATTCCATGTTTCTTTCTTAAAGAAGGTAACCAGTGAAAAGTTCCCTATCGAAACCATGTTAATAGATATTAATGAAGACAAAAAATCATACTAGAACCAGAATCAGTCCTATAAATAAGGATTATGCAACTAAGAAATCGAGCAATTATTGAGTACCTCATCGAATGGAATAACCTACCAGTGGAATAGGTGACATGGGAATACGATTTGTTCATGTGGAAACACCTATAGATATCCAAGTGTTGATGACAACACTTGCTTGAGGGGGATGGACATGTTGAGCCCTATACGAGACAGATGTTAACCCTATAACCCTTTATTAAGCCCTAGATATTGAGTGATTACATTCCTATTATTATATTGTTATGTAGGCTAGAACCTTTCATGGTCCCATTTTATTATAATTGTGCCCATTTTCTAAGACCAAGGAGATGTAGTCTTAGGATCATCAAAGCTTATCCTGTACATTTTATTCACTGTAAATGGAAGTTTCCCCCTCAAAATGGACTATAATTATTGGTTTCTTATCATGTTTAACGTGCAAGGTTGAATAACATATACAGATCCCTAAAAATCCTATAAGAATGGTTCCATTGTGTGGAAAGCTTTGGTTTCTTTCTTTCCTCTCATATATCCATGGAAAGTGTAGAAAGTTGGAGATGGAAAGAAAGTAATAATTGGGGAAGACCTTTGGCTTGGTGTTGGAGATGCCTTCCATCTCCTTTATTGTATTATTCGTTCTCTCCATGGGATTGGTATCTTCTCTTTAGTAGACACTAAGGAAAAATTCCCCAAGTAATTTATAGGAAAGGATGGAAATATTAATTGGATATTGGTATTATTGGTTAGCACATTGTTGATTGGCATAAATATGTTGAAAATATCTAGTTTAACTTTATTTATTATTGGAAGAGGAAGAAGATACACTTTGTTTGTATAAAAACCCTAGCAAGTGAATATATAGCAAATTTGGGCTATTTTGCCCAACTTGAATCTCAATCTAGTGGTATTAGAAAATGGTGGTGGACTCTCTATGGAAATTTATGGGATCCTATAAATGTAAAATAGTTTCTTTGGATGTCTCTTAACAACAAACCCCTAACCCAGGACAATGGATTAAAGCATGGATGATTTGGTCTAAATCATTGTTTTTTATGTAAGGTAGATGCTAAATCCAGTTCTCATTTATTTGTTTTCTTTAACTATGCATCCTAGGTTGGGTGTTGGTGGAGCGAACCTTATCCCCTAAAGCCTCCTAGAAGTGAACCCCTTAGATGTAGGGTTGGAGTGGTTATGTTCTTAAATCAAAATCATTTACTTCATGTGAAATGTGCTCCTAGTAGAGATACTATCACAAAAGTTGAATTTGCAGAACTCTGAATTTTACTCCAATTTGTGCAAAAGAAAGGAATTAACAAAATCTAAGTGGTGGGGGAGACCCAAAACGATGATTGATTGGCCTAGTAGCAAATAAATGTTGAAATTGTTAGCCTTGGCCACTTTCTATAGAACGTCCTCTCCTCCCTACAATCACTTCAACGGCACTCTTTCAAGCACATTTAGAGAGAATTGAACCAAAATTTTAACAAGCTTTCTAAGGAAGCTCTTGCTCCTATCCTTGGGATATTTCATCCTCTATGAATTTTAGGATGGTAAAGAGCTCGACTCTCTAGAATTTCACTTCTAGCTTGTTTATCTTTACGATCTTGTATTTATATATCATTTTATATTAAACTTTTATTTTTTCTATAGTTTTATACTTTCAAGTTTGGAAAGAATGAATTTTTTACAAAATCAGCACATACATGAGGTTTGTTTAGAGAAGGCAGATTGCAACTAGATAGAAATAGTCAATTCCTTTTTTGGAATTTCCGAGTATCAATGTTTCAACTAAGTGGTAAAGTGAGAATTAGTTTTGATATACCTACATCAAGCCTACAACACTTATTGCACTTAGTCCTCTTTGATTGTAATGTGTCTAAGCAACTCTACGATTATAATGATTTTTTCTTTTGGCGAAAAAAACTTACCTGCCATTTCTAGTTATGTTTTTGGGTTTTTCTCAAAAATTCAAGAATTTCAACAAATTTTACTACTAATTTTCCAAGTGTAGTCATTTACATAGGTTCCCATCACTGAAGGCGGTATCATTCCACAAAGACAGAAATTATACAAAATTCATGAATAATTTGGGCACCTGTAATCTCATATACCCTAACCAATAAATATCAAGCATTTTACCCAATTAAACATTTACTTGCAAATTATTAAAAACACATAAACAACATTTCATTTTTATGAAGTTCAATGTACATTTAAAAAATGCACTATATTGTATGAGTTAAATAAAAACAATTGGCCTTTACTTGACATGCAAAATGAATGGTATTACTCTTATCTGCATCTTCATTATGAGGTTGTTAAGATATACCCTAATAAAATGTACCTATCATTTCTAAAAGCGTCATGAATTCCCCTTGGATTATGTTTTTCAATTTCAACATGGTCCCAAAATTATAACCAAGATGTGGTGAAAATTGAATGTTCTTCCATTCATTTACTATTAAAATGATATTTATTTATAGGTTTTAAAATTAGGAAAATTTTGAGCAATTATAACCCCACATTGGGTGAAAGAACACAATATTTGGGAAAATTTGGTACAATAATAAGAGGGTCGCCATCCATTTAGAATATCATGACTATTAATTAAGTTATAGATAAAGAAAAGAAATTAATTAATAAATACTAGATATGAAAAACAACCTTCATACTTAACACATTCCTAACAAAATAAATATGATGTATTGAGCTCAACAGAGAGAGTAGAGTTGTGAAAAAAAAATGTAAGTATGTGATTGATTACAAAATTGTAGTTAGGATCTAGTATGATGTTAAACCAAAAAATATTATCTATAAAAGAAAGTAGACAACCTTAATTTCTTCAATCATTATAGGAAGTCTATGGTGGTATTTTCCCAAAATAAGTAATCCATTTGTAGGAAAATGGACTAATAACCTAAAGAAGACTATTTACTTTTGTCCATTCTTAATATTTCTTGAGCTTATAGTTATGAAAATAGGAAAAACTGTGACTATTATAGAAGATATGCTAAATAGTAGAAGTAGCACAAATTTCTAACAGGATATCATTTCACATGTCTTTTTTTAACATGGTTTATGATGTGAAAGTTTAGAATACTCTTCATTAATCTCCCGCATCCTTCTACTAGACCATATTTATCACAAGTGCTTTTAATTAGATGTTGGAGGGAATATGAGAAGGAGCATCAACCCTTTCTCAATATTTAGTAGTTTGAGAAAGAAAGAGAATGAGCATTGGATATTTCTTAAGACTAGTGAGTTAAGGGATGTGGAGAAGGAGAATCAATGCTTTCTCAATATCTAATAGTTCAAAGGAGGAGGAGAAAGAGTACCAAGTATTTCTCAAGTTTTATTAGTTTAAGTTGGTGGGGACCGGTGGTGATGAGAAGAATGGCATATTTATCAAGATTTGGTACTATAAGGGACAAGAAGGAGCACAAACACTTTCTCAATCCTAGTAATTTAAGGGAAGAGAAGAGTAGCATTAATCATTTACAAGGTTTTAGTAATTCAATGAATAATAATAAGGAGCATCAACTTTTTCTCACACTTTATTACTTAAGGGAAGGAGGAGAAGCAGCACCAATTTTTTCTCAATATTTGGTAATTTGAGGGCATAGGAGAAGGAGCTTAGGATCTTTTTCAATATTTAGTAATTTAAGCAAGGAGAAGGATCACTAACTCTTTCTTAAAATTTAGTAATTGTAGGGAGGAGGAGATGTAGCATATGTTGTTTCTAAAGCTTTAATAACTTAATGATGGAAGGAAGAGGGGAAGGAGCATATATTTTTTCTCAATATTTAATAGTTTAAGGGAGAAAGAGAAGTACTAAAAACTATTTATAAAGCTTATAAATTGGAGGAAAAGGAGGAGCATTGATTTCTTTGGCAAGGTTTATTAGTTTGAGGGAGAAAGAAAAGCAACAATGAATATCTCTCAAGGTTTAGTAGTTCAAGGGAGGAGAAGGAGAAGCACCAACACTTTCTCAAGATTTGGTAATTCAAGGGAGGAAGAGAAGGAGTACCCATTATTTCTAAATATTTAATAAATTTAGGGTTGAGAAGTGCCATAGCTTAAGGGTAACCCAAAATTATTTTCATTTATTTGCACTCTATGTCATGTGGTACTACCTTGCAACATGCTTGGTGACTTGGTAACTATAAGAAGCTTGCAACCAAACTATGCCTTACCTAAGGCCAAAACTTAAGGTTCACAAGTAGGTTAGAAGTTATATAGAAATTCAACAATCAAAATGATGCCCATGACCAATTGTTCCTTGTAAATTATCCAAATTTAACAACTTCAACACTTATCTAATTAACATAAATTCCTCATCACATCAACAACACACAAAAAATGTAGGTAGTGCCCAAACTAGGCACCTTAAACTTTTATTATGAGAATATGCAACCAAATATGTTTAGAAGAGTGAGTATATCCAAATGTCACAACTCTACATTCAACTAATAGTTAGAGTCTTCTTCTAGACTTGTTGCCACTAACTAAAAGTAGAAATAAGAATGAAAAAAATGCAAATTTGTTTCCTATAATCATCTCCTTTCTCTAAGGGGAACTCCAAACATGAATCCTTATGCTCATGCTTAAACATTTCCACTTCTATGTTGGAACCTCTACCCCAAAACATCTCAAAATACCTTGGTAGTAAATTAATAGTGTATATTTCCACCACTTAAGAACTACTAAGCCCCAAATATTCCACCAATAAGAAAAATTTCCCAATGATCACTTCCAACACTTACCTTCAATCCAAAGCTACTTTTGGACCTTTTGTAGGGAAAACCCAACACCCCCCATTTTTTACTTATTTACTTTAAATAATGGGGACCCTTTACATTAATTTTTGGCTAAACACTTTTTATCATTCTCATTTACAAAATTGTCTTACAATTTTTCCATTTTTTTTTATCGGATTTCTTTTTTTATTGCTTCATTGGATTTGACTTTTAACAAGTTTTCCATTGATACTTCTTTCTCCTCATTTGGTTAACCGGTTTGTAAATCGCACTCCTTTGAAGTTTGATCATTTTGTCGTCTGAGTTAAAAAATGTACAAAATGTATAATATTTTAACTTTTGTAATTAAAATAATCATTCATTATAAATATTAACTTCTAGTTAATTTTTATTAATATTTTTATTTTTCACTGGCCGTCCTACAAAATGACCTAGCCAAATCATAAAATAGCAAAAAACAGGTTTACAGGATCTCAGTAATTTATTCCAATTTCTTATTTTAAAACAAATTGCCAAACCTGAAATTTCGAAATTGCAAAGTGACTGTAGTTCATTTTGTAGAATTTCTAATTCCATGTGGGCCCCACTTCAAACCACCTCTTCCTTTCCAAAATCCCGATTTAAAACGCTGAAATAAAATCACTGATCTAAAAATTCCGATTTTTAAAAATCGTTGATATTCTGATATCGCATATCAACATATCGACATTTTTTATTGTGTGCACATTTGTCCGATATAACAAAATCCCTTATCGCCGATAGAATTTTATGCAATTGGTTATTTTATTTTTAATATATTATTTTGTAAATACCTTATGACTCTCGCTCCATCCTCCCGCTTATGTCACGCTCACCTCACTCCACCCTTCACCTCACCTCCTTAGGACTCCACCTCACCTTCCACTCTTCCTCCCTTAACTCCATTCTCACGTGAGTGAGTTTGGTTGGTTCAGAATTGGATTAATATGGTTTTATTATAATATATGAATTATATTTTTATTATAATTATAATGTTAAATTATAATTTTAATATAATATAATTATATTATATTATATTTTAATAAATTATTAAATCAATTTTTTTATTTAATTTAATTTAGTTTATAGTTAATTTCTAATTAATTAATTTAAATTTTAAATAAAATAAAATTAGTATTAATTAAAAGATAATTGTAATTAAATTTAGGATTAGATTTTAATTAAAAAAATCTTATTTTTGGTCTAGGCAACAAATTTTTCAGAATTCTGGCAGTTTTAATTCTTCAACATTGGAAGCTCATAAATTGAGTTTTACTTGGCCAAATGAGGCCCAAGATGGCTTGTTGGATGGATAAAATCATGGAGAATATTATGAAGTGGTTTCATAACCATATTTGATCATTTAATGGGTCTAAAATTCAGCATAAGATCAAGCTCCGAAATTTTAAACAAAACTAATTTTCTGAGTTTAATTTTCTGCATTTTCATTTGCCCACAACTTTTACTAAGTGTAGATCCATTCTTTTGTGTTTACCTTGACCAATTTGATGTTTACACGCATCAATAGAAAGCTCATATTTCTTTTTATTTAATTATGTAATTGAGTTTTGATTAGATATGTTTTATATTCAAAATTTAATATTTTGATTTTAATTTGCAATTTAACTAAATTTTGGTTGGTTTTTTGCAGAGAACCAGTTGGAAGAGATGAAGAGATGAAGATTTCAATCAATTAAAATGCTCCAGCAATAGAAGAATATGTTTTTAGGCCAATGAAAATTGATTGAGAAAAACTACTCTTCAAACAACTTTCCTATTGAGAATTCTTTTTTTATAAATAGTAGATTGTAAAATGTATTAGGGGCTTCTCTTCTCTGCAATTTTGGAATTCTTAAAAGCATTATTGTAATGAGGATTTAGAATTGTAGGTGAGAGGAGAGAAAATCTCAGATCTGGGGCATTATTGATGATTTTTCTTTTGCATTCTGAATTATGTATGGAGAGCAGAGCCTGCACTATTGCAGCTCTAGTTTTAATAGCAGAAGTTCAAAGCATTGTAAAGGATTGCTGGAGACCAGAGCCAGAGAAACAGATACAAAAAATTGGTCTTTATAATACTAGTATTTTAAATACTGGTTTCATTTTATGATGGTAGAAATGTGTCGTTTTATTCATATTTGTGCATTATTGTCAATGTGAGTAATTTGCCTCAATTATATGTTATTATTTATCTTTGCTCTTGTGGGTTGAATTTTGATTTCTGAGTAACTATTTACTCATAAATCTGTTTTTTAATTCTAATTTAACAAACAATAATATTTCGTGAATTATTTCCTTATATTATTGTTTAATCGTTTGAGTTACTGATTTGATAATCATCATCATTTTGTGAACTAATTCCTACATGTTGTTGATTAATTGTTTATGTTAATAAATCTCTGAATAGAATGTGTTTTTGGCATTCATAATGTTAGTTAATTGAACTACTTCGTTAGCTTGATATTCATTACAAGTCATACATATTTAAATCCCAATCATTTAAATATTATGCTCTCGGTTGGGTTAGATCTATATCTGCTAATTGAGACAAGCTTAGGATCTTTTTCCTTTGTTTGCATTTTAGAATTAATTAGCATTTAGATCTAATTCTATATTTCCAAAAGTCCTCTTCCCAAAGAGACAAACATTAACGTTGGCTTGGTTTAGCCCTAGATCATCTTAACGATCACTTTCTTGCCTAATCAACAAGAGGGATGATCTGATGTCTCTTTTCTATTGGTAGATTAAAGTCATATTTTAAGCCATTGGAGATAGAGAAAAGGTAACTGGACCTAGTTTAACCAGTCATAACCACAATTTCAACGGAAGAGGAGTTGTTCTAAGGTTTGGAATGGGTGGTCTCCCATATAGTGTTGTTGGCGGAGAATTTCGAGCCTTCAACATTTTTGGCGCTAGAAGGAGGGCCTGAAGACTTGTTGTCTATTGGAGTTTTTGTATTTTAAATTATTATTTTAATCACGATATCTCCTCTTAAACTTTCAATTTAGAGTTGTATTTCTGAACGTGCCTCTATAAATACTCCACCAGAAGTAGTAAGACTCTTATCTAAGGTAAAGTTTAACAATAAGGGTAATGCTTCTGCTTTTGATCATGCCTTTCAATTTATTCAAAAATTTACAAATTCTGATTTTCAAGGAATTGATGAAGGTATTTTATGCATGATTTTTACTCTTACATTCTTGGGAAAATCCAGAAGCTAGTGTAAATCTCTTCCAGTTTCCTCAATTCATTGTTGGGATCAGTTTATTACAATGTTCCTTTGTAAATTTTATGGCTATGACTATGAACAGGTATGTGACGAAATTGAAGGTATATGAAAATTCGAAAATGAGTCTTTTATTGCTTTTACCATTATATTTCTTTTAAATTGTTTGAAATTTAAAATTGAAGATGAACCTTTAGAAAATGAATTATTAGATTGGTTTGAATATATTTACTCTCTTCCTCCCATTCACAATCCATGTGAAATCATTTCAATCTTTTCTCAATCTCCTCCCAATCTTATTAGCATAATTGAGAATTTCAATATGGAGGTGCAAACTAATGATGATGAAGTGGCCTCTACTATGTACAATCAATTGCTTCATTTAGTGCACACTTCCTGTAGTGTTAATAATGATCAGGATGCACCTTCACATGTTAGTGAATCTCAATTACAAAGCTTGGAAAATTTTACTATTCAAATGCAAGAATATACTAGCAACAATCTTGGAGAAAAAGATGCCAGTGGAATCAGAAAATCACAATGCATTAAATTCAGAAAATCGGCTTATAAACCAGCGAGTACAAGCAGAAATTCAAACTTCCAATAATATGCAACCTATTGTACAAATTTCTGAATTATTTCATAATGATCAAATGTCAAATTCAGTGCAGCCTAACAATATTCTTCAAGGAAGCACAGTTAATCAATTAGATGATAAAAATTCTGAGGTTTGTAATGAAGGAAATACAAACAAATAATATTGTAGATTCATTTCTTCAAATTCGCTTTTTTCCCTTTATCCTGATATTTTTTTTATAGTAATTTACCTTCTCATTGCATGAATATTGTTCTAGAAAGCAATGAGATTGATTCAAATAAATTCCCTATTAGTTTTTATTAGGATAAAGAATTATTTATTAATCATTCTTCCAACATTCATGAACCTGAGCATAATTTTTCTTCTGGTTTTGATTTGTCATATGGGAATGAAGAAAATTTAAAGGAAATTCATGAAGTTATTTATAATAATAATTTTGACATTGAGAAAGTTGAAACATCTTCTGCTCAATTAAATTCTCATGATCAGAGATCAACCATATGTGGGAAAGAAGAACATTCTAACTCAGAATTTGTTCCAACCAATTCTCGTTGTCAAATAAAAAAATCATCTTCATGATTTCGACATTCAAGAGTCTATTCCAATTTATAATTCATATGATCATCAAGATCTTACACTTGTTCTTGGTTCGGAATCGTTTCCTCTTCCACAAGTCAATGCCAATGATTCTTCTTATTTTTTGACCAGTGCTTGTGAGGGGGAAATTGTTTTAAATCAATTCCAGTTGTGTTATAACATTAATTGTAATAATATTGAAAATTACGATTTGCTTTTATTAGTTGTACTTCATCTATTTTCAAATTTTTCAAATTTGCTTTCTGTTAACATTTTTCATTTTTTAGATGTCTTTTAATGGCATATCGAACAACTAAGTGTTGAAAATTTGCAATATATATTGCTAGAATGTGAAGAAAAATCACAAAAGCTTGATTATAACCATCAAAAGCTTTTGTTCTTTCAATTCTATTTGATGGTTGTATCTTTTCAACTTACTTTTCTTTCTAGCATGCATTATCAATATGAAACAACACTTGGAAATGAATTGATCCAATATGACTAGTAATCTAATTTAATTAATAATCTTTCACTGAATCTATTAGATTTCCACCCATATTTCATAGACCCCTTTGAGATACATTTGGAAAGTTATCCTACACAGAAGATTGTTGATAATGTGACATATGCACATAAAACTGACAAATTTTTGCAAGCCATTGTATCTAAAGACTCAATTTCACAATTTGGCTGGTTATCTTCTCTTTTAAATCCCTTCCAGTCATTAATGGAAATCCATCTAGATTTATATGATCCTATTGAAATTTAGTTGGAAGGGATATTTCAAAAGAAGATTATTGTTAATAAGTTACTATCTGTAATTAGATTAGCAATTAGTGTACATACTAAATTCAAATTTATTTTTATATTCGTGTTGCTAATGTTTGATCTGTACATACATACAGGAAACAAAATGTTTGCATGGTTACATTGGAAGCATGAATATACCTAGTCATGTTTCCTTCCATCTAGTTAAATTAGAAATATATTAATTTATATTAGATTCTTTTCTATTTTCATTTATTTTATTATTCAGATTTTTAATAAGCAAGTAATAAATCTAAGTTTTCTTGGCATATCTTTCATTTGTTGGCAAAGTGGCTTAAAACATATCAGAAGCTTATGAACCACTTGATTGTCTTGCTTTTGCAAAATTCTGTCACATTGACAAAATTGTTTTAAAATCATATATGAAGAAATTCCATAGAATTTCTATAGCTTGGAAATCTTTGATTCATGAGTACTTCTAAAGAACTCATTTTCACCACTCTTGCCCTCTAACGTAAATTTAAAGTGGATGCAATTGAAAAACTCATTACTTGCCAATTTTTACTAAATAAGTAGATGACATTAAACATGGGAGAACTTGAAGATTCACAAGGTAAAATTACAGTCAATATTCTTCCACGCATGCATTTTACAGGTTCATATTCATATATTTTTAGTTTATCTTATTAAATAGTTTACTTCTTATTTATTTGCGTTTCTTTTTTGCAGGTATTCATTGCCTTGATTTGGAGACTTGAAGCAAGAAGGCAACCATTTCTAAATCTGCAACATGCTCAAGGAATTATTTTTTGTTTTGTCAGAATTTGAGGATTCTTTAATTTTTCTTATATTCATTAAAAGTCGGATATACCTTTAATACATTATCAAAAAATTCATATTGGATCATAACAATATCGCAACTCTCCTCATAAGAAAGTTCTGATAATATCTTTCTCCGATTGAATACTCCTCATGGTTAATTAAATTATTAAAAGGGGGTTTTTTTATTAAAAGCTAAAGTTAAATTTGGATGCTTTCTTTTGAATTAAATAATTCAAGAGTTGCTGGCCCCATGGGATTGTCATGTAGCCTTATCGGAGCTTCCGAATATCAGAACATTTCATATAAGAATCAATCAAAACATTGTGATGTCCATATAACCCTCGGACCTGTTATGATATTTATATCTAGTTTTAAAAAGATATCGCATCCATTCATAAATCAGAATTTTGGTTGGGACATATGTTTAAAAGTTCCAATGTCTCAAATCTGATATGAAATTAAATCCACATAATAAAACTATCGGGTTTGTTCCATATTGCACATCAGTGTATCAACAATGTTACATCCTGTACTCGTTTCAAATATTTTGATCGTTGATCTCCGATATTCCCAAACCTTTGATCCCCAATAAACTTCCCGCTACTCATATCAGAACTTTTAAATTGCAACTTTCAATCAATTGTTATCCTTTCGCACACCCGATATTAAAACTCTGATATCCCTTCTAGCTTATATTTTTATCCATTACGTTCAAAGGCCTATCGGAAGGTTAGAATATCACATGTTTCAAAATTAAATCCCACAAGAAGGAACTAACTTCCAAATTTGTATTTCTCACTTTATATAGGAGGAAGGTCTAATTTGTTTTCCTCAAATTAAGGTCACCCCTTTAACTCTACAGTTTCCTTACTATACCCATAGACCTAATCTTCCTTATGCCTCTAATAGCCTCCTTAAGGTGCATATGTGCTCATAAAAATGATGTCAAGTATTCACATTGCCTTTCTCAAGGTAAGGTGCATCTCTTGCTTAGTGCCAAATATTTCTTCATGTAATGTCTCATGCCCTAGCCATATACTGAAAATTCTTAATCATAAGTAAACCTACTTCTTTTCGGAACCACTGCAAGTGTTTAAAGTGCACCTCCTACTAAGGTTGTGTCATAACTTTGTTGGACAACATTGTCATTGATGTCAAATTAATTATCAAGCATGGTTGACCAAGGAGTTATTGTGTTGACCATCCTAACTATGAAAAGGTTGGAACTCCAAGAATTTCATACATCTAAGGAATGAGAAGATGGGCTTAAGGCCCACAGTTCTAGATCTAATGATATTGCTAATTTTCAAGCAAGAGGTAGCCCAAGAGCAAGTGATAAAGACATGGTTAGCATGGTAGGAAGTGCATCTCAAAGAGAAAGAATCCCTACGATTCATAGTTTTCACCATCCAGTTTAAATATTGTTGTATGGAGAAATATAGTTTTTAGAGTGTGAATTCCATTAACTGTTTCTTACTTGGTTGTTGGTGGTGCCTTTATTATGCTCCAGAGAGACACAATTCGTCCCACATTGATGAAAAATATTTAGGGTTGTAACTACCAACTAGCACAACCACAAATAACATGTTTTCTTGTAGTTCTATCTAGCACTAAAAACATTCCTATGGAATCCACAATATTTTATGCTAACAACTTCCCAAGTTCACAAAATTAAGGTAAGCCCATAGTGATGAGCATGAAACTATGACAAGGGATTCATAACTTCTATCATGGTCTCATATGTACTTTTGATAGATATCATTGGAAGTGTCACCATTCTTAAGTCGCTTATGGTTCTATGCTCTCATAATGCAAATTTGATTCACTTTGTAGTGTTATTATCATAAAGTGTATATAGAAATGCTCCTAATGCAGAGCAATGATGGTTTCTTTGGTGTGGTGAGTGAGATATTCATCATACAATAATCTTTTCTTAAGCAAAACAACTCATAATCTAATAATGAAAAATTATGTACTCATAACATTGTATTACAAGTCAACTTCAACATAAAAATATGAATCATAGGTCAGCTCCTAAAAAGGACAAGTCGGTTCAAAAGTTAGCCCTATTTGGGGCATCATGACATATACAAATAAGAGATCATTTGAACTCATTTTACGCTTGAGCTCATTGAAGAAAAAGAAATATAAGTTCGAATATGTGGTCAAGAAGGATAAGGGTTCATATCTCATGAACCTATGAACTGTTGCAGGAACAAAAACATGGATTCTATCTCTAGTTCTGGTCTGAAGGGTTCATGGGATTTTTCTATTAAAATTCATTCTACTTGTGGCATCTTCTTGGCAGAATAGGAACTATTTCAGAGTATTACTTCAACCTTCTTTTCTGCCCCATCATAACTCAGATCTCTCCCACTTTAGAACAAGAAACTCGACACAAGACTTAAGCTATTGGAGACTTGAATTCAAACTATGGGTGACTTAAAATAGGGACTGTGGAAACCTAAATTCGAATTGTGGAAGAATTAGAATATGAACTATGAAGACTTAAATTCAAATTTTGGCAAAACTTAGATCTCATATCTTAAATTCGGACCTGTGAAGAATCTTGGGCCTGTGATAGAATTATAGAAAACTTGGATCTTTGAAGAATTGCGACCTTTTAGAGTGCATACATGTCATTAGTCTTGGAGTAGCATATTTTGTAGCAAATTTGAAATTATCCTGTGCATACTTGAAAAAATTTTAAAGAAAAGGTTTTGAAGCAACTTGAAGATCTTTTTGAACAGTCTATTAGTCATCCTTTGGAACATAATAGGAGTTGGTATAGAAGCAATTTTGGGGCAGCCTTTTGTGTTTATTTTTACAATGACCTATGTTTTATCAATTACTTTTTTCCAATTAAATTCTTTAATTAAAAATCTTATCAACAATAATTAATTCTTACATTCATCAATAGTAATTAAAGATAGAACAGTAAATGCAATAACAAATAGGAGACAATCAACAATTCAACAAGAGACTCATGTTTTGTCAAAGACCAAGGAAAAAACCCACAAGGGGGAAAACCCTTTGTAATTATACTTCTATTAGATTGTCATAAAATGTTTAGCAGAGAATACAATGAGAAATATCCATCAACAAGAGTCAGAGTCAAAGGATTTGACTATTAACCAAGTCAAACTAACCTATAAATCCATTCTACTAATGATGAAAAGTCAAATTTAGTCAACTCCAATTTTATCCTAGTCAACAATAGACAAAGTTTGTCCTAAGAAGTCCACAATAGTCAATGGTGAATCCTCCAATCAACTTGGTCAAAGAAGCAATAAATGCGGCCTTGAATGCTAGCCAGATTTAGCCCAAAACAATCAAAGATATCCCTGTCAAAATTGATCAAAGGAGAGATAATTTGTTGTGATCAAGTCTGCAATTTATTGCTATCAAAGTTTACAGTTGATGTTGATAAAACTGCTCATAAAGTATTGGTTCTTGTGCCAAGAAAATCAGCCTGCCAAAACATAAATAACCCCCATAAATCAAACTTCAAAACAACTCCAAAACAAGTGGTCAACGTTGGTCAAAGTGATACAAAACTCATATTTTCAACCACATGCGACTCATCCTTCTTTCCAGTCCACACGTGTGAAGAGACCCTGCAATTTGGACAAACCAATGAGGATAGGAGAGAGAAGATGTGTGTGATGATTTATCTCCAAATGAGCTTAAGATGACCTTGATTTATAGGCGTGGGAGGATGGCTTAATTAGCCTCTAGGTTGACTTGACAATTTGTGCAACTATGGGATTCACTTCACATAACCAAATCAAGTGCTTCAAAGGTCAAAATTGGTCCTCTCAAAAAGAGGAGTCTAGTCTCATAATTGGAATTTGTCACTAAGCTTCCAAATTAACATTTTGGAGGTATCCTAAATTCTTCTTAGGATCAGCTTTTGAAGTATTTTTGGAGACCTTTTGGAGAAGCCTGAGAAGCTTTCCTTGAAGTAGACTTTGATCTAACACTTGAAGTATTTTATGAAGTGATTATAGCAGGTTTAAAGACATCTATCAAGGAATACTAGTAGCATCATTTGAGTAGACATTAGAGAGGATTCTTTGAAGAATTCTTAGAGCAGCATGTGAAGAATATTTGGAGCATTTTGTGGAGAAATTTGTTGTAGCAGTGGTTAATTCATTTGGATGATATTCTGAAACATGGTTTGAAGTCTTTGAAGTAGATGAAGAATGGAGTTTTATTGAAGTTTATCGTTGCAGCCTTGAGAGAGACCAGGTTGGAGCCTGGATTTATAATTAAGGATTGGAGTCCTCATACAAGGTTCGAACCTTGTGAGAGACCAAGTTGGAGCCGATATTGAGATTTGAGGATTGGAGTCCTCGTTTAAGGTTAGAGCCTTGAAGAAGTTGTATATTTTGTAGGAAAACACAACAGAATCCTTAATGGTCATGGCAACATAAATTATAGTTTAGTTCCTTCATTATTCAAGTTCAATATAGAATGTTATCAATGTCACAACTTTGGACATATAGTGTATGATTGTTGAAGTAGAATGAATTGGGCTCATAATCAAATTAAAGAACAAAAGATATCAAAAAATACCATCAAAGTTTGGAGATGAAAACAAGAAGAAATAAAGGTAGAATAACATGAATTGGTATTGCATGATCAATGCACAAAATGTTAAACCATCTTCAAGGTTAAGTGCTCCATAGAAAGACATGGAATCAAAAATTATGGGATCCATCTTTTGGACAAAATATTGAGAGGAAGTACAAGTTGCTTAATCTATTGGAATTCAATATCACATGTAAGAAAATGATTTTCATCATGCAGGATGAGGATGGGAAGATATTTCTACTCTGTAAAGGTGCAGATAATGTTATCTTTTATAGACTTTGGAATAATAGAAGAATTTATGAAGAGTCAACTCGTATACATATGTAACAATATGGAGATGCAAGATTGCGCTCACTAGCACTTTCCTATAGGAACATCACAGAAACATAATATTCAAAATGGAATGCAACATTTCTTAAGGTTAAGACTACTATTAGGGCAGAAAAAAAAAAAAAAAAAAAAAAAAAAAAAAAAAAAAAAAAAAAAAAAAAAAAAAAAAAAAAAAAAATTATTGTAAATCACATTTGATTTGATTTAAAACAAGCTAATTCTTATGGGTGCTATAGCTATAGAAGACAAACTCAGAAAGGGGTTCCCAGATGTATAAACAAACTTTCACAAGTAGGTATAAATATTTGGGTGTTCACTGATGATAAGATGGATACTACAATCAATATAGGATTTTCATGCATCCTTCTTCGATAAGGCATGAAACAAATTTTTCCAACTCTAAAAGGCATCGAATTTGGTAACTGAGATTCCTCCCCTAAGGCTACAAAAGGTGGCATTTTATTGAAAATGATGAATGCTTACCAAAAAATAAGTGTGGATATGACTCTTCATGTTTTGAGGGAAAGCCTTTGGCATATGCCCTAGAGACTAACCTAAAAGATTAGTTTTTGCAGTTGGCAATACTCTGTTATGGAGCTTAGGGACAACACTCTAAGGATGAATATTGAAAATGCTTGAAGGATATAGAGCTAAATGAAGTGATGATATTTTTAGTTTTTATTATGGTTGAAAACAATGTAGTTATGAAGTTTGTTAACCTATTGGAACATTACCCAATCAATACCTTGATCACATGAATGAGGTTATGAATTTGTCTTATTTTCTTAGTAGCATAAAAGACAAGGGAAGCAATTGCAAATATGCAATCAATGGAAAATAAAGTGTTAGGTGAAGCACTCCATTTTCCATTGATGTCAAAGGGGGAGAAAAAGAGAAGAAGCACAAAGACAGGGGTACTTATGATAGGTATAGTGCCATCAATGGCGAAGGGGGAGATTCTTGCACAGTATTGTCATTGATGTCAAAGCAATTTTCAAGCATGGTTGACCAAGGATTCGTTTTCTTGACCATCCTAACTATGAAAAGGTTGGCATTCCAAGAATATTAGACATAAGGAATGAAAAATATGGGTTTAAGGCCCAAATTTCTTGATGTAAGGATGTTGTTGATTTTTAGGTCAGAGGTAGCCCAAGAGCAAGGGATAAATACATAGTTAGCAGGGAAGGAAGTTTATCTTGAAGAGAAAGAAGCCCTAATATTCATAGCTCTCATCATGTAGTTTAAATAACTTTGTATGGAGAAATATAGTTTTTGGAGTGTGAATTCCATTCCTTGTTTCTTTCTTGGTTGTTGGCGGTGCCTTGATTATGATTCTGACAGACGCAATTCATCCCACATTGATGAAAACTATTAAGGTTTATAACTACCAACTATAACTACCACAAAGAATTTGTTTTCCTATAAGTCTCTCTAGCACTAAAAACATTCCTATGGAAATCACAGTATATTCTGCTAACAACTTCCCAAGTTCACAAAGTTAAGTTAAGTCCACAGTGATGAACATGAAACTGTGACAAATGTTTCATAACTTTTGCCATGGTCTCGTATGTTCTTTTGAACGATGTTGTTGGAAGTGTCACCATTATGAAGTCCCTTCTAGTTTTATGTTCACACAACGCATTGATTCACTTTGCATTGTTATTATCATCAAATGTATATAGAAGTTCCCATAACACAGAGAAATTATGGTTTCTTTTGTGTGTTGAGTGAGATATTCATCATACAATAATCTTCTCCTAGGAAAAAAACTCATAATCCAATGATGAAAAATTGTGTACTCATAACATTGTATTACAGGTCAACTTCAACATAAAAATATGAATCACGGGTCGACTCCTAAAAGGACATGTCAATTAAAAAGTCAGCCTTGTTTGGGGTATCAAGACATATATAAATAAGATATCATTCGACCTCATTTTGCACTTGATCTCGTGGAAGAAAAAGAAACAAAATTTCAGATCTGTGGTGAAGAAGGATAATGGTCCATATCTCATGAACCTAAGAGTTGATTGCAGGAAAAAAAATGTGCATTCTATCTCTAGTTTTGGTCAAGGATTTGTGGGAACTTTTTGCTGAGAGTCATTCTCATCGTGGCATCTTCTAGAAAGAATAGGAACTTTTTTATAGTATTACTTCGTAATTATTTTATGCCCTATTGTACTCAAATCTTTGCACTTTAGCACAAGAAACGCGGCACAAGACTTAAGCTATTGGAGACCTAAATTCAGACTGTGGAAAAACTCAGATCTCGAATCTCATATTCAAATCTTGCCATGTCAAAGATTGAATCATCATTGTCTAAAGCATCACACATAAGTCAAACATTGTCATAGAGATACTACCAATGTCATCACAACATCCCTATCATTACATCTAGAATATCATGTAGAAAAGTGTTAAAATTGGAAACTAGGGTCAACTTACACTTTGGAAAGCTTCTTTGGGGAAGATAATTGTGGAATTGTATTCCTCTTTTCGAGAGGACCAAAATCGACCTAAATATCATCATATAAATTATAAAGGTCAGCCTCTCTTATAAGTTGGCTCATCAAACCCAATAGTTAGGTCCCTTCAACCCCAACGACTAGTATATATAGAGGTGCCTTCATCCTCATTTCACACATCTATCTCATAATTATTCTCTCTGAAATAGCCATAGAAGACCCTCAACGAAGGAAGAAAGCCTTGGACATCATATTTAGTGGGTTGTTTGATAAGCCGTGTTCCTGTAGTAGGAGGTCGAGGCAGTTAAGGGAATTTTGGGCTAATCTAAGAACTGTTTTGGGCCAATTTCATTCCCTTTTACATTCTGAGATCCCACAGATAGGAAACCACATTAGTTGGGACATGTTTTTGGGCTATTATATCTAGGGTTTCTCTTCCACAGGTGGGCCGTAGAATTATGAGGGAGATTTAGTTTGACCGCAAGCCTTAAAGACTTTGATTATGGGTCAACAAAATGGTAAATTACCTAAGGTTGTTCACAGACTCTTCATTAGACTGCAGGTGAGCCTTGTGAAATCTAGAAGGGCTGGATCTAGCCCAAATTAGCTCAAGGGTATGTCAAATTTAATAGAAGAGGAGATGACATATTAAAAGGAGATATGGAGGTGCTTATAGTATTTGAAGAAGTAAGTCAATTAACCCTAACCAGATACTGTCGTTGAAGAAGTCCATTGAATGATTGAAGAATATTGGGATTACGACAAAATTATAGTAGACTCATACCTCCAAAGAATTGAGAACTTGTAGAGTGCAGACATGTCCTCCGTCTTGGAGTAGCATCTAGCATATTTGAAACTCTCCTATGTGAACTTGGAGAATTTTTTAAGTAGATGTTTTGGAGCAACTTGAAGATATTTTTGAATAGTCTTGTAGTCACCCTTTGCAACAAACTTAGAGCTAGTCTAGAAGCAATTTTTGGGCAGTATTTTGGAGGAATCCTAAAGTCTTCATATGATCAGGTTTTGAATTGTTTGGAGACATTTTGGAGTAGCCAGAGAGGCTTTCCTTGAAGTAAAAATTGAACTAACACTTGAAGAAATTTATGAAATGATTATAGCAGACTTAAAGACACCTGTCAAGGTAGACTTGGAGCATTGTTTGAGTAGACCTTAGAGAGGCTTATTTGAATAATTCTTGGTGCAACATGTGAAGCATCTTTGGAGCAGTTTATGGATAAATTTATTGTATCCATGTTGTAGTCATTTGGATGATGTTTTGAAATAGGGTTTGAAGTCTTTGAAGTAGTTGAAGAATGGAGTCTAATTGAATTTTAAGGTTGGAGCCTTGAGAGAGACCAGGTTGTATCCTGGATTTATAATTGACGATTGGAGTCTCATACAAGGTTAGATCCTTGTGAGAGATTAGGTAGGAGCTTGGATTGATATTTGAGAATTGGTGTCCTCTTTCAAGGTTGAACTCTTGAAGAAGTTGGAGATTTTTTGTATAAGTTAAAGAGGATTGGAGTCCTCACTTTATTTATTAATAAAAATAAAATAAAAAATTGTCTTCTAGTATATTGTGTTTCTAATCAAAGAAAAAATTCAACTGGCTAATTAACAATTGAAATAAAATTTGATTCACCCCACCCCCTGGGCATTTCCAAAAAACTTTGCAACAACTCCAAGTTTATCAACACTCATGAAGCCTTTATATAAGAGTTATTCAATGGAAACACATAGACTATTTCAATATTAGGGTTGGAACTTGTTAAATTCTTTTTCCAACACATCAAACAACCCACATACCTCATTATTTAATTCTACAAATCAATACCACTACAATCTTACTTCATCTAGATATACCACCAATATGTCATAGCCTACTATGTTCAGCTAAAACTACCATCTAAAATAATGTCTTGACCTACAACTTCACAAATATTTGGCTAAGTCATATTTTCCATCTAACTTTGGCATGCCTTCTGTTAGTGTCAGTCTTTCCAGCCTTCCTCCAATGATCAAATATGCTCTTACAAAGTGATCTCAGAGTGTCAAGGTCAAATTTTGTCATTTCAAAGAGTTTTCAAGCAAAATTTGGTCACTAGGCATTAGGTCTAGGGTTTGCTTTCACACTTTTCAAAGTTGTCCAAATGTCAGTCCATGTCATCATTCAGCTGAGCCTATCATCATTCAGAGGGTTGCTATCATCATATTAGGTTCCATTGGGTCATGTTACACCTTATTCATGCTTCAGTTGTGCCTAGGCAAGGTCATTTTCCTCTCCTAGGGTTTTGAAGCCAATTTCTCTTGGACGGTCAAATCATCGGCAAAACTTGTTTCCTGATGTTCATACACCTTCCCCTATCCTTAAAGTACCTTATCAAACACTTCCCATCCCTTAGATCCGCCAAATTCCTCATTTTTGCACAAACCCTAGTTTCTAGCTACAACCTGGCAATTTTCTAGGTTTGGCCTGTGTTTTGCCCTTTTGGACCCCTTCCCCTCACTCAATCTCTGAGATTCCACTTTCCCCTGCTTCCTAACATCCCTCCCCACTCCCAAAAATTTCCCCAAGAATTTAGAAGCCTCTTATCCCCTTCATTTCGCTCCATTTCGACAAAATTCCTTGTTTCACACATCGGGACAAGTCGCACTCAAATGATGTTCCAGAGCAATCAAAGATGAATTTTGGAAAACTGAGAGATTTTTTTGTCCAAAATATGCCAAAGAAGAAAAACCTCCTTCACTTTTTGCACAGGTGTCATGGTTTTAGAGAAATGTCAAAATTACAATCGTCGGATCCAAGGAGGTTGGCCAAGGCACTAAAACGACGGAAAAGGCCCGATCCAATCCAAATTTTGGCCAAAGCCTCTTTGACTGAGCATGGTACTTTATTGGGGACTCTCAGCCTAAATTTCAAGAAATTTGGAGAAAATTTTGTCAATTGTGAATTTTTTGTGCCATTTACAGGTTTTTGTCCATTAAGGGTCTCACCCCCCGCGCGACCCTTCATCATGGCAACTCCAATTTGCAAAAACTCTGCATTTCCAGACTTTTCATGAGAAGTTACATATGATCATCAATGGACTTGAGATTTTATGAAGTTTTGGGCCTCCAGAAAGTCAAAAAACAAGCAAAAATTGACTTTCTGCCACATTTTTGAGTTGCAGAAAGCAGTCTTGGGCGATTTCAATTTTGGAGGGGCAAATGACCACCAAATTAAAAAATTCCAGTTGGGTTGGAAAGTAGACTCACATACCTTTCCAACAAGCCTACTCTTGCTCAATTTGGACACCTGGAAGTGCCCCAAATGTGGTCCCAAAGGCGCGCGACCCGTCAGGCAGAGGCGCGCGACCCGTCAGGCAAACTTTTCCAAATTTCATTGTACAGCTCAGAAAAACGCAGTTTGACCCTGTTTTACTTTTTGGGATGGATTATTATGCTCTTTGATGTAATTAATGTACTTTTATGACACTTTTACTCTTATGTACCTCTTCTAGAAGATTCATTCATGAAAAAGGTGAAAATTAAATGAATGAATTGGTTTCCTAACTTATAGAGGCAAGTTGTTTTGACTGCCTAGTTTGTAGTGCTTAGTTTAGAAGTGGTTGAAACAGCTCCTAGGATAGTGAGCTCGACCCATGGAGGCAGGGAAAGAGGTTATATGATCTATATTATGTACTTTCTTGCTCATTTTCATGGTTGGACTCTTGAGGGAGAAGCTATCATTGTATTATTCACTGTATCTCTGCAATTTTTGGCTAAGAAAGACCAGGGTTTTGCAGTCCTCTTTGGGATTCTTGTGGACTCATGTGTTGATGGTGTGTTTCTCAATGTACTTGTAAGCTTTTTATGTGATTCATTTGCTTTCTTTTACATCTGCACATTAAACAAATGAAGTGTTAAAGTAAGAATTCATGCTTGCCATGCTCTGCTTTTAAGTTTGTTTAATTTCAATGTTTTCTTCTGTCTAAAGAGAATTCAAAGTTATTGTTTGCTCTCTTTAGCTCTTCATCTTTCATTCCTGACCATCCACCTCAGTTAAAGGCATCAACACTGTCTCCTACCTCGCCCCAAGGAACCCCCTGCAAAAACTGTGTCCAATCCCCGCACCCAAAATTGCCCTCTCCTCAAATTGCCACCAAAAACCCAAAAAAAACCCCAAATCAACCCTTTTGATCAGTTTACTAGCCTAATATCAGTGTTACCTTATTGGTCATCTCATCTATTGAATATTTTACCGAGATAGACCGGAGAGAGCCTTCTCCTGCCCCGTAGGGCTAGCTACGAGGCTAAATGGTTTGATGTTGCCTTGAGGTTTACCTTTCTCAGCCTGAGGTGAAATTTCAAGCGCTAACATATTGGTGACCATACTGGGGAGAACAATTGATCATTTGTTCATTGACGTGTTATTTCATAAGTCTTAGACAGAGCCTGAAGTTACGCCAGGTAGCCTTCGAAAACGCTCTTATTTTACATCAGCGCAAGTAGATAAACGCTGCTTCAGTCAATCTCCGTGAGCTTGTGAATACAACACTTCATTTTCATTTTACCCCAATACATGTATCAAGTTCAGATCTGATTGTTGATGGTGGACAACGATCAGACACTGACAAGGCTGAATCATTCACTGGCGAATCCTTCACTGAAAACTCTAGAGATCAATGCTTCATGGTGACTTCACTGCAGAGAGATCAGTAGCTGTGAGCTTTTCAAGATGGATCGGATTGCAAGAAGATACGCTCCCCTGAGCCGAGATCACATTCCAGGTTTTCCAAATAAAATTCCAAAGGTAGATTGGTCAAGGAATTTGCCTACATTTAATGATGATGGTAAGAAGGATGCTGCTTTACATTTAGTTAGATTTCATATGCATATTCGCAAGTTGAAGGTGGATTTTCCTGAAGATTGCTTGATGAAGATATTCCTGGCCACTCTGGAAGGTAAAGCCCAATCATGGTATGAAAGTTTGCCACCTGCTTGTATTTAATGTTTAAAGGATTTTCATGCTATGTTCATTGAACGATATAAGGACTCTTATCCATCATTAAATTTAGTTCAAGACTGTTGCAAGCATGCTTATAGTTTCATTGAAAGCCTTGAGAAATATTACGAAGATGATAATTTTATGGATGTTGAGATCATGGAGGCTTTGTATGAGAATCCATTTCAGCAACATGATGAGAACCTAGTGGATACCCATCAAAATGAGCAGGATATTTTGCAGCAGAATCAAGATCAGCAGGTTGAAGATGGTCATATGGCTGTAATTGATGAAAGAGAAGAGCTTGTTTCAGATCTGCCCACAGAAGAAGACAGCGAGCAGGGTAGTCAAGATTCATGTGTTGCAGTCAAGTCAACTATTTCAGATCAACATTCAGATCATGGTGACCAAGAATACCTTGTGTTGAATCCTATAAAGAAGAACTCGACTGTTGAGATCAGCTGGCATGAAGAAAACGAAGTTACAAATCTAAGTGCTCCCACCTCACCGGAACTAGATCTTCATGAGGAGGTCATTCAGTCAGCTCATGAACAACAAGGTGAGATCTTTGTGCACGTAAGTGATGAATCTCCTTTCAATAGCTCAGTAATAAATGATAGTCTGAGTGCCCTATCGTATGAAGATAATTACTATTCAAGCAGAAGAAAACAAAAAGCATTGTCTCCTTTGTCTGAAGATGAGATAGATCAGCTTTTGAAAGGTCTTGTTACAGCCCAAGCTACAGCAGATTTGCAATGCACACATAGTCAGGAAAGTGTTGGGACAACTTCTTCCTCTATTGAAGAAGATGATTGTCTTGTAGATCAGCAAACAGATAATGTTTTCCTTCACAAAGATGATAATCTGGCTGTGATATCATATGAAGATGACCTACCATATTGTCAGACTACAAAATATCATAGCATACAGGATTACCTTTCATATTCTTCATATGTCTCATGTGTTGAAATGTTTTTACAAGAGGAGATCTGCTCATCTACCTGTTCAGAGTTTTTTGAAGCCCATGAGCATACTTTTTCTGAAGCACATGATGAAGGCAGATCAGAATTTGAAGCAAAAGACACCTTGTTCTTTCAGCAGGAGGTGGCAATGGCGAATCTTCATGTTTTTCAGGATCCAATGGCAGATTTGTTGCAGTCAACAGTGAAGGTGATTATTGCAGTATTCAGTGATGAAGGAGAATATGGTCAACTATGTTTTTCGATGCCCAGTGATAGGTCTGTACTGTTGACCAGAAGTTCTGATAGGAAGAATCAGTCAAGAAGCCATCTTCTTGATTGGTTGCATTGGCATTTTGAAATAGTTTGATGGTATATTGTTTTGTAAGAAACACAGGTGGTTGTCATCATGATTTCAAATCTTGATGCACTGCTGCCCTTCAATAAGCTTTGTAAGTTCTTGTTTTAGTTAAGTCAGTCATGAGTCATTTGTGTTTGGTCTGTTGAGTGAGTTTTTCAAGTTATTTCAGTTTGCCATCGAGTCGGTTTGAGTCAAGATTTAGTTAAGTTTCAGTCAGTTTTCAGTCAAGTTATCATTCAATAAATGAGTCAAAGTCTTGTGTCGTTTGCCGAAATAATGACTCCATCGCCCAATGGTTGAAAGCACTGGTCTGCTCTCCCAGAGGTCTGCGGTTCTTGGCACCTCCAAGGAGCTACCATCCCCATTGGAGCCAATGTTAGTGTCAGTCTTTACAGCCTTCCTCCAGTGATCAAATATTCTCTTACAAAGTGATCTCAGAGTGTCAAGGTCAAATTTTGTCATTTCAAAGAGTTTTCAAGCAAAATTTGGTCACTAGGCATTAGGTCTAGGGTTTGCTTTCACACTTTTCAAAGTTGTCCAAATGTCAGTCCATGTCATCATTCAGCTGAGCCTATCATCATTCAGAGGGTTGCTATCATCATATTAGGTTCCATTGGGTCATGTTACACCTTATTCATGCTTCAGTTGTGCCTAGGCAAGGTCATTTTCCTCTCCTAGGGTTTTGAAGCTAATTTCTCTTGGACGGTCAAATCATCGGCAAAACTTGTTTCCTGATGTTCATACACCTTCCCCTATCCTTAAAGTACCTTATCAAACACTTCCCATCCCTTAGATCCGCCAAATTCCTCATTTTTGCACAAACCCTAGTTTCTAGCTACAACCTAGCAATTTTCTAGGTTTGGCCTGTGTTTTGCCCTTTTGGACCCCTTCCCCTCACTCAATCTCTGAGATTCCACTTTCCCCTGCTTCCTAACATCCCTCCCCACTCCCAAAAATTTCCCCAAGAATTTAGAAGCCTCTTATCCCCTTCATTTCACTCCATTTCGACAAAATTCCTTGTTGTAAGATAATCTTCGGCAAAATCACATAGCGAATCTTTTGTCGACGCGTTTCGAACCAACTAGTGTGGTTCATCGTCAGGACAAGTTGAAGAACCAATCTAGCTTAGCGTGAATAAATAGAGTGTGCAGAGATCCCAACGGCCAAGTCGCACTCAAATGATGTTCCAGAGCAATCAAAGATGAATTTTGGAAAACTGAGAGAGGTTTTTGTCCACAATATGCAAAAGAAGAAAACCCTCCTTCACTTTTTGCACAGGTGTCATGGTTTTAGAGAAATGTCAAAATTACAATCGCCGGATCCAAGGAGGTTGGCCAAGGCACTAAAACGACGGAAAAGGCCCGATCCACACCAAATTTTGGCCAAAGCCTCTTTTACTGAGCATGGTACTTTATTGGGGACTCTCAGCCCAAATTTCAAGAAATTTGGAGAAAATTTTGTCAATTATGAATTTTTTGTGCCATTTACATGTTTTTGTCCATTAACGGGTCTCACCCCCCGCGCGACCCTTCATCATGGCAACTCCATTTTGCAAAAACTCAGCATTTCCAGACTTTTCATGAGAAGTTACATATGCTCATCAATGGACTTGAGATTTTATGAAGTTTTGGGCCTCCAGAAAGTCAAAAAAACAAGCAAAAATTGACTTTTTGCCACATTTTTGAGTTGCAGAAAGCAGTCTTGGGAGATTGCAATTTTGGAGGGGCAACTGACCACCAAATTCAAAAATTTCAGTTGGGTTGGAAAGTAGACTCACAGACCTTTCCAACAAGCCTACTCTTGCTCAATTTGGACACTTGGAAGTGCCCCAAATGTGGTCCCAAAGGCGCGCGACCCGTCAGTAGAGGCGCGCGACCCGTCAGGCAAATTTTTCCAAATTTCACTGTACAGCTCAGAAAAACGCAGTTTGACCCTGTTTGACTTTTTGGGATGGATTATTATGCTCTTTGATGTAATTAATGTACTTTTATGACACTTTTACTCTTATGTACCTCTTCTAGAAGATTCATTCATGAAAAATGTGAAAATTAAATGAATGAATTGGTTTCCTAACTTATAGAGGCAAGTTGTTTTGACTGCCTAGTTTGTAGTGCTTAGTTTAGAAGTGGTTGAAACAGCTCCTAGGATAGTGAGCTCGACCCATGGAGGCAGGGAAAGAGGTTAGATGATCTATATTATGTACTTTCTTGCTCATTTTCATGGTTGGACTCTTGAGGGAGAAGCTATCATTGTATTATTCACTGTATCTCTGCAATTTTTGGCTAAGGAAGACCAGGGTTTTGCAGTCCTCTTTGGGATTCTTGTGGACTCATGTGTTGATGGTGTGTTTCTAAATGTACTTGTAAGCTTGTTATGTGATTCATTTCCTTTCTTTTACATCTGCACATTAAACAAATGAAGTGTTAAAGTAAGAATTCATGCTTGCCATGCTCTGCTTTTAAGTTTGTTTAATTTCAATGTTTTCTTTTGTCTAAAGAGAATTCAAAGTTATTGTTTGCTCTCTTTAGCTCTTCATCTTTCATTCCTGACCATCCACCTCAGTTAAAGGCATCAACACTGTCTCCTACCTCGCCCCAAGGAACCCCCTGCAGAAACTGTGTCCAATCCCCGCACCCAAAATTGCCCTCTCCTCAAATTGCCACCAAAAACCCAAAAAAAACCCCAAATCAACCCTTTTGATCAGTTTACTAGCCTAATATCAGTGTTACCTTATTGGTCATCTCATCTATTGAAGATTTTACCGAGATAGACCGGAGAGAGCCTTCTCCTGCCCCGTAGGGCTAGCTACGAGGCTAAATGGTTTGATGTTGCCTTGAGGTTTACCTTTCTCAGCCTGAGGTGAAATTTCAAGCGCTAACACCTTCTTTTAAGGAATTGAACATGCCGAATAAACCTCCTCATCTACCACTCAAACAACCAAATGTAATTACCTTACTAATGCACTAAGTTTCATCTTATTCATGCAAATAATTACATTGAGTGCCTAAGTCACCAAAGCCTCATGCCAAGTTGTCATCATCTTCTAGATTGAATAAGGGGGTGAGTTCCCTAAGGCTTCATTGAAGAAAAATTCCTTACATCCTTCCCCACATAAATCTATTTTCATCCTAAAAAGATCAACAACAAATTCTCCCACTCTAATATTGAATTTGTTACCGGTATCTAACTCAACCTTCCTCTTGAAGGTCACACTATCCAACTATGTTCTATGAAAATAATGATTTAATGATCCATATTATATCACCATGCATCTATATATTCATATCCATCTCGTTTTGGACTATTTGGATGATTAATACAACCATCCCATCCAAACATCAAGAATGCACTTTTTCAAGTCCAAGCTTAGATGTATCTACCTTAGAGTCTAACATGCAACTCTATTAAAGCAAGGGAAAGGTTGCCACCACTTTCCTAAACTATTAATTCTTTAGAAACCATGTACCTTAATACACATTTCAAACTACAAAAATAAACTAATTAGTTCTCACAAAAGCATTTTCGATGCCCCTCTCCACTTCACTGTCCCACTTCTTGAAGCAAAAGCGACCTTCTACCACCATTGAATTCTTCTTTAACTATTCGAAATACATACCTTTTAGAGGACATATTTTTCTTCCTTAACTAATAAAAATATCGCAATCCTTTAATTGGTTTTGTGGTGCAATTGGTTTCGACAACTACCCATCCATACAATACCTACCTAACTATTTCATAATAAAAAAACCCTCTACGCCCTTTGAAATATTTGGTTGCAATTTGTGGTCATAGATCCTCAAGTAATTATCAAATTTACGCATTTATGTAATTATGAGACTTGAATCCTTATTCAATCTAGAGTTTCATGTGGATTTAAACCTCGAGTGCGTTTATGCATGACTATTAATGGCTTCAACAAGATCCTCATAGCAATGTTTTCTATCGAACCTTCATCATAATGGAGCCCTTTATGATAGTATTTGAACTCTTTACACCATTGCATACATATTATTTTTTAGGTCCCTATAATACTAGTGTATCCCCTATATTTGTATTTGTGTGCCCTTACATTATTATTGTTATGTAGGTCCTAATTATAGGTTTACCCTTTAGACTCCTATATACCAAGGAGGTCTTGTCATTTGAATCATCCAAGAATTTTTCATTGTATAATTTGTAAAAGGTTTCCCCCTCGAAGTGGACTATAATTATTTGTTTCTTATCAATTTTAAGTTGCAAGAATCATAACAGTTGGTATTAGAGCTCTTAATCCTATGGTTTTGCTGTTTCAAACACGTCATCTTGGAATTTTCGTTATATAATTTTTCTATGAGGCTTTAGAAGTTGAAAATTTGACCACGTGGATTAGAAATATTTATGAACATTATGTCAAATTTTTAGACCTTGGTTCACTTTATCTTCCAAGATATGGTCCAATGAAGTTAAGGTTTCTAAATTCTCCTACATTCTGTCTCAAATAGGTGCCTCGGGGAAAATAATCATTACTTTCACTTCGAGCATCAAGTTTGAATTTTGTAAGAAGTTACTAAAATTTCATGGACTTTTATTTTTTTGGTAATTTTTTTTAGGATCAAAGGTTGAAACAATGACACATGTAATCCTATACAAGTTCGCTACACTAAACCAATCCATAATCAGGTCATCATTTAAGATTTGGCATAACTTTATATTGAATAATACAATCTCGATCTAACTTGTGGGGTTGGAAAGAAGACATAGAAAGATACCTCAATATGAAGTTTCATACCTTGGGAGGATGAAATCATAGAGATACGACAATTGCAAGGTCGTCCAAATAAACAAGCTCAAAATCAAGAAAAAAAAGGTGTGATTTTAAATTTGCGTAACTTTTGTTTGAAAAAATAGTTTGAAGTGTTTCAAAGGGTGTAGTGAAGCATATATATCATTGTTTGGTTCCATAATGTCTCCTAAACTAAATAAATAAATGCTACACCCATTAAGCCCCCAAAAATCTCTACTATGACATATGAAGAAGAGGAAGAAATGCAACATGATATATCAAAATAACGGGACCAAGTTCAAAAAAAATTGCTCTCACAAAGAGAAAACAAAAATGAACTAGGAGCAATGATGAACATTAAGATTGATGGTTTAAAATTAGAAATAAAAGGGAAATGGAAGGTTTGAAAAAATTGTTATAGGAAATGCTTCCTAGTGGTGAAAAGGTATTCCATGAAACTCATGATGAGAACAAAAGGAATGTGAATCGTGATTTTAGAGACTCCAACTTTGGGTTGAAGAGAACCACATTGCAAAGATCAATTTGAGGAATTTTGATGGCAAGGATCTGGTAACTTGGATACTATAGATGGAGTAGTTATTTGATATACACGATGTGCAACACAAAAAAAAGGTATGCACTGCATCTTTATATTTATACAAAAAACCCAATTATTTTGTGTGGTATCGATGGATTTGATCTTGTAAATCGCTTGTCACTTGGAAATTTTTTACAAAGGAATCGATAGCACATTATGAGGATACAAAAATCAATACCTTATTCAACATATTGATAAACCTCAAACAAAGGGGTTTAGTTGCAGGGCGCATTAATAACTTCCAAATATTGAATATCAAGGTAACTGATATTCTAAAAGAGCATCTAAATGATGTCTTCGTAGGGAATTTAAGGGATAACATCCAACATGAGGTTCTCCTTTGGGAACCTAATTCATTGGAGAATGCATTAAGGGAAGCAAGAAATGTTGAAAGCAAAATTATGGAAACAAGGAGGTATACCACTCACAACTATAAATATGGAAGTGTTATCACTATAGTCAACCACAATCTACAAGGTTGACGCCACAATAACTAGAGGAAAAATTAACAAAAGGGCTTTGTTACAGTT